>OZ026516.1:126109772-126709772 GCA_964019695.1 Loripinus fragilis
ATATGCAACATGACTCATTTAAAAAAAAGTTGTTTTGACCCAAGGGGCCAAATGTGTGTATGTAGGGACAGAATATGTGCTTGCATGGTGCTCTATGTTCCGTTCCCTTTAATTTGAAATGCAGCTTTGTTTTACTTTGAGGAAAAATGTTTTGATCTTCTGACCACACACAGGGGTTGAGGAAGTGTGTAAGGACAGAATATGTGCTTGAATGGTGTTCTTTGCTCAATTCCCTTTAATTTCATGAAGCATGACCACATTTAGAATTATTTTACCTTTTAACCCAACCCACAGGTTGAGGGTATGTTAGGGCAGAATATATGCTTGCATGGTGCTCTAAGTAAGAAAGAGGGCAAAAATCAGGAATCGATACAATTAAGCACCACACCTGACCAAGGATACAAATGGAAACGTGACAACGTCATAATTAGACATCACAAACGAGAGCCAAGAGGTCAGCCCTTTCCCAGCAGATGACCACAAGGCATCAACAAACAGACGTGCATGAAAGCATAACAAAACAAGACAGAAATAACATAAATGATCCACAAAAGAAGCACCGCCTTGGAACGTTCAGTAAAAATATTTTACTAGAAGGCTTAAATGGGTTTAACGGTGGACCAACCTCACCCTTAGTTCAGATGTGGTTCAAGACACAAAGATGTTTGGTTTGCATGAAAGACCCCTAACTTATCAATGCATCATCTCCTAGAACATATGAATCAAGATATAAAAAGGAGATAAAGCAAAAATAAGAACTCAACAGTAAATAAATCGTAATACAGGAACAAGAGAAATCCAACAGGTAAATCCCGGTGATCCTGCCAACAGCCGAATCATCAGGCATCTCATCGATAGATAAGTCATTAAGTCGGAACCGTCATATAGTCTGAAGTCCGACCCACTGGCATGCAATTAAAGAGGAAAGCTAAGGTTCCTAACCGTGATTCGGTTGTCCACCAAGCATGCAGTCTGCTGCAATACATTTATGTTATAGCCATTTTTATAATGGGAAATTATTTTAATGAACTGCTCTGAAAAATTATAAGAGCCAGCAATCTTCTTCAATTTATACACCAAGTCACCATATTCAGGTTCCGAAAGTCTTTTGCACAAGAGAGATTAAAGCTCCATTCCCTTTAATTTGATATGCATCATGACTACTTACAGAACAAGAAATGTTTTCACCTTTTGGCCCCACCCAGGGGTTGAGGATATGTGTAAGGACAAAATATGTGCTTGCATGGTGCTCTATGCTCCATTCCCCTTAATTTGATATGCAACATGACTACATTCTGAAAAAATGTTATGACCTCTTGACCCCATCTGAGGAATGAGTGTGTGTGTAAGGACAGACAATGAGCTTGCATGGTGCTCTATCTTCCATTCCTTTTAATTTGATATGCACCATGACAACTTTCAGAAAAAAAGTAGTTGGGATTCCTATGGGCACTAATTGTGCTCCCTTGGTTGCAGATTTATTCCTGTTTTGTTATGAAAAGGACTTTATGATGTCTCTTTCTGATGATTAGCGGGCTGATATTACTGATGCTTTTAACACTACATCCAGATATTTGGATGATATTTTAAACATAAATAATGATTATTTTGAAACTATGTTAAAGTAAGTAAGGATGCAAAGATCAGGAATCGATACAAGCAAGTACCACACCTGACCCTGGATACCAATGGGAAAGTGACAAACTCACAGTTGGATATATGGTAAGTCAAATATACCCTTCAGACCTAAAACTTAATAAAGCTAATACCTCTGATACAGAAGCCGTGTTTTTAGACTTGCATTTGTCAATTTCTGATGATATTGTTTCTACCAAAATTTATGATAAGCGTGACGACTTTGATTTTGAAATTGTCAATTTCCCCTTTTTAGATGGTGAAGTTCCTCGCTATACATCCTATAGAGTGCATATCTCTCAGCTCATTCGTTTTGCTAGAGCATCTAGCCATGTTGCTGACTTCAACACTTGCAATAAATTGTTAACTCAGATACTTCTTAAACAAGGTTATCGGTATCATAAACTTCGCAAGACCGTTTCTAAATCTTATAGACGATACTATGATTTGATATCTAAATTCCAAATTGGACTTAAATCTCTGTTGCGCCAAGGACTTTCGGAACCTGAATTCTATGGTGACTTGTTGTATAAATTGAAGAAGATTGTTGGCTCAGACAATTTTTCAGCGCAGTTCATTAAAAGAATTTCCCATCATGAAAATATTGGCTATAACATTAATGTATTGCAGCAGATTGCATGCTTGGTGGTCAACCCAATCACGGTTGGCAATTTTGCTTTCCTCTTTAATTGCACGCTGGTGGGTCGGACTTCAGACTCTATGATGAGATGGTAGGGGTCTGATGCTTTGGCTGTTGCCAGGCCCACCTGTTGGATTTCTTTTGCTCCGGTATTCAGTTTTATTTACTGTTGATTCCTTATCTTTGCTTTATCTCCTTTTTGTATCTTGATTTAAATCTTCTAGGAGATGATGCATTGATAAGTTAGGGGTCTTTCATGCACACCAAACATCTATGTGTCTTGATCCACATTTGAACTAAGGGTGAAGTTGGTGCACCGTTAACCGGTTAAGCCCTCCTGTAAAATATTTTACTGACCGTTCCAAGGCTGTGCTTCCTATGTGGATCATTTATGTTATTTCTGTCTTGTTTGCACGTCTGTTTGTTGATGCCTTGTGGCCACCTGTTGGGAAAGGCTGACCTCTTGGTTCTCGCTTGTGATGTCTAATTATGACGTTGTCACTGCTCCATTGGTATCCTTTGTCAGGTGTGGTGCTTGATCGTATCGATTCCCGATCTTTGCCCTTTTTCTTACTTTGACCCAAACCCAGGGGTTGAGGGCTTGTGTAAGGACAGAATGTGTGCTTGCATGATGCTCTATGCTCCATTCTCCATAATTTGATATGAAACATGACTACTTTCAGAAGAAGAAAATGTTTTGGCCTTTGATCCCATCTGGGGTTTGAGGGTGTGTGTAAGGACAGAGTATAAGCTTGCATGATACTTTATGTTCCACTCCCTTTATTTTGATATGCAAAACGACTTCTTTCGGTAAAAAATGCTTTGACCTTTTGGCCTCACACCACGGGTCGAGGGTGCGTGTAAGGACATAATATGTGCTTGTATGGTACTCTATGCTCCATTCCCTTAAATTTGATATGCAACATGACTACTTTCAGAAGAAAAAAAACGTTTTGACCTTTTGATCCAATCAGGGGATTTAGTGTGTGAGTAAGGACAGAATATGTGCTTTTGTGATGCTTTATATTCCATTTTCATTAATTTTATATGTACCACGACTTCTTTCAGTAAAAATATTTTGACCGTTTGACTCAACACCAGGGGTCGAGGGTGTGAGTGAGGGCATAATATGAGCTTGCATGGTGCTCTATTCTCCATTCCCTTCGATTTGATATGCAACGTGACTACTATCAGACGAAAAAGTGTTTTGACCTTTGACCCCACCCCAGGCGTTGATGGTGTGTGTAAGGACAAGAAACTTGCTGCTATGTTGCTGCATGCGTCATTCCGTTTAATTTGATATGCAGCATGATCATATTCTGAAAAAAGTTCTAGATCCCACCCCTAAGTCCACCCAGTAGACGACCCAGGCCTTCGAACTAAAATCCCGTTTGACATGTTTCATATCTTTTGTACATCTGCCTGCATGCGAAATTTCAGCAAAAATATTGAGTTACAGTAAAGACTGTCTTAAGCGGCCACTCAAAATAGACAAAACAAAGGTTTTTAAGACAAATGGTAGCTTAATGAAGGTCGAAAGTATTGCATAATGCTCTCGTTGGTCATTCTGCAATACTTTTGACCTGCATTAAGCGATAATCGGTACTTTTTGGTGTTCATTTTGAGTGGCCGCTTAAGACACGCTTTACTGTATTGCGAAATTTAAATAGTTGTCCTTTGACCCCGCCTAAGGGGTCAGGGGTAATTTTTTTATCAACTGCCATGCTTATCTATAGGCACTGGGTAGCCATGGCCTATAATGAGAAGCTGTCAGATATAGAAGCTTTGGGGAAAAGTGAAGTTTATTACACAAAAAACCAATGTAGTTTTTGTATTAGCCTAAACCGAAGTCAAAAAGGGCCATAACTCAGTCAAAATTTTGCGGATGACCTCAAAATTCGAACTTGACCTGTATTTTATAATGCTTTACCTTTCTGTAAACATTAAATGAAATTGTTGCGTCCGTTCAAAAGTTATTGATCGGGAAACCACAATTTAGCCAAAATCTAAGTAAAAAATTTTGCGGATGACCTCCAAATTCGAAATTAAACTGTATTTAATGATGCTCACACTGGTAAATGTATACGTCGATTTGGTGGTATTTACGCGTATTGCCTGTTCCTCATAGACCGGAAGTGGTAGATATTGGTGTTAATACTATATAGAAAAAACATGCCATATGCCTAAAGGACTATAGAATTGGATCATTTTTAAGTAATCGGCGTGCACATGGCGATTTATGTAAGCACTTAGGAATAGATTCGAGTACCGATCTGGATGATCGGTACTCGAATCTATTCCTAAATGCTTACATAAATCGCCATGCACATACTGAATACTTAAAAATGATCTAATTATATAGTCCTTTAGGCATATGGCATGTTTTTCTATATAGAATTAACACCAATATCTACCACTTCCGGTCTATGAAGTACCGGCAATACGCGTAAATACCACCAAATCGACGTATTCCTTTACCAGTGTGAAGCTGGACCCTTCTGTAAACTACATGTATGAATGAAATTGATTCATCCCTTCAAAAGCGATTGATCGGAAACCAAAAATGTGACAAGGCGGACGACGAAGACGACGCCGACGGAGTGTCGACCATGCTTCGCAGGCGAAGCAGCAGTGTAGTTTGTCAAGAGTATAAGACATTGGGCAATCCGTCCATTTTCAAGCAAGTGCAGTTAAATAAATGAAGTTACTCGAATCTGATAACAAAGGCAAATACCAGTCGGTGCATTAGCACAGTCTAATCATTTCATGTATTATTCACTTTCTCAAACGCAGAATATCTAAACCTGCTACAAGCCAAATTTCAAACTTCCAGCTAGCCTAATCTGTGTGTAACTGAACAGGCTGCTTTTCAGCATTTCTTTGTCTCAGACCCCGAAGACAGGTTTTATAGCGACGAGGTCCATTAATCACAATGAATTCACAGACTATATTGGAAGTAATTAAGCAATTTTTAGCGTAAAACTACGATATTTTTCTTATCTATCAGTTTAAACATTTTTTTGGTGCTCAAAAGAACCGTCTCATCGAGACGGTTCTTTTGAGTACCCACAACATATGTTTTGTTGAGAAATAAAAACAAATTTAATTGCGCACCTGCATTATAGCGCTGATCAGATGGCTTCGTCGAAAGCCGAATTACATGTAGCTGGACTAACATTGTTATACAAATAGGATTACACATTGTTGCACGTTGCCTGATAAACCTTGTCTATCTCATGGCATGTGCGTTTAGCAGGTCATGATGACGTTGCACTTTTTTGAGTGACGTCGCTAATGAAGCTGAATCAATACAAAAATCGAAAATTACGCCATAATCGCTAGTTTGAAGAGTTAAACAATGGGTAAACTGACAAATAGAATACAAGGTTCGCGTCTTTTGAGGCTCGGCTTTGAGAACGCATGTTGAATCGCTCGGCCAGCCTCGCGATGTCAACAAGCGTTATCAAAGCCTTGCCTGGAAAATTTGATATCAAAAGACACTCACCTAGTATTCTCTATATGCATGTTTATACCAGTATCCAAGAACCGCAAGACACATGTTAGGGTTCACATGAATTAAAAGCTTGCTCGTCTATAAACGTTGGCAGCGGGATCATTTAATCTTAGCCATAATGCGTCGATTGCGTTTCTTCCTTAAGAAAATGGACAAGAAAAAAGATAAGTAAGACATATGTATTCCTATATTTAGCATTATTTCTAGTGTGAGAATAAGCAGACGGGCATTTATGTCTATTTTTTCATCTACTTTCCTAATTATATTAGTAATTATATTGGAAATTCTTTGGAATAAATATTTGATCCAACGATACGTATTGTTTCCATGTCAGTTATTATCTAATTTTACCAACAAAAAACAACCAACCCAAAACAACCAAGGCAAAAAAAGACACGCAAAAAACTTTGTTATTAAAGTTTTGCCTCAAAAATGTATTTTACTTTTTAAGTTTTCATATTTTCAACCTGTCTGCACCATATCTCCTGAATGAATGTATATATCACTGTCAAATGATGTTATAAAATGTCTGCTGCATATTGCATATTATTTGATGTATATATATATATATATATATATATATATATATATATATATATATATATATATATATATATATATATATATATATATATATATATATATATATATATATATATATATATATATATATATATATATATATATATATATATATATATATATATATATATATATATATATATATATATATATATATATATATATATATTCAAACGGACGAACTATATTTTTATGACCTTGGTCTCATTTCCAATGTCACTGGAGGTCACAGTTGTTGCAAATACATTGGTTGCACGATATCAGCATGGATGTACAACAGAAGTAAATTGGGAAATAGTAATGATCAGATTTTTGTGACCTACGCTTCATTTTCAAGGTCACAGAAGCTTAACCCATATAAGCCTTGTGTCCTTTTTGTGGGACATATGCAAACAGCGCAGACCCATATCAGACGCCACAAAACGTGGCGTCTGATCAGGGTGTCCACCGTTTGCTTGCAGCATGCACTTTAAAAATTTGAATGAAAATATGAATTACTACCCGACAACCATTTAATTCGAAATGGATTCGTCCAATTGATAAAGGTGGGAAATTCCATTAGGCATAAATGGATTTAAGAGTATTGTAAATTGCTTATTGGCATCATATCTCACGAAGAAATTAAATTTGATTAAACATGTACATGTATTTGAACAGAGTCGATACATTGATAGATGTGTGGTACGCTGGTGGTGGTGGGGGATATTTGTTTTCTTCTAAATTTAGTTCAACATACAATGTTTCTGTAAATGTCGTCAGTTAAGTTAGTAATGAAGTGTCATTAGTTCGGCCGTGTCGCGAGAAAACCTGACTTTACCGTATGCGAACAGCAAAGGCGCAGATGAGCATGCGCGTCCGCACAGTCTGATCAGTGCATTTGCTATTAGCTTATTGGAAAAAATAATATCAAAACTCGCTTCATAGGAAATTTCAATATTCTAGCTAGTCTCTGTAGATGAACAGGTGAGTTTGAGTCTTAATCAGTCGGAAACCTCGAAGACAGGTTTCCTGGCGACAAGGCTGAGTTAATGTTTGCCAATGGTTTGCTTGTTTTCTAATCGCTACAACTTTGATGTACTGTTGATAAGATTCTGTTTAACCCTTAAAGCGCGAATCACGACTGCAGCAGACGACAAATTTTGTGACATCTTTCCCAATTTTCTGAAAAAATAAGACATGATATTACATGAGAATCGTCTGCCAGCAGACGATTCTCATGAAATATCATGCTTTATTTGTTATTTTTGAAGAAGCGGCAAAATTTTAATTTGTCGTCTGCTGCAAATTATAGGTGGCGCTTAAGAAGCGCTGAAAAGTGCTGTTAAGTGCTGGAAGAAGAAAAACTAAAGAAAGATAAAAAATCAGACCAGAGCAAAAAAGTAAAATGAATATCTTTCATAATGTCAAGGGTATGTTCCCCGAAATAGCTTCAAAAATGTTTTGTGCCAAGGGAAGCTTATAATTGGTCTCATATCTAGTCAGACTTGCTCTTTGCCTGCTGGGTAATTTTGCATGATTTATGTGGTCTGTTGATTTTCTTTTCAAAGTCAGCTTATGCCATCTTTGATTTCAAACTTTGTTTACCAGAAAAGTTTCATGAGGGTGCTGTTTGCATGTAGAAAGCCACTTGACCTGTTGATGTATTGTATTATCAGTTGCATCAAGCATACGTCGATTGTGCCAAAATGGTTAGAATTATACATGCTTTTCCTTGGTGCAGTATATTGAGTTATAAAGCCCTCTTTAATAATTGTAAAACATGAAATAATCTTCTTATCTGAAACCACGATACCTAGAGCATTGATATTGGACCTCTATAACGTTTTTTTTTTCAAAGTATGCCCCTCTGGCCAAAAAATGACTCGCCCTCTGGGTCACATGTTTCACATAGGCTTATATAGAGAAACATAAGCAAATCTTCTTGTCTCGCTCCACAAAGCCTAGACTGGCTCCAGTCCTTAAATCAATTTTTCATCAATGTGTCATATCATATACTTGTAGCCAGTTTTACTCTGATGGCCCTGTTTTAAGGGCCATCAGAGTAAGACTGACTACAAGTGTATGATGTGACACATTGATGAAAAATTGCTTTAAGGACTGGAGCCAGTCTACACAAAGCTTACAGACTTAATAATTTGTATGTAGTATGATCTAGGAAGCTACTACCAAGCTTGTTCAAATTATGCACTTGGTGCAAAAATTGACTCCGCTCCAGGGGCAACAGATGCCCAAAACAAACTTTTTTCAGACTATTGTTGTGTTTCATATCAATTAAAAGGGATTTAAGCATACAAAAGCATGTTAATAAAACAGTTTGCCCTTACACAGACCGTCGACCCCTGGGTTGGGTCAAAAGGTCAATTTTTTTTCTTTTCTGAAAAAGTCATGTTACATGATATCAAATTAACGGGAATAAGCCTTAGAACACCGTGCAAGCAAATATTCTGCCCCTTTACACACACTTGACCCGTGGGCGAGGTCAAAATTTAAAACGTAAAAGTGATTATGTTGCATATCAAGTTAAAGGGAAAGAAGTGTATAAAAACATGCAAGCAAAGCAGAAGTAAACTCTTAATTGAATTCAGACTGGAAAGAACTATGGATTCTGTTAAAATGGTTACTCCAGAAGCCGTCGGATCTGGATCTACAGTGTTAAAAAAGGATAAATCTTGGCTCAGCAGGGCAAGGATTAGGAATCGAAAAGTTGTGTATTAGAGAGTGACTTTTAAGAAACTGTGTGTCAAAGAAATTCATTGTTTCTGGTACTCTTGGATAGTTATGACTCAGTCAGCTGCACCAGTAGTGTTTCCAAAATTGTGTTTCCCCATAAGTTCAAACACCTGCACTCTTGTGACATGCTCGAACATGTATGTTATGGTATTGTTGATGGGCATACATCGTCTATATTTTACTATGGTATTACTTGACTTTTCTCTTACTGTAAAGGCGGCGCCTCATGAATGCCTAATTAGGACTAGTCAACCTTAGGCATAGGTGAAAGCTTAAAATGAGGCGTGGTTTTATTCAAAAGTAACTGTATCATCTTGTGCAACCACCTCGGTCATTATTTTATCCTTAAAACGCCAGTAAAATAACTGCATCTGTAAATGTCTATTTAACATAAGCGGGGAGGCAAACATTGTGGCCCCATATCAGACTGCTCCTACAGGAGCAGTCTGATCTGGGTTCACACTGTTTATTTATGAGGCTTCAAATAGTTTAGTGGACGACAAAAAACATACATTTTGTGATTATGCGCTTTAAGGGTTAATAAATGTGAGCACAGTGTGTATACTATTAGGATTTTCATGAAATGCATGCACGTTTGCGCGGCCCAAAAAGCTTATTTACTCTTTACCAAATTATAAATAAAACCTGATGTCCCTTCCTTAGCAGATGAAATAGCCGAACCACACCCAGATATAGTAAGCGAAAAGTCAAGTAATATAATTCAGCTTCGGCAGCTGAAATAATTTTGATTTTCTAGTCACACTTCCTGATAATGCATTAGAGACCATTCAAGTATTGATGTAAAGAACTAGAATTATCTACTGGTACAAATAGCATTGACATTGTTTTCTGACATTTCTACATTATGATTCTAACTCTTCGCGACTTTAAAACGTCAATGTATCAAACAGTGTGCGCAGGGTCCACACTGTTTGCTTCTATGCCGAATTTCGTCTGTGATGTTAGCAACTCGGCAGACGACATTTTTATATGCATTTTTGCGTATCAGGCGAAAGGCTAATGAGATAATTGTATGCATATTTCATATCGTGTAACCGCTAGTTGGGAATATAAAAACTTTGCTCTAACAGGTTAGACCAAAATAATCAGCTGAACCAAAAGTCGCTGCCTATCTTTCAGCGGGTCGAAACGCGTACTAAGTGATTTCACAATGTCGTAGATCCTCGGAGAGTAATGGTAGAGCATTCTTTATGCAATCCTATAAATGCTTGAAAATGTATTAAAAGAACCCGAGGGAGACGTTCCCAACTTGTAAGCCAGATGGTTTCATATAAAGTGTTTCAAGATAAAATACATGCTCCAAGAAGTACTTGCTCGGCCTGCACATACCTTGACGCTATTGCCTTCACTAGGCGTCCGAGTAAAACATTACGCTTAAGTTTACTGTGCCCCTAAGTATTGCATCTATACATTACATGCTAGTTTCTGAAATCGCTGCCATGGTATCTTCGAATTGTTCCTATGATGTGTAGGCGGTATGGAAGGGCAATGTTATACACCGGTCCTAGTAGACTGTCTTTTTAATCGTTCATATTCGCGTCATTAACATACTCACTTAGGTATTATTAACATTATTAGCAGATGTTTACAACATCAAACAGGTCCGCCGCGACTGCAACAATTGAACACATAAAAGTTCGGCTTGCAGGTATAAAAAATTAGTTGAATTCTCATGTGTGATATTTTTTTCAAAAATATCACACATAATAATTCAACTAGTTGTTTATAATTCGTATACATTTTACCATTTTTTGCGAAAGTACGTATTGTAGGTTGATACGAATCTTCGTCGTGCGCATATTGAAAAATGGAGGTTATGTCAGGACAAACTCAGTCATATAAACTAATATCACTGTTCCGTATCTTAATGAATCGGTTATTGAGGTCAAAGGATCGCGCTTGTCAATCTTGAACATCAATCTCAGCAACGATAGTTCTCTGCTAGGGATTGTACCGAAACATAAAATGTACTCCTTTAATAAATAAAAAAACTAGGAGATAACAACAACAGAGATAAGTTGAGAACAAGACTTTGGGAGTGTGATAAAGAATAGGTTTGCCGACAGAGTAATACATTTACATGTACATGTACCACCTTTTAGTTTAAGAGCTTGTAAGGGACATTACATGCCACCGGTTTATACAGTAAAACTTTTGTAAAGCGGCCATTCTCAAAAAGATCGAAAATTGGTTTTCCAGATCATTATCGCTTGATGCAGGTCAAACGTATAGCAAGGGGAGCATTCTGCAATATTTTCGATCTTCATTAAGCTGCGATTTTTCATTAAGATCTGTGTTTTGTCTATTTATGATTGGCCGTTATATACAGGTTTTAATGTATAGTGTACTATATTGTACTGGTATGAAAACTCTTCTTCAACAGGGCATAATCAGGATGGAGAATCAGGCTGTATTGCTGACTCGAAATCTGATAGCTAGAAGTACCCGCTTCGAGTTTCACGTCTGTTTTAACAACAGCAGAATATAGGGCGACTATTAGACCAGTAAAATGCAGTTACATGTAAGTCTCCCAGCGGAACGGCTGCTGTCCGTTCTGTTGTTGTCGATTCATTGTTTATTGTTGCTCCCATTGTTTTGGTTTTTTGGTGTTTGTTCCTTGTGTTATTATACTGAACTAAGTGTCCTATCTAGAATTGCAATCATCTCAACTGAGGGGAGAGAGAGAGAGAGCTGGTTGCTTTACTGTAAGTGTCGTATTGTGGTCAAGTGTTGTTAGTGACTTGTGTCTCTTCCTTCCTTGCGGTGTCATGGGTTGGTCTGCAGTGTGTGATTGTGGCAATCCTTATAATACTCACTTACTTTTAGAGACTCATTGTATTCAGACAATAGGGAGTTCCGTAACGAGAACATATGCTTTGATAGCACAGACCGAACATTATCCTTTTAAATTTTTGGCTATGCAGTAAAACCTGTCATACGCGGCCACTCAAAAAGACGACCAAATATTGGTTTTCAAGACCGATTATAGCTTCATGCAGGTCAAAATATTGCAGAATGCTCCAAGGGGTGGGGGCATTCTGCAATACTTGCGACCTTCATTAAGCTACCATTTGTCATTAAGATTTGTTTGTCTACTTTTGAGTGGCCGCTTAGGACAGGTTTTACTGTGTATTATATTAAATAGACTTACTTTATTCAAGGGAAACAACTTTAACTCGAAGTTAAACCTCTGATAACTTGAAGTAACCCCTGCTAGCGCGAAGTAACCCCTGACAGCGTGAAGTCGATTTAGAGTCATTGTGGAAGAGGAAACATCGGTCTTCATCGTCTTCATCGTCAATATCGTCTTTGACTGCAGAAATAGCTAGTCTCAATTTTCTATCCGTTTGATCAATATTCTCATATACATGTATTTGAGCCGATCCCCAGCGCCCATCCAAGACTTAGATCAGACTGCGCACAAACGCAGTCTGATCAAAGTCCTCGATGGGCGCTCTATGGGTAGCCAAGAGTCCAACGTTTCTTAAGCTGGAGAACTAAGACTCTGACCAGACTGCGTAGATGAGCAGACTGATCTCAATCTTCACTGTACACACATGTCAACTCGTATTTTATGCTGGATTCCGGCTCATTTCCCTACTATTCTTGAGCAACCGCCAACTGACAAAGTAGACGATTAATGCTTGCTAGTGTTTTTGCTTGTTTTCCTAATTCCTGTTCCACCTTTGATGTAGCGATAGACAGGATTCACGTTTAGAACTGAAAGGAAACATCAGAGCGCAGCAACAAGTGGTAGAAAAACCGAAGCAGACAGACATGTAGACTGGCTCCAGTCCTTAAAACAATTTTTCATCAATGTGTCATATCATATACTTGTAGCCAGTCTTACTCTGATCAGAGTAAGACTGGCTACAAGTATATGATATGACACATTGATGCAAATTGTTTTAAGGACTGGAGCCAGTCTAACAGACATGCACAGTGTTAAGCTTTAATTATTTAAACGTCTTAAAGTCACTAGAGCCTCAACGTATCAGAGGATTTAAAAACAAAGCCAAAAAAAGTGAGTTTGACCAGGAAATGGTACAATTGCAGATCACAAAGTAAAGAAGAAGGCAAAGAGATCAGGAATCGATAAAATCAGTACCACAATATATGAGAAGGTGACAAAACAAAAGAAAACATCACACACAAGAGAGCCAAGAGGTCAGCCCTTTCCCAGCAGGTGACCACAAGGCTGCAAGAAACAGACAAGACAAAATACACATAACAAATAGGATCCATAACACCAACCAAGAAAATAGTAAGTATCCCGTATTATATGGTTAAAAAGAACGAGCTTTGTTGTTCCTTTAAAAAAGCATGCTCCATATATGCATGTATATTTAAAGTTGCTGACTACATTTATACCATTTGAACATGTTAACTGTTTATATATATAGACCGT
This sequence comes from Loripinus fragilis, assembly GCA_964019695.1. NCBI lineage: Eukaryota > Metazoa > Mollusca > Bivalvia > Lucinida > Lucinidae > Loripinus > Loripinus fragilis. The sequence continues at coordinate 126,123,303 of OZ026516.1, forward strand.
TTTTTAAATATAAGTTGATACGGAAATTCGAAAACGACGTGTCCCCATTTTCTTGCTAACGCATTTTCCTATTCATGTCTCACATTTATTCAGAGAAACATATACACCATATGTTACCTCCAATACATGTCACGTGACTAGCAACGCATTTTTATGAATGTGTCAAGTTGAAAGAATTAATTCAGTTCATTGCAGTTTGTAATTAAATTTTGAGCAAGAAAGAGAAACAATCACACCGAAGATTGACTCTTGGCGTGCCGACTAGTGTTCCATGCTTTAGTTGTCTAACATTTTCAAGAGATCCTTTCCAATTTTTTTCAATAATTTCTTCACGGAACACTATAAAAATTGCAAACGGATTTGAAACCAGATCAGTACAGCCGTTCTCTCGGTCCTGATCTGGGTCCAAACTGTTTGCAAAGGTTATCAGCAGAAGACACATTAAAAGTCATCGCTAGCAAGGAAAGAAATAATGTTAAGTCACCGTTAGGTGCACACTTGTATTCACTTGTGTTGGTGGGAGCTGACTGGCTGATGGAATTGGGCTCAGCCTTCACTGATTGAAATGCATGATAGAACTGATTTGATTTGAAAGTATTATAATTCTAACATTTGCTAAGTCATAATAAACACAAACACCCATGAATGCCATTCAAAACCGTAGATTTATTGGCATATTTTGGTAAAACCAAGATCGTTAGTAAACATGGTAAAGCACTACAACTAAATTTAAGTATTTGTGACCAAGACATGTATATTATTATTGTATTTGATTGAGTTTACGTCAAATAAATAATATGTTCTGTTCTGCTCTGTATATCAATTAACAACATGTAATCAAACACCTGTCTACAAAAAGTAACAGGAATCCACGCTGTAAATTAGACAGTTTGATCGTAATAATCTAGTCTTGTGAATTCGGTGGATTTAGAATCTTTACGGTATATCCAATTCTGTCACAGTATATTGCAGCAGAACAACAGCTTGTCTTCTGTTGAATTTAATTAAACCAACTCTCTGGTGAGCTTTTCTCATTAAAGAAAAGAGAAGTTCAAACGCTGTAAATTTAGAAGTTTTCGCGAAAATATTATTTTATTACATATTTGCGACTTTAAAAAGTCTCGACTTCAGCATGATTTGTCTACAGAGTGATTTCACCTTTTCGCGAAATAAGACCAACGCGATATGCGAGGCTTCGCGAAATAAAACCCTCCCGAATGCCTCTAAATTTACAATAGTGACATGTATTAGGAACTTGGATGTTTGGTTAGAGATCTGCATCATAAATGTTGCCCTTTATATGACCAGGAATACCACAATCACAGACCAACCTATGGCTACTAGCTAACGGCATATATATAAAGATCTGTATTTGGACGAAATATTTGCGACTTATTTTGAGGCGATTAAATATTGTAATAAATTTAGTCGCCTCAAAGTATTAACATTCATTAATGAAAAAAAATCGACAAAAAGAAAAAAAAACGAGAGAAAAGAATCCAGTGCTTTAAAAAATGAAGCAGTTGTACCCTCCCAAAGCACTGATAGACATTTATAAAAGCTGCTGTGAGCTCGTATTTTTTCCATGTAAAACAACAACTACATTTGGACTGGTGACAGTTGAAGACATGCTTTAGAATACTATATAAATTAAATCCACGAAAAGTAAACCACTGTCAGTAGTCCAACTGTAAAGTTACCGCCATACTGAAATATTTGAAATGTTGTACATGCATCTCATGTTGTTTGCTATTGTAAACCTGAGAAAATTATAATAAACTTGAAACTTGAAACTATGGCACTTCGAGGAAAAGACACGAGAACACAGTCAAACATAGACACAGAAAGAAAAGCAAGAATACAATTAAAGTAAAGCACGCTCGCTCTTCCTCAACGAATTGATTTCACAACTAGAAATGAGACACAGAAATGTATCACAAAACATGACCCAAACACAGACACGCACACACAGCACATACATAACAAAATGTACCACCAACAGCATAATCATTGCCGTAGAATGGAGAGCAGTGACAACCATTTTGGGTTGGGGCGTGACTTAGATATACTTTATTGAAAAATGTCCGCCCTAAATGAAAGATTTTGTCTTAAAGGACCTCGGACAGTCTTAATGAAGGATTGCCCATAAAATTGACCAGAGAAAAGTTTCAACGAAAATTATATTTTTTCTATGAAAAAGATAGAAGGTTCAACCCTTGACTTATCCACAAAAGCCGTTTTCTCATTGGACAAGTACCAATTGAAAAATATGGGTTGAAAACTCCGTTTTTGCTATTCAACATATAGAGAATAGAAAAAGTTTTACTGAGGTGCTTTCCCCCCCGTGACCAAACTAATCCTTTTGCACACAGTTGTAGTTTTACATTTCACACATCATATAAAAACGGCGTGTTTGGTCACGGGGGGGGGGGAACGCTGTCAAAATGCTCAAAAACACTTTATTATAAAAACTTATTAGAAACTTATTTTGTAAAAACCTGTAGGTAAATATCAATTTGCAATGGCATATATCAGGGCTTTAGTTATGAGTGCTTACAAAGAAATTAATTGTCTCATTTCTTAACCAAAACATTATGTTGTGGGTACTCAAAAGAACCGTCGCAATGAGACAGTTCTTTTAAGCACCAAAATTATAGGTTAAATCTGATGTGTAAGAAAATATTACGATTTTACGCTAAAAAACTGTGTTTATCTTGACTATGATTTATACAGTATATAGATATGATGCACCTCAGTGCACAAGTCGCACTGGTTGAACTACAAACATTATACAATTATTGACTTAAATGAGGTAGACATAAGGATTTATCTACCCGAAAAAGTGATAATTCACCGAGGCCGCTAGGCCGAGGTGAATATCACTTTTAAGGGTAGATTAATCCTTATGTTTACCGAAATTGAAGTCAATAACTGTTTTGTTATACGACTTTTCATTTAAGAATGAAACAATTTGCTACTTTCACTTTGTTGTTTAAGACATGTTCAACCTTGAATCTAAGACATCTAAGGACTCTCTCACAAGTTTTAGCAACTGTCATTAAAATATTTTAATGTATAGTATTTGCATTTTCAAATGTATATTAATTCTCTTAATGAGGAATATAAAATTTTATCATAACACTGTTTTTACAATTTGTTTATTCAAACAAAGATAAAAAAGCAAACAAAACAAAACAAAACTGTTGTAAAAATTCATGAAAGTCTTTAATTTACCTGTTGTGAGGTAAAACAGCAAATCATGTCAATTTCATGCAGCACATGCTAGTTTCACACTCATCATGCTATTTTTAGCTCTCTAGAGGGTAATATTGCAGAAGTGTCAAAAATATTAACTTCTGGAAACTAGTTCGAGCTGGTTTTCATGCAATATTAACTTGTGGACCGGTTTAGACCAGTTTCCAGGTAGACATAGAGATTTATGAAAACAAATTGGGCCAATCAGGAGACAGGATTCTGTCCAGTCATATAACAATACAGGTAATAGTCAAAAGTAATTGACAGCACACTTCTTTAGACGAAACAATGCAATCTTCTCAACCCGAATTTTATGCAAACGCAGCACTTTCGTCTCAAGTTTTATGCCGCAAACATTATATTATTATGTATTTAGGTGAATACTCAACGAAACTTTGACTTTCTGTGAAATAAAATTTGGTCACAAAAATACCCCCACCCCTAAACCCTAAAGTCCTGGCATAATTATGCAATATTTTCAAAATATTTTTATTTTGTTAGATGCACAAAATGTAAGGGTTTTATTTAAGCACAAAACTATAGTTGTCAGTTATGCATTATGCTAGCCACAGGCTGTCAAAATTTGGGCAGATTGAATAGGAAACTGTCCGAGGTCCTTCGATAAAATAGCCACTTTTTGTTTTTGTTTGTGTTGCTGCTTTACGCTCCAGTCAACCACTTTTATAATAAGAGTGGGATTATGCGACAGTCTGTATCCCAATAACTGTACACTCTGGGCGGTGGTTTTGTTGGTTTTGATTCATCACTTACTGGTGCTGCCATTGTTGGCGGGAGTTGTGTTTGGTCATTATTATACTTTTGCAATCATGTCGCTGGGGAACACTGAGCTGGTTGCTTTATTTTAATTGGTCCGCAGCGTGTGATTGGGGCATTTTCTGGTCATAATTATTTGATAATTTGACACATGATTTCCAGCAATGTGGTATTTTGATAAATGTAGACTCTGACGAGCCTGTGTAGCCTCATTTTAAGGCTGGAAACTCCAAATGATGTTCGGTATGTAGCTTAACAGTCATAGAATACTTAAGAAACTAGCAAAGGCTTTGATCAGACTGCGCGTATGCGCAGGCTGGTCTGAGCCTTTACTTATCGCAAATACCACATTATTGGAAATATCATTGCGGCTCATTTACTATTTAATTTGTCTATCTTCATGGGTTGAACAAGTACTTAGCAGAGGGTAAAATGTCTTGCTCAAGCACACAGCACAGTGCCTCCTGTGAATGAGTATGTTGTTTTCAGCGTAAAGGTTCTCTTTATTTCAGACTAATCAACCTTTAGTTTTATTATTTGTTATCTATATTATAAGAAAATATTTCTGTATTGCTGTTTTCTCTATGAGACGCTTTTCTTATCTGAAAAGGCATATAGATTTCCGATTTTCTGTTTGGCAGATTTCTGTTAGAAAATATTTCTTATCCTGATATGCAATTTATTTGCGTTCAGGTTGTTTGTTGGAAACCACGTTTAGACTGCAGACTAAATATTGCACTTATAAAAACATGTTTCATAGAGGATCTTAAGTAAATAAGTGCTCATGTTTTATTGAGTTTATTAAGATTACTTTCAAGTCTCATTTCTGGCGTAAAAAAGTCAAGATACATTGTTATGGGCGTCTTTTTATAACACAAATCTGAAAAACACTAGTGGTTTATCGATTTTAATGCATGGCGTTATTTTACTTCCAGTCATACGACGATTTCAGGAACTACTACGAATATTGGTTCATCTACCTACATACAGTGTTCACAATGTCATACTACAGAAATTAGGACAACCAACTAATAATACAAAGTGACTCGAAATCATAACATTGAAGCTAATTGAATCTATTGTAGTAAGTACATGCACAAACATGTACAAACCTGAATAGCTTCAATTAGTTTTAAGTTTTATACATATGTTTTGGGGCTTGGTGTTCTGATCTGTACTGCTGTATGTGTGCAATCAACAAAGGCTCTTATGACAGCGCAGATGAGCAGACCTTTCTAATGCAATACGTGCCATCTAGTTTCCGATTAGACAATTTATGGTAGCTTATATGGAAAGACTGACCTTAGACCTCATAACTAAATCGGAGAATCTTCAATAATAATTTTGAGATAAACTGTCATAATTTACCCGGTTAAGAATCGTTTTGGAACCAATGTTGTCAAGTTGATAGAAAACTTCTTATTTTTGCGTGATTATGAAGGGAAACTGGTTTAGCTGCAAAACATACGAGCAAGAACATCCAATTTTCGTAGACATCGCATTGTCAAGCAACGGAGGCTAAGGCGAGCCTGTGCAAATACGTAGACTCGCCAGATACATTGCTGCTCGCAAAAATAAGTTAGGATAAAGATAAGGACTCAGACGAAATCTAAGACGCAGTGCCAGAATCACATTATCAAAGCTGTCCAACACACACGAACGTACACTCGCACGCACACACGCACGTACGTACGCACACGCGCGCGCACACATACACACATACCAGTTGCTTCATCAACATCGAGATTTTGACCCGAGGTTAAAATACTTTCCTCATGCTTAACTCAGCTGAGCATGAAATTTCAACAGCGCTTATAAAGCAAATTTGCTGAAAATTATGAATTAGTCTCAGATGTTGTATTTATTATGCTGATGAATGTTAATATGTTAACACTTTTGGCGTTTTAACATTTATGATAGGATAAATATCATGCTCAGTTAAATTGAGCATAAAAAAGTGATATAACCGCGATGTCTTAATAAAGACAATTGATTATGTGAGGTCTTATGAGATGATTGCCATCAGATCAAGTAACATAACCAAGCCATGTACCAAGAAAGACATGGCTTTTATAATCACAAACTGTAGCAATTCATAAACACAAGCACATAATAGCCAATCAACCAAGAGAAAGAATTTGACAAAGAACAGGACAGAGAGCAAGAACCAATTTGTTGAATACGTCATCAAGAGTATGACTATCTAAGTAGAAGAAATTTAAAACCTAATACCAAACTCGAAAACACACACATAAAACTATTTAAAAAATAAACAAACAATAAAAACAATAAAGGCAAGATTAGAACAACAACAAAAGATTGACAAAAACCGGTCTGTGGCTTCAGGAAATGGACGCTTGGCTTACAATAGGTTACAAACACACAAAACATCATAAGAGTTAATAGTAAGATTAGAGCCGCATTAAAAGACAGACAACGAATAGTACAAACCACAACTGCGTGGTCTGCTCGCCAAATTACCATCCTAAGCTCTGCCATGGAACTCTAAAATAATTGCCCAGAATAAACTGAACAAGGCCAGGTATACCTAGAATATACTAAACAATGTCAGGTATGCCCAGAATAAACTTAACAAGGTCAGGTATACCTAGAATAAACTAAACAAGGTCAGGTATACCTAGAATAAACTAAACAAGCTCAGGTATACCTAGAATAAACTAAACAAGGTCAGGTATACCTAGAATAAACTAATCAAGGTCAGGTATACCTAGAATATACGAGACCTGTTTCCTGTTTACTTGAACAGATTTGAATTTCAATTTTAGCGGTTGAATATAAATAAAACAAACAAATGTTGCTTTTTCATACATAACGGACGTGTCCAAGATATTGCCAAATAGACAAAATGGCATTTTTAAAGCATCGTCATAATACGGGGGCCCTTAATACATCCCCACCCCCTTTGCCTAATTCTAAGAGCTAAAACAGCTGTATCTTCTAGGAAAATACGTATTTAAGCTTGAAATTTTCTTTTAAGCTTAGAGGAACATTCAGTCTATTATTCAAATGTAAAACAGCCTATGTGTGCTTGTTTTTGCTTGGGAACTGGGCTTAAAAAGTTCTTCCATAAAAGTGCCCAAATGGGTATCTCGTGTATAAAATGTGTCTTGAAAGAATTTTGAAAAACAAATTCTCAAAACTAACAACGGAATCAATTTCTTAGATATGTTAAGTATCTATCGCAGATAAAACTGATCGCCAAAGATTGCATTTTAGTATTTTGCATACAATTTATTGTTGCTAAGGAAACTGTAAACCCAAAAATTTGATGTTCAAGTTGCTTCCAAAAAGTAGATATCCAACTGGAATGTTTTATTTTCTAACAGAACATACTTTAATTATTTATGTACAATATATAAAAGGTTCTAAGAGAAAAACTTCACATCTTTTTGAGAAATTGTTCGAGAGAGATTTAGTACATTTCGTTTAAAACAACGTTTTAAACGCTTAAAATTTGACTACTCATCTTCAGAGACTGTTTCAAACCAGAAAATAAAAATTAGATATTGTTTTTTGATAACTGCGTATAACTAGAGATCAGACTAACTCATGGAAATCAAATATTACCAAATATAACGAGCAATAAATGAGAAACGGTATTTTCAAATTTGTTCAAATAAACATGAAACACCTCTTGTACTAAACAATGTCAGGTATGCCCAGGACAAACTTAACACGCTCAGGTATACCTAGAATAAACTGAACAAGGTCAGGTATACCTAGAATATACTAAACAATATCAGGTATGCCCAGAATAAACTTAACAAGGTCAGATATACCTAGAATAAACTAAAGAAGGTCAGGAATACCTAGAATAAACCAAACAATGTCAGGTATGCCCAGAATAAACTTAACAAGGTCAGGTATACCTAGAAAAAACTTAATAAGGTCAGGTTTACCTAGAATATACTAAACAATGTCAGGTATGCCCAGAATAAACTAAACACGCTCAGGTATACCTAGAATAAACTAAACAAGGTCAGGTATACCTAGAGTAAACTAAACAAGGTCAGGTATACCTAGATATACTAAACAAGGTCAAGTATACCTAGAATAAACTAAACAAGGTCAGGTATACCTAGAATACACTAAACAATGTCAGGTATGCCCAGGGCAAACTTAACAAGGTCAGGTATACCTAGAATAAACTGAACAAGGTCAGGTATACCTAGAATAAACTGAACAAGGTCAGGTATACCTAGAATATACTAAACAATGTCAGGTATGCCCAAAATAAACTTAACAAGGTCAGGTATACCTAGAATAAACCAAACAAGGTCAGGAATACCTAGAATAAACCAAACAATGTCAGGTATGCCCAGAATAAACTTAAGATGGTCAGGTATACCTAGAATAAACTTAATAAGGTCAGGTATACCTAGAATATACTAAACAATGTCAGGTATGCCCAGAATCAACTTAACAAGCTCAGGTATACCTAGAATAAACTAAACAAGGTCAGGTATACCTAGAATAAACTAAACAAGGTCAGGTATACCTAGATAATACTAAACAAGGTCAGGTATACCTAGAATAAACTAAACAAGGTCAGGTATACCTAGAATAAACTAAACAAGGTCAGGTATACCTAGAATAAACTAACAAGGTCAGGTATACCTAGAATAAACTAAACAAGGTCAGGAATACCTAGAATAAACCAAACAATGTCAGGTATGCCATGAAAAAACTTAACAAGGTCAGGTATACCTAGAATAAACTTAATAAGGTCAGGTATACCTAGAATATACTAAACAATGTCAGGTATGCCCAGAATAAACTTACCAAGGTCAGGTATACCTAGAATAAATTGAACAATGCCAGGTAAACCTAGAATATACTAAACAATAACAGGTATGCCCAGAATAAACTTAACAAGGTCAGGTATACCTAGAATAAACTTAACAAGGTCAGGTATACCTAGAATAAACTAAACAAGCTCAGGTATACCTAGAATAAACTAGACAAGGTCAAGTATACCTAGAATGAACTAAACAAGGTCAGGTATACCTAGAATAAATTCAAAAAGGTCAGGTATGCCTAGAATAAACTAAACAATGTCAGGTATACCCAGAACAAACTAAACAAGGTCCGGTATACCTAGAATAAACTCAACAAGGTCAGCTATACCTAGAATAAACTATATAAGGTCTGTTATACCTAGAATAAACTAAACAAGGTCGGGTATACGTAGAATAAACTAGACAAGATTGGGTATACCTAGAATAAACCAAACAATGCCAGGTATACCTAGAATAAACTAAACAATGTCCGATATACCTAGAATAAACAAAACAAGGTCCCGTATACCTAGCATAAACTAAACAATGCTTGGTATACCTAGAATAAACTAGACAAGGTCAGGTATACTTAAAATAAACTAAACAAGGTCAGGTATACCTAGAATAAACTAAACAAGGTCAGATATACCTTGAATAAACTAATCAAGGTCAGGTATACTTAGGATAAACTAAACAATGTCAGGTATACCTTGAATAAACTAATCAAGGTCAGGTATTCTTAGAATAAACTAAACAATGTCAGGGATACTGGTTGGTAAACAGTACATCTTAAGCAATGTCAATGCCAGGCTTTATATCACGTTTACATTGTACCTCTTCACACATAAACATCAATGCCGAAACTAAGTCTATCAGAGGAAAATATCCAGTTTGCCTTTAGTGAAAATGCATCAATTGATGATTTTGCTCTAATATCATAAGTACACACCATTCACATTGAATCAAAATTGAACATCAATAACCTCATCAAACATATGTATCAACATGTTGACAGAATACAATATCCCCGTCCTACTTACTACTCGCAACAGTTATTTATGCTAGTGGGGATGTTTTCATTAAACTCACGAAGTAGACATTCCATATCAAAAGCAATACATTTTCACACTATTAGTTTATTATTTTATCAAGTTTGAAAATATTTTCTGATATTGTTAATAAGTATAACTAGCGCTTGAACGCATGAATTATATCCGCTGATAGACTGACGAACGATTCTGGCAGTGTTTGAATACAGGCCCACGTTTTCAAAAGATTCCAGATAAATAACGAAGCCCAGAATAGATGTATCCGTGATACTTAGAGTTCTCACACACTTGGTAGGAGTTCAAATTTGATTGTAGCACAAACAATTACAACTGTCATAACATTCTCTTCGTCAAATATTTTATGCTGAGATAGTAAAACCATGTAAACACTTCTTAAGCTTGTCACAGGAGGTTCGGCTTATTAGGCTGATGACAAACGAATCAGATTATATAATATTTTTACTATCAAAATGTGTATATGACTGTCTCGTGCTCAGGGGTATCAATTTTTAGAAATACCCTGTATGCGCTGAATATGTACATATAAGACACATCGCCAACGGTTCTACCATTTGATTGCGACAATAATAGCTGTCATTGACTTTATCAGCATCATTGTTATTATTATTATTGCATAATGTTTTATTGTAACAATTATCATTATTTTGTTCATTTAAGTGTAATTTCTCAATGGGTTATGATATGTGTGTTATTTTCATCATAATATATGCCAGAAATGGCCCTTGATTGGTTTGAATAAAATTATTCTATTCTATTATTCTAATATCTATTGAGTTCTGTTAATCTGATTAGTCAAGAACGGTCATCTGATCGTATTGACCTGTATTTAGTTTTTCAATGAACTTCGGTTCGTATTCATGAGGGGTGGGACAATCACGGCAGAACTTCTTTTGTGATACTGTGCAATGCTTCAATTAAGAGAAATGGACAGTCGGTAATTACTTACAATTTATTCTATTACACTTACACAGATATTTTCAGGTGGAAAAGCAAAGATAAACTTACACACGACTTACATACGACTCTTTTAAAGCTGCATAGTCTGTAACTATTGATCTTTTAATTTAAGAACTCATGTTTCTATTTTTTAAGAACATAGTAAAAAAACTAGAATTCAGGTATACATTTTACCAATTTCGTAAATCTTAGCAAATTATCAGAATCAAAACAACAGCATTTATGTTAAAATTACCTGTCTATAATTATTGGAGGGACGCTAATAATTACCAACAAGATAAGATAATTCACTTTTCCTCGCAGTTTTCAGCTATAGTGAACAGATTTATTTTAAAAACATAGCTTAATTCTACTTTTACAAATGATTTAAAAAGAAAATAAAAAAATCGAAAAATGTTCATAGTTGCAGACTTAGTCTCTTTAACAGTATTCATGACAATCAGCTGTCTAATGCGATATCGCCGCCATCTTGTTTTTGAACGTTCTGACGTCTACGAACGCGAGTGCGTGTCATCGTCTAAAAACGCGAACCGTTTTTAGCTGGAAACGTAATTTTAAGGAAAACATAATTTAAAAAAATACTTAGAAGAAAGAATAAGGAAAGAAGTTGTAATTATAAGAATTTAAAATTATTTTTCTGCGTTTCACTGAGGTATAAAATGTAGTTTAAATTGCATCTTATTTTAGCCTGAAGCACTTCGGCTTTCATGCAAATTAGATATAATTTTTCCGACATTTTATACCTCAGTGAAACGCAGAAAAATAACTTTCAATTCTTAAGGAAGTGCACCAATTACATTTGCACACCTTCAGATGAGAGTTCGTAATAGAAAATTCTATTTGTCAATCCAAACATATAACATTTATTATGAACACTCAAAAGAATCATCTCAAACTATTGAAACAAGTACCTATTTAACCAAATTGAGTCAAATGCATTTTCCTAAGCTAGCCTCTTGTCAATTTTGCCAGTCAATTTCCGTTTTGAGGATTATTTGGGTGGTATCTTTCATTTACATTCAAGTTTTAATTTAAAATTCTGTAAGCAAACAGTGGAGACCCAAATCTGGACTTGCACTGTTTGCCTATGTCCCAAAAAAAGACGCTATGAATTATAAAACAAAAGGTAAAAAAATATCCAAAAAGTTTACGCTAAAATCTCATTTCATCTAGACCTATACTGAGTTGACAACACTTAAAAATGCAATCGAGTATGATCAGGAAGTGCCACAGTCACAGACTACATACATACTTTAGGCATCGTCAGGAAAAGCCACAAAACACATACCGCCACAACACAATTAAAGTAAAGCAACCATCTCTCTTCATCAGCAGGATAAAATGAGCCGTGACATGTGATTTACAACAATGTTGCATTTTGACAAGTGTAGAGTCTGTGCAGCCTCCTTTTAAGCTTAGAAACTCTAAATGGTGTTCAGTCAGTAGCTTAACACTCATAGAATACTCAAGCGACTAGCAAAGGCTCTGATCAGACTGTGCGTATGCACAGGCTAATCTGAGGCTTTGCTGGTCTCACATGCCACATTGTTGGAAATCTCATGCACTGGCTCAAATAGTAAGTGATGCACAACAAAACAAAAAACAATTACAGAACCCCACAATGGGAGCAACACTAAACAACAACAGAACCACATCCTTAGAACGGACAGCAGATTGCTAAACTAGAAAGGACATCAAGAATCGCATCACAAAACAAGGAACTAAAACAAGAACCACACACCGTGGTAGCAACAACAAACAATAATTAAAGAATAACAGAATTATCACCTCAGAGCGGACAGCAGCCTATGCCACCATATTGCTAATCGCAGATAAAATCTTTTAGTCAGTGTTAACATAGTTCCTTGTTTCAAAGGTATGCCAGTCAGCCTGGTTTTTACGGCCCGTCAGCCTGTTTTTTACAGCTCAAATCTGCCTGTAAAAATTAAGGCTCAAGCTCAAATCTGCCTTAGAAATTATAAATAAACACACTTTACAAGTATCTCGTTATAGGGAATTCTTGAGCTTGTGATTATTGTGCTTGTTAGTTTAACTGCCTTTGTATCTATTCCTCTTTAGTGCTATAGATATGTCATGGTCTGTGATCGGACATTCCTAATCATGTTAATTAAGACTTGATCAAAACCGCACTAGTTAAACCATAATCAAAAGTCTATTAACATCGAGAATTTATTTGTAAACAAACATATGGTAAACCGTTAACCTTGAGAAACATAGCATAAACATTAATGAATATCAGAAATATTTTTTGACCATCCAAGAGGTTCCACGAGTTTCAAATTTGTTTTGACAAGATTAAAAACAACAACAAAAAGAAACAACAACAAAAAACGACCGAGTATGACCAGGAAACACCAAAATTGTAGATAACAGACCAACCCATGGCCCCGTGAACATTAGAAATCGGCAAGGCAAAGATCCACACATTTAAGCAAGTGTCAAACAAAATTAACATTTTCCCGCAAGATTATACAAGTGCTTGTGATTAGAGTTTTGAAGAAGATTGTTGGCTCTAACGATTTTTCAGCGCAGTTTATAAAAATGATTTCTCATTATTAAGAGATTGTCTATGATATTAATGTATTGCAACATACTGCATGCTTGGTGTTCAACCCAATCACGGTTGGCAACTTTGCTTTCCTCTTTAATTGCACGCCGGTGGGTCGGACTTCAGACTCAATGATGGTTCCGACTTAGACTTATCTATTGATGAGATGGTAGGGGCCTGATGTTTTGGCTGTTGTCAGGCCCACCAGGGTTTACCTGTTTGATTTTTTTTGCTCCGGTATTCAGTTTTATTTACTGTTTGGTCCTTATCTTTGCTTTATCTCCTTGTTATATCTTGATTTATATGTTCAAAAAGATGATGCATGGATCAGTTAGGGTCCTTTCATGCAAACCAAACATCTATGTGTCTTGATCCACATATAAACTAAGGGTGAGGTTGGCGGCATGAAACCAATTTAAGCCCTCCATTAAATATTTTTAGTGACCGTTCCAAGGCGGTACTTCTTTTGCGGAATTTATGTCTTGTGTTTGTTATGCTTTCGCGTCTGTTTGTCGTTGCCTTGTGGTCACCTCCTGGGAAAGGGCTGACCCCTTGGCTCTCGTTTGTGATGTTTAATTGTGTTTTTGTCAAAAGTGTCCTACTCACGAGCGATTTTATATGTATACAGTTGATGCCCAATATACAATAAAACGACCATTTTGTTAAGTGCTTTATGTTTGCCAGCTGTTTGATATCTTCTTTTATCAGTCACCTCTCATACTAACTGCATTGTTGCACGTTAACCTGATAAACGTTGCCTATTTCACGGCATGTGCCTTTAAATATCAGGTCATCATGACGTTGCACTTTTGAATGACGTCGTTAATGACATTGAATCGACACGAATCTCGATAATGGCGTCATAATCGCTATTTTGAAGAGTGAAACAATGGGTAAATTGATAAATAGAATACCACGACCGCGTCTTTTGATATCAACTTAACCAGGCTCGGCTTTAAAAACGCTTGTTGAATCGCTCGGCAAGCCTCGCGATGTCAACAAGCGTTCTGAAAGCCTTACCTGGTAAACTTGATATCAAAAGACACTCACATAGTATTCTCTATTTGCTTGTACAACCCTGTTCCTCTCTAGACCCAAGATGCTCTTTGCATATGGTGTGTATGTATGTTTGTAGTGACATTTCATTAGCCTAAGGGCATCTTAGGTGTAAGGGGAAGCATCTAAAAACAAACTGAAATACACGAAATTTAACTTTCCAATGACAAACGTCAAATTTTTAAGCATATTTCGTGCGCGTACACAGTAAGAAGACCTACAACTTGGGGAATTGAAGCACATTTCTATCCTTAATTTTCAGTACTTTTACTCTTTGAAAAATAGTATTGCATTCACTTATTGTTTGGTCGAAACGGTACCCAGTATAAGGACGTCAAATGAGGGTTGGGAGCAGAAAACGCAAGTTGTGACGGTTTTATTAAAAACGATTTGTTTTGAAACGTATTTTGATGGTTAGTATGAATATTTAACTACTGAACCATGCCGAATTTGATAACGTAATATCAATAAGGGAAACTGTACGCCTTATCGCTAGAAGTCCTTTTAGATTATATTTATTAAATTACATGAACATTACTCGCATTTTTGCCATGCGTGGAAAAGTTATGACTTTGTCATTATATTCTCAACGTTGTTATGAACGTCTAAAATATGTAAACCACTAATGGTTTATCGATTTTTATCACTCCCAACATGATGTCACGTGATAAAAGGTATTTTCTCCATATGTGGAAATGTGTGTATTCTCACACGTCACAATAACAGCGCACAACTTTATAATATGTGAGTGTGGCGATTCTACGTCATTATCTTTGCAATTTCTTCTCACTTTTTCTCTGCCAATTAAAATGGATTGACCAACAATAATATGCTATTACAAAGTCTCGTCCGTGGAGTCATTGTTTTTAAAGCAATGGGACTACAATTGAATACGCCTGATCATCAACCAATAGCTGCTAGATTTTTGTATAGTTAGTGGTGTACAGTAAAACCTGTCTTAAGCGGCCACTAAAAACAGACAAAACAAAGGTCGTAATGGTAATGGTAGCTTAATAAAGGTCGAACGTATAGCAGAATGTCTCAAGGGGGAGCAATCTGCAATACTTTTGACCTTCATTACGTGATAATCGGTCTTGAGCCCTTTTCTTTGTTTCATCATGGTGTGTTAATTTGATTAGAATGTTTCTCCATGATGATGTATTGCATTAGTTAGATGGCCTCCATGCGAGCTGAACATTTCTTGTACTTCAACAACAGCATAGTCTAGGGCGAAGATTTGGTACCTGTAAAATGCATTTAAGCCCCCCGGTGGCTTAGGCTGCTGTCCGTTTTAAGGCAGTGGTTCTGTTGTTGTTGACTTTGTGTTTATTGTTACAGTGTTACTCCCATTATGGGAGTCTGTAATTGTTCTATGTTTTGTTGTACGTTACTTTATGTCCATTCTAGTATTGCAATCATCTTGATGGGGAAGAGAGAGCTGGTTGCTTTGCTTAATTTGTCTTCCTGGTGTCTCGTGATGTTTGAGCGGCTCTTCCTCGCGGTGCTACGGGGTTGTCTGCGGTTTGTGATTGTGGGATTTCCTGATCATACTCACTAATTTTGAAAAACATTTTGGTCTTCTTTTTGAGTGGCCGCTTCAGACAGGTTTTACAGTAATCTAGAATGATACAAGGTTCCTTTTCATGTGCCACTTTTTATTTACTTCCAGTGGTTGATCAAGGCACTGTCTAGGAATTACGTCGAATTACCCAAGTAACTGGAAAATCTATTAATACGCGAATCATATCTCTATCATATCATGTCTAGTTAATGGTTAACCTTTTGCAATTTGGAAAATTGCTTAAACTATCCAAGGGCAGATGTACTGAGAGAGAGAGAGAGAGAGAGAGAGAGAGAGAGAGAGAGAGAGAGAGAGAGAGAGAGAAAGAGAGAGAGAGTAAGAGAGAGAGAATACCTCGTTGAAACATAGAGCTAAGCTAGCAAAGAAGAAAAAGTAAGTGAGTATGACAATCACACAGCCATATGACACCAAGAAGACAATTAACCCTTTACTCTATAGGCTATTTTAGATCATGACATCAGTTTCTATTTTTAGACAACATTAAAAATCAAGAAAAAATTAAGTAAAGTTTTGAATACTTTTGAAAATATTATGGAAAATGGAGCATTTGCTCCAAAAGAGCATATGCTACATTTTCCATAGTATTTTCAAATACATGATATTTCAAATGCGTCAAAAGGCGTTATTATAGAGTAAAGGGATAAGGTTAAACAACCAGCTTTCTCTACCCCATCAAACTTGAAAGGACACTAAGTTTCCGAAAGACACTGGCTAGTTTTTGTCTTAGCATATTCTCAACCCATATAAGGACAACGTTCTGTTGATGGTGCATAGAAGAAGTGCAGATCCATATACACTGCTAAAAATATTTAAAGGAACACCTGATAATTTTCCATAGGTGGTAATGTTAACCCCTGTCCTATATACAAACCAAACATTTCGCTAGACAATAAGGTAGAAACCCAGTTTCATTTGCTATCTTTGCAAGAAGAGGCAAAGTATTGGGTCATTAAAAGTTTTTAACAAAACAATCGCTGCCCAATGTCATGGCTAAAATTTTGTTATTTTCAATTTTCTTGAAAATGACGATTTTTTCGGTAACTCTGTAGAATCTTTGGAATTTTTGAATGGCGTAACCTAATGATTTCTGCAACATTAAAAGGCTATTGAATGTACAGAAATGGTGGTGTTTGATTGAAACAATCGTCTTTAAATTTGGTTTTGAAAAAAGGGGTATTTTAAACAAAATTCCATTTTTTACATAAAGTGTTCCATGGAGATTTCTGGAAAGGGATTACTTCATTTTCATCAGGAAACATAATCCTTGATCGATAACCAAACTAATCACAGGATAAACATGTTTTTGCCTTATTAATCCAACTCTTGCTAATAGTTGGACTATGAGTGTATTTGTATTGTGATATATGGCAAAACACGCAGTGTTCCTTTAAATATTTTGAGCAGTGTATTTGAAAGAGATGTTGGTTCATTGCTTTTTATAAATACATCATATTATGCCTTGTGGTCACATACTGGGAAAAGGCTGACCTCTTGGCTCTCGTTTGTGGGTGTCTAACTATGAGTTTGTCACTTTCCCATTGGTATCCTGAGTCAGGTGTGGTGTACTTCATTGTATCGATTCCTGATCTTTGCACCCTCACTTACTTTAACTATCCTTTTGCGTCTCCGATAAGATATTTTACATAAGTGTTACATGGCCTATTTTAGTTATACTGTTGAGCAATAAAAACATGTTCAACAATTTTATTTTTCAAGTGATTAGGCATACACATGATAACAGAACGGTAATCTAAAATGGTCCTTGCGTGTTAAATTTGTCCTTACATTCGTCAATAGTATAAAAGTGACATGCATTCAAAACATCGATGATATTAATAACTCCCCTATTATACCATTTGTCTAATCAGTCTGATCAGGATGCTTGTGGAGTTTTTAGGCGTGCAAAATGTACTTAATACCTCTGGTTGTAAATGGACAAATGGAACGCTTAATTGTTTTCATATAAAAGTATGTTCCCACCTTGACCCAGCAAATCCTTTAAAAGGTAAACGCATATAATGAATTTACACAATATATGTTTGTAGGAAGCGGGTTGAAGGTGGGAAACATACTTTCATACGAAAAACATTGAATAATCTCCATTTGTCCATTTACAATCGGAAGAATTATCTGTATTTTGCACGCTTATATAGTGCGCAGACATACCAAATTGACAGATGGAATCATATATTGTTAGAAAAATCAATTTTACATTCTTTGATGGTAAAACACAGTTGCGGAATATATTTAAAAAATCTTACTTTTAGCCCTTCAACTGATATACGAGGGGCATTTGGAAAGTTCTTAGCATGGTCTTATATCTCAGTAACCGATTTACAAACCCTATCATGTGTGGTATTATTATATTGAAGAGCTATCTTTTTTCTATGCAATGGCACAAATTTAATGAGTATACTATAATGCAGACACGAAAAATATTATTGTGAATACATGTACTGTTTGTATACTTGAAAACGCGAAATTTCAGTAGAAAATATAACATAAGACCTTTTGAAAAGTGTGCAGAACATTAACAATAGTTCATGAAATTAGATACTTTTGTACCATTTGGTTGGCCACAATCTGGTACAGTTATTATACAAATGGGGACCGAGTTGGATGTTTCTAATATCTAAATACCGGAACAGCAATACCAAAATCGTCTAGAAAGCAAAGCAATGTGGTAATTTTTTCGACTAAAATTCGCATCTCACAATGCACATATTTTGAAAATATATAACCGACTGTAGTTTAAAAATGCCTTCTGTTGGTATTTTTGTCAAGTACACTTTACGCTATTTGTATTGAAACCAAAATATATTTTGTAAACCGGAAGAAAGGGAAGATAACTCTTATAATCTTGCCATGGGGCAGAGTAAGTTTAGCTATGAGCTGACGTTCTGGTTCATTTTAATTAAGAACAGGGGCAAACAAGAAAGTAAAAATACCTTGAGAGAAGAAATCAATCAATTTTGTGATGGTAAACGCGATATCATGTGAAGTTCTTATGCTATCGACGAAATGGGAGGGGTTAAGTTACCCCACCCACTTCTAGAAAAGTAGGGGTAGTGTTATTAGGAATAATTTTCTTGCCTGAATACAGAACTAAACAAGCCACAATTTTTGCGCGACGAAATGATTTTTATGCATTGTTCGCTACAAATAAAGTAAAACATACACTCAATAGGCATTTTTCGTGCTCCTGTAGTGACGAAATATTTAGTATAAGTATAAAGAAAAATCGAAAAAAGTCCCATTTTTGAAAGTTAACCATTTCTCTATTGGTCAACAGTTTCCGAATGTAAAGGTGGCAGTCGTGCAAGCAGTGATCACATTATATAATTTAATGAAAAATAGGTTTGCACCAAATGGTTAATTTGTCAAATAAAGATCGCAAACAAGGTCCCCAATTTTCCTTCGCGTTTTTCCAAGTATTTTGCTTAAAATTTCCGCCAGTATATAAACCCCTACTCATTTTGAGCATGCGCTGCACGTGCACGCAAAGTCCTTTTTCGATGAAAATTTAACCATCAAGTAGCCGTTGAATTTTAGTTTCCAAAAATGTATTATTTGATAACATTTTATCAACGCATTGTGGAGTTATGATGCCATGCTAAGAACTTTCCAAATGACCCTCGTAGTATCAAAATATACAAGTTTAGAGTAGTTATGTTAAGCCATAGTTACATCCCCGTTGCCCTTGGTTTGAACATCATTAAGTATGTTTTTAATAATATATATGTAGGTTCATTCATAGTCACGAAAATTACTGCAAAAATCACAGATTGAAAATTTGACTTTTTCGCAAATGACTTTTAGGGAGATTTCACGCCTTAGCAGGACAACTCCTTTGCTGCATTTCCGACATTTCTCATATATCAGATGCTAGTTGTTACTCCTTGTCCTACTGAAAGTAAGAAAGACAGCAAAGATCAGGAATCAATACAATCAAGTACCACACCTGACCCAGGATACCACATGAACCCGCATTTATCTTTTAGAAAGCAGTGTCGATCTCTTCCATGCAGACTTAGAGAATTCACGGTGTTATTTGAAATCATGCAGCTGAACTGGCCGGAAAACAGAAGTGAATGTACCATATTAGTTTATTCAGCGAGTGAAGAATAAATAAAGTTCCCACATCGAGTAATCTATACAATTTTTTCAATCTAAATACAGTCAAACCTGTCTTAAGCGACCACTCAAAAATAGACAAAACGAAGATCTTTTTGACGACTGGTAGCTTAATGAAGGTCGAACGCATTGTAGAATGTTCCCCTTGGAGCATCCCATTGGAGCATTCAGCAATACTTTTGACCTGCATCAAACAATAATTGGACTTGAAACCAACTTTTGGTCTTCTATTTGAGTAGCCGTTTAAGACAGGTTTTACTGTACACTCTCAAATGATCTGCTCCACCTAGTTCAGACTCACTACCCGCGCGCGATGATAAGACCGAAACCATGTGTTTGTATCTCAGGCGCCATGAGATTGGCTGATGCTAACAACTTGAATTCCAAACCTTCAATATTATGCATGTTTCGTGTGATTGTGATAAGTGGGAGATAAAGTATGTAAGCATTGATAAGTTCTGAGCAATTTGCATATTTATTATAAAACTAACGAAATAAAATAGGCGTTCAGCGAATACACAGATCAGCATCCTGAAAAATCCGCTTTCGCTGTCCGTATACATGCATATTTGGACCGCGACCATCCTTTTAGCACACAGCGAAGACTCGGGTAGCCCAGCTTACCTTCATGCAACAGGTTCCAACTTGCTATACTTTCCAATTTTACGACAGCATTAAAGTTATAGGAAAATAATTAATACAAAGTCCTGCATACCACTTACAAACTGAATGTGCCCGAATGTTTTTAACGTTTGCGATTGATTTGCAGAGTTCACGCTTCAATTTTTTCCGAAAACATACCCGAATACATCCCGATAAATGCCGATATAAGATGGTACATCTATGCAGTCTTATATGGGCCTTCATTTGCTGCATGATAGTTACAAGTTTTACCCAGTTTGTTAACAGCTGTTTTCCCTGAGGAATTTGCCAAACGGTATCTTACATTAAAGCATTCTTGTCAAAATCATCAAGCGATTTCAATCACGCATGCATGCTTTCTGCAAATATTTACAAGAAAAATATCTGACAGGACTTGCATTTTAATGATAAAATGAGAAATTGTCTGACAGAGGGCTAAGTGTGATAATACCAGAAAAAGCGGAAACAGCCGCCATCAGAGAATTGCTTTGCAAGGTTTCCGTAGTAATTCTGATTATTGCACAATGGACAGGAATGAACTTCTTATCTTACCCATTTTATGTCGACTATTATTTGGCTGTATGTGCTAACCTTTTAATTGGTTGTGTATATCGCACTGTAAATTCGGAAATATTCACGAGAATTTTATTTTCGAGAATATGGTTAAAAGACACATTTGCGACGTAAAAATTCGTGACAATGGCAAAACGTACCCATATCAGTAAATGACAGAGTGATCTCGCCATTTCTCGACGGGGTTTATTTTCACGAAACTTCGCATATGCAAAGTTTCGCGAAAATAAAGCCCACGCGAAAGTTTCCGATTTACAGTAGTCCGCACAGCAATGCAGACAGCAATCAGAATCTATATAACTTGCGAAGGAATATGAGAGCTTTGTAACCATCTCATGCATTGATTTAAGCTGATTTAAAGGGGCTCTTTCATGGTATTATTATGGAGTGAAAATTGAGGAAATTTATTGTCCTCCATGTAACAGAAGCATAATGGGGGCTTTATTGCTTGTTGTTCTATCTTGTAACACTTTTGAAGAAACTATGGTTAATCTATATACATCTGTATTTGGTGGTTTGGCCTGGGCACAAAGCCCAGGCCTGGCGGCTGGAGTCTTGGGACCTCTACATGATAACCCTGGAAAATGATGAAGAAGAAGTTGTACAAATAATGTGACTTTATTGTCTAGCAGTAGAATCAGAAGTCATTTCATAAACATGGAACAAGCCCTCATCATGAGAATCCATAGTAGCTGCCAAAGTGGCATTCACTACTACTCATACCCAAAAATGGCACCTATACTACTTCTTAGTATTTTATATGAATCGAGCAGGATAACGGAATATTTGTGCAAGAATGACTTGCTGCAAGTTGACCACATATCATCTAATGGCTAACCAGGCCATAAATGATATGCTTTGGCTTGCAGACATACATCTTATGCAGGGAGCAGATATGAGACACCAACACAGTTTAAACACAGAGACAGGACAACCAGGAACTAATGAAGCAATTTCCAGGCCAGGAAAGAACTTTGAATACAAACAAAAGAGCAATGCGCAATCCCATTCGGGGCTGACACATGCTGTCTTGTTCGGGGGGGGGGGGGGGGGGGAAATTAGCGGACTAATACTTGGAATTATTTAAACGTGTCTTAACTGTGGGGTGTGTCTCAATCATTTCCAACAAATAAAATATGAAAATCTGGACCGACCATCTGAATGATGCTGAATTGCTGACTTTGTCAACAATTCAAACATTATTACAGCTGTTGATATACTGCTCAAGTTCATATAAACAATTGAATACTTTGAAAATACAGATTGAGTTCCCTGATAAAAGCTTGTTCCAGAACACCAAATGATGCATATACAACCCTAAACATGTAACTTTAATTATAAATTTGACATGATGACTGACAAGTTTCATTATCTCAAACCCTGATAACTCAAAGTAATGGCTAGGTCAAAGTGCCTATGCAGTACTGAAAATTGCACTTATAGATGGCATACTGATGAATAGCCAGTATGTATAATTCAAACTTTGCTTAATCAGAAATATACTATGGGTGGCCATTGCCAAAATGTTTAACTCAAACTATGCTTAACTCGAAATATATAATTGATGACCTTTGTCAATGTTTAACTCAAACTATGATCATTAAGAAAAGCAGGTATAAGTTTGTTAAGCTCATAAAATGATTTGCTAGTGTGCATAATTCAAACTTTGTTTAACTCGAAGTACACAAATGATGACCTTCGCTATGGTAATGTTTAACTCAAACTATAATCACCAAGAAAATCAGGTATGAGTTTGTTTAGCTCATAAAGTGATTTGCTTGTGTGCATAATTCAAACTTTGTTTAACTCGAAGTATACAAATGATGACCTTCGCCATAGTAATGTTTAACTCAAAACTATGATCACAAAGAAAACCAGGTATGAGTTTGTTTTAGCTCATAAAGTGATTTGCTAGTGTGCATAGGTGGAAATGAATAATGCATGTGAACAAAGGCATTAATAAGGCAAAGTTCATAGTTTGACTTAAACAGACTTTGAGATAACGAGAATGGACGGTAGCAGAAAACCTTGACTGCATGATTACTTTACATTTGATTGCGATTGTGGAATATTTATTTATTTACTTATAACGGGAACGTTAGGTTCCAAAGAATCTTATAGGAAGGCATTTCACACTCTTGCACCTAATGCCTTTAATAATGGTTATTTTTATTATCCTGAAATATACAAATAAATTTTCTACTTCCTATGCATACATTCTATGGGACCTGAGCCAGTCTAAAATATTACAGGCTAATATATGAAGGGTTCACTGGCTGTCTGGTAGACGGGCCATGTGAACACTTCATTTCGGCAGCCAGAGAGCATGTAAAATATCAGTTATCTGAAATCTTAAAGCTGGACTTTAAATTTGAGAAATAACCATTATTGGCACATAGTTAAAAGTAAATATAGCAAAACCTGTCATGAAAAGGGAACCGAAAACTCAATTTAAGAATAATTAACACTGTGCATATTTAGTGCATGCCGAGTGGTACTCAGATGAAAGACGCATATGACACAGCAATACATTTGCACATTTTGCAAGACAGGAAACTGTCTAGGACAATGGCTTGCTTATGACAGGTTTCTACCATATTTAAACTAACGCATAACTGCATACTGATTTACAATGCCTTCTACATCCGCTATTTCTACTACTTATGAATTGACATACTTTTAGTTTGTTTTTGTGTGGAATGGTTGTTTCCTGCTCTAACAACAGTGACGTGCCTCATGAAATTTTGCATAAACACCAGTAATTATCAGACTGAATATGAGCTCACTCATTTATGGCAGTCATTTTGCCCAGGACTTAATAGTTGAAAAGTATGCGGGGAAACTGGATTTATAGCAAGAAATCGAAATTTAAAAACAGGCTGTCATCTTGCAGCTAGGAAGCAACCATTCAAATTATTTCAAGAAACACTATATACAGGGGACACAACATAATACTAAATGAATAAAATGTGTTAGTGGTCTTGTTGTTCATTCTATACTTAATAAAAAAAAGAAAAACAATTACGCCTATAAGCATTTCGCCTTTACGAAACGAAGCCCAAAGTTTGTACGTGCATTCCAAACTTGAAAGTTTAATTTGATTCTGCCACCAGTGCCACTGAACTTGGCAATACAAAATTCTTTTACATCGAAAGCTGCACATTTAAGCTTAGATGAAAATTGTCAAAAGAAATGAAATTATTCTCAAGAAAAACTTCTAATGAAATTCCGACCTGATCTGGATCCAAACTGTATGTATTTCAAATATTTTCGGAAAACCTGTAATTACTCGGCAGGCTTTCAGGCACAATAAATAGTTAAAAAAAATTCTAAATTTATAAATTCAAAAATAACTTTATCTTGCGAATTTTATCCAAAGTGTGGTTTTAAAGATAGAAACGGCAGAATGCACCTAGGAAGAAAAACTAGCATACAATACTAAGGTTTACAACAGGACCACTATAATGACAAAGTATTTTACAAAAAAATCTAAGTAAATTTCTTACCTGGAAAATGATGAAGAAGAAGTTGTACAAATAATGTGACTTTATTGTCTAGCAGTAGAATCAGAAGTGATTTCACTGCTAGACCCTAAAGATCACGCGCGCAGTCCTTCTTCAACCCAAGCCAATCACATTCCAGGATTTTGTCACGTGGTGGGAAAATTGCCTGCCTTAACCCCGCGGAGCAGTGACCGGCGCATGCGCACTCATGACATAACCTGATTAAGTATTAATCAACCAGGTATGTGATAAGTGTTAAGACTCTTTGTCCCAAGGATGCCACAATTTACTTACGACGGCGCTCCAAGGGATTTTGGCAGCTTAACCACGCAATCCAAGATAGCTTAACAAAGAACACCAAAATTAAATGTTGACCAACAGATTTTTCAAGCGCGTTACTTTGCAGCCATATTTAATTCTCAATTTTCTGAAAATTTTAAGTTTCTGCATCTCTATTTTACAAAATAAAACTTTGCACAACCGGACTTTTAAATAATTTCTTTCAAATTCAAAATCTACACATCATAGTCTTTATTTTGATACTAAATTTCCTTATTTTCGAACAATTAGTTCAAAAAGTGACTTTTGATGGGGCTTCTTCACAAATTCTCAAATAACTCAAAAATACAAAATGCAATGATGTTTCTGTTCACATATTTGTTAGTTTGAATTTATGCCGAACAAAGTGATGTGCATATAGATATATTTTGAAATTAATATTTTAGAATCTTGATTTTGAAGAGTAAAATTCTATGCAGTATAAGACTATTTGAAAATCGTGCTGGTTTGTTTAAATTCTCTCGTCTAAAAATATAATTTTTGCAAACGGATATATTCTGTTTGTCAACTTATTAATTATGCATTCTTGTGTTTGTTAAAAATACATATTTGCAAAATACTAAATCATGTAATTTTACTCCAAAGTTACACAATGAAAATATCATTTTAGGCCCATCATAATAATACCCCCATTGCACGAAAACTTTGGACTCCAAAGTTACAAAAATGAAAATATCTGCTCCTAACAAACACATTTACATTCATATATGTTTAAATGTAAAAGAAACAATGACAAGTATCACAATTTGAATAAGACAATGATTGTTTATGACCATATAAACAAGGCAGAAGCCTTTTTGTGATGGTGGAAATACTCAAAATAATACTACAACTGGCAATTACAGTCAAACCTGATCTAGGCTAAAATTAATAGTTCCAAGCTAACAAGTATTATGGAAATTAAGCGATTGCCAAAAGCCTTTCTAAGGCCGAATGTATAATGTAAAGGCTGTTATAAATTATTGGCCTTCTAAGACAATTTTCTGAAGAGGTGTCCTTGTAGACAGGTTTGACTGTTAACAATATTTGAACGTGCGAAACATTGTACAATATAATACATAAAGAAAAGCAACTGTCCAGTATTTCGTCCCTTTTGTTAGGATCTAAATATTGCAAAAGACCATTATGCCACATGTATACATGGATGTAAATTGTCTTGATTAATATCCCTCTAAAATGAAAATATTGTACAATTGACAGCTGATAACTGTTTCAGGTATCATCATTCTCTTGCCTTTACCTCATTAAAAAACAAAAATCACGCCAGCTAACTCCAAAAGTGAATGATTGATCACCTAAGCCTCAATTTGGATAGGTTGACATACCGGTAGGAAGTGGAATACTGTTAAAATGCATGGAAAGCTCAGTTGTCCAGGCAACACTAAAATAGAGAAAAAAATTATGTAGAGGAGCCAGATGACAGGGTGATCAATCCTGTCCAGCACTATTAAACAACAAAACAAAACCAGAAGTTTTATTTTGCTAGGTTTGGCCAACTACATAAAAAAATTGCCATTTCGTTTAAATATTTGACAAGGTGGTCAAAAATGTAAAGATCAACTTGCAACTGAGCTATTCAAGCCAAAAACGATTTACCCCTATGATCTTGAAAGATTATTGCCTACAAAATATATGTCAACACTTCAAACTGATGCATGGTACTCCTTGCAATGTAACTGCTAACATGACTTAAATTCTATGAAACTGAGCGCTTATGAGCCTTGCATTTTCAAGAGCTTCTCAACCTCAAAGAAAATGTCCTCTGACTGCTCTGAAGGTTGAGAAGGCCCCTTATCATTTGCATTTTGCTCGTAACTGGACTATAAATGACCGGACTGGTTTGACGCCAAATGATGCATGATACCTATCACAACTGTACTGCAAGCATGATATTTAAAACTTGCGCTTCCTGCGCTTATGAGCCATTGCATTTTCCAGAGCTCCTCAACCTCAAAGAAAATGTCCTTTGACTGCTCTGAAGGTTGAGAATGCCCCTTATCTGCTCTATGCTCGTTACTGGATTATGAAGTACTGGACTGGTTTGACACCAAATGATGCATGATATCTTATTTTAACTTTCCTGCTAGCCTATTGAAAACTTGCGCTTATGAGCTATTACATTTTCAAGAGCTTCTCAACCTCAAAGAAAATGTCCTCTGACTGCTCTGAAGGTTGAGAATGCCCCTTATCTGCTCTATGCTCGTTACTGGATTATGAAGTACTGGACTGGTTTGACGCCAAATGATGCATGATATCTAATTTCAACTATGGAGTGAAAATTGAGGAAATTTATTGTCCTCCATGTAACAGAAGCATAATGGGGGCTTTATTGCTTGTTGTTCTATCTTGTAACACTTTTGAAGAAACTATGGTTAATCTATATACATCTGTATTTGGTGGTTTGGCCTGGGCACAAAGCCCAGGCCTGGCGGCTGGAGTCTTGGGACCTCTACATGATAACCCTGGAAAATGATGAAGAAGAAGAAGTTGTACAAATAATGTGACTTTATTGTCTAGCAGTAGAATCAGAAGTCCTTTCATAAACATGGAACAAGCCCTCATCATGAGAATCCATAGTAGCTGCCAAAGTGGCATTCACTACTACTCATACCCAAAAATGGCACCTATACTACTTCTTAGTATTTTATATGAATCGAGCAGGATCACGGAATATTTGTGCAAGAATGACTTGCTGCAAGTTGACCACATATCATCTAATGGCTAACCAGGCCATAAATGATTTGCTTTGGCTTGCAGACATACATCTTATGCAGGGAGCAGATATGAGACACCAACACAGTTTAAACACAGAGACAGGACAACCAGGAACTAATGAAGCAATTTCCAGGCCAGGAAAGAACTTTGAATACAAACAAAAGAGCAATGCGCAATCCCATTCGGGGCTGACACATGCTGTCTTGTTCGGGGGGGGGGGGGGGGAAATTAGCGGACTAATACTTGGAATTATTTAAACGTGTCTTAACTGTGGGGTGTGTCTCAATCATTTCCAACAAATAAAATATGAAAATCTGGACCGACCATCTGAATGATGCTGAATTGCTGACTTTGTCAACAATTCAAACATTATTACAGCTGTTGATATACTGCTCAAGTTCATATAAACAATTGAATACTTTGAAAATACAGATTGAGTTCCCTGATAAAAGCTTGTTCCAGAACACCAAATGATGCATATACAACCCTAAACATGTAACTTTAATTATAAATTTGACATGATGACTGACAAGTTTCATTATCTCAAACCCTGATAACTCAAAGTAATGGCTAGGTCAAAGTGCCTATGCAGTACTGAAAATTGCACTTATAGATGGCATACTGATGAATAGCCAGTATGTATAATTCAAACTTTGCTTAATCAGAAATATACTATGGGTGGCCATTGCCAAAATGTTTAACTCAAACTATGCTTAACTCGAAATATATAATTGATGACCTTTGTCAATGTTTAACTCAAACTATGATCATAAAGAAAAGCAGGTATAAGTTTGTTAAGCTCATAAAATGATTTGCTAGTGTGCATAATTCAAACTTTGTTTAACTCGAAGTACACAAATGATGACATTCGCTATAGTAATGTTTAACTCAAACTATAATCACCAAGAAAATCAGGTATGAGTTTGTTTAGCTCATAAAGTGATTTGCTTGTGTGCATAATTCAAACTTTGTTTAACTCGAAGTATACAAATGATGACCTTCGCCATAGTAATGTTTAACTCAAAACTATGATCACAAAGAAAACCAGGTATGAGTTTGTTTTAGCTCATAAAGTGATTTGCTAGTATGCATAGGTGGAAATGAATAATGCATGTGAACAAAGGCATTAATAAGGCAAAGTTCATAGTTTGACATAAACAGACTTTGAGATAACGAGAATGGACGGTAGCAGAAAACCATGACTGCATGATTACTTTACATTTGATTGCGATTGTGGAATATTTATTTATTTACTTATAACGGGAACGTTAGGTTCCAAAGAATCTTATAGGAAGGCATTTCACACTCTTGCACCTAATGCCTTTAATAATGGTTATTTTTATTATCCTGAAATATACAAATAAATTTTCTACTTCCTATGCATACATTCTATGGGACCTGAGCCAGTCTAAAATATTACAGGCTAATATATGAAGGGTTCACTGGCTGTCTGGTAGACGGGCCATGTGAACACTTCATTTCGGCAGCCAGAGAGCATGTAAAATATCAGTTATCTGAAATCTTAAAGCTGGACTTTAAATTTGAGAAATAACCATTATTGGCACATAGTTAAAACTAAATATAGCAAAACCTGTCATGAAAAGGGAACCGAAAACTCAATTTTAGAATAATTAACACTGTGCATATTTAGTGCATGCCGAGTGGTACTCAGACGAAAGACGCATATGACACAGCAATACATTTGCACATTTTGCAAGACAGGAAACTGTCTAGGACAATGGCTTGCTTATGACAGGTTTCTACCATATTTAAACTAACGCATAACTGCATACTGATTTACAATGCCTTCTACATCCGCTATTTCTACTACTTATGAATTGACATACTTTTAGTTTGTTTTTGTGTGGAATGGTTGTTTCCTGCTCTAACAACAGTGACGTGCCTCATGAAATTTTGCATAAACACCAGTAATTATCAGACTGAATATGAGCTCACTCATTTATGGCAGTCATTTTGCCCAGGACTTAATAGTTGAAAAGTATGCGGGGAAACTGGATTTTATAGCAAGAAATCGAAATTTAAAAACAGGCTGTCATCTTGCAGCTAGGAAGCAACCATTCAAATTATTTCAAGAAACACTATATACAGGGGACACAACATAATACTAAATGAATAAAATGTGTTAGTGGTCTTGTTGTTCATTCTATACTTAATAAAAAAAGAAAAACAATTACGCCTATAAGCATTTCGCCTTTACGAAACGAAGCCCAAAGTTTGTACGTGCATTCCAAACTTGAAAGTTTAATTTGATTCTGCCACCAGTGCCACTGAACTTGGCAATACAAAATTCTTTTACATCGAAAGCTGCACATTTAAGCTTAGATGAAAATTGTCAAAAGAAATGAAATTATTCTCAAGAAAAACTTCTAATGAAATTCCGACCTGATCTGGATCCAAACTGTATGTATTTCAAATATTTTCGGAAAACCTGTAATTACTCGGCAGGCTTTCAGGCACAATAAATAGTTAAAAAAAATTCTAAATTTATAAATTCAAAAATAACTTTATCTTGCGAATTTTATCCAAAGTGTGGTTTTAAAGATAGAAACGGCAGAATGCACCTAGGAAGAAAAACTAGCATACAATACTAAGGTTTACAACAGGACCACTATAATGACAAAGTATTTTACAAAAAAATCTAAGTAAATTTCTTACCTGGAAAATGATGAAGAAGAAGTTGTACAAATAATGTGACTTTATTGTCTAGCAGTAGAATCAGAAGTGATTTCACTGCTAGACCCTAAAGATCACGCGCGCAGTCCTTCTTCAACCCAAGCCAATCACATTCCAGGATTTTGTCACGTGGTGGGAAAATTGCCTGCCTTAACCCCGCGGAGCAGTGACCGGCGCATGCGCACTCATGATATAACCTGATTAAGTATTAATCAACCAGGTATGTGATAAGTGTTAAGACTCTTTGTCCCAAGGATGCCACAATTTACTTACGACGGCGCTCAAAGGGATTTTGGCAGCTTAACCACGCAATCCAAGATAGCTTAACAAAGAACACCAAAATTAAATGTTGACCAACAGATTTTTCAAGCGCGTTACTTTGCAGCCATATTTAATTCTCAATTTTCTGAAAATTTTAAGTTTCTGCATCTCTATTTTACAAAATAAAACTTTGCACAACCGGACTTTTAAATAATTTCTTTCAAATTCAAAATCTACACATCATAGTCTTTTTTTTGATACTAAATTTCCTTATTTTCGAACAATTAGTTCAAAAAGTGACTTTTGATGGGGCTTCTTCACAAATTCTCAAATAACTCAAAAATACAAAATGCAATGATGTTTCTGTTCACATATTTGTTAGTTTGAATTTATGCCGAACAAAATGATGTGCATATAGATATATTTTGAAATTAATATTTTAGAATCTTGATTTTGAAGAGTAAAATTCTATGCAGTATAAGACTATTTGAAAATCGTGCTGGTTTGTTTAAATTCTCTCGTCTAAAAATATAATTTTTGCAAACGGATATATTCTGTTTGTCAACTTATTAATTATGCATTCTTGTGTTTGTTAAAAATACATATTTGCAAAATACTAAATTATGTAATTTTACTCCAAAGTTACACAATGAAAATATCATTTTAGGCCCATCATAATAATATGGGAAATTAACATGGGAGTCTGCCCACTCTTGGAATTTGATAATATTATGTTTATTAATTGTCTGGGGTATGACTTTTATATTTATGGTGCATTTGAGTTTTAATGCAATTCCATTGCTAATTTATGACGTCATGTATGATATCACTATAATACCTTGGGGTATCCAGTTATAATAATTTCTAAAGTAATTGACATATCATGTAACGGGCGCAGAAACGTTTTATTAAATAACTATATCATTGATACGTTCGTTGATACTATAAATGGCTTTGTATGTATTAGGATAGCGGGTGGGCATTCATTTTTATGAGATGGTACCCCAATTTTCAACTGTATAGTTTGTATTCAGTCAAATTTGGAATTAAAATTTTTACACGTTGCGGTCTTTATCAAGATACC
This sequence comes from Loripinus fragilis, assembly GCA_964019695.1. Lineage (NCBI taxonomy): Eukaryota > Metazoa > Mollusca > Bivalvia > Lucinida > Lucinidae > Loripinus > Loripinus fragilis. Next base: position 126,155,310 of record OZ026516.1, read on the forward strand.
ATTTCAACATATAAACTTTCCATATAATGTTAAAAATATGTAGACAAAAACTCATGAAATTCAAGGACCGGTAACATATTTTTTCAACTTGATGTAAACACATGGCCCTAATTCATCGAAATGTAAAAAATACAATAATTATGTTTCAGTGTAAAACATACTTGAATACTTGCTTAGTTTGAATCACCATGCTAGTACGTTTATTGGTAGAAGTTGATATGTTCAGTGTTTTCCCTATTACTGATTGGAAATAGAAAAAAAAACAGTATTATTTGATATTAAATGCCATGATTCTTATTTAATTAAGTGCTTACACAATAATATTACCCAAAACAATACAAAAGGTGACACTGGACTTACCACATCTAGTTTCGAACATTAAAACTACATCTAACCAATGTTACACTTAATATGTAACATTATTAAGAATTTTAATTCATACAGAAGAGAAACCTTATGACAAGTCAGTTCATACAGGAGAAGAACCTTATATTTAAGGTTTTATAATTGTAAGCCTCATTAATAAACCTTGTTCACAAGAATAAGCCCCTGTCAAACCTATTAGTTAAAATTAACCATTTTGGTCACAGAGAACTCTTGGCTTCAAAGGTATTGCTAAATTAATGCTTAAATCTTCTCTGTTTATTCTGTTTTGTAAAACTGATGCTGATTTCCATCAAATGGCAACATTTATTCTTTGGCTTGCTGTATATTCCAGGCATACAGTTTTGTTTCTGAACCTCACATATTCATGTAGAACATTGTTCTATGATACCTTTGATATGACTCTGTTACACTTAATCCTGGTCACGGCACCAAAATGTGGTTACTCTAGTTCAGTTGGGATGTATAGAAATATCTGGTCTTCTTGTTTTCACACGTTTATTGATAGGATATTATGTTTCTTAAACAATATCATGCAGGACTTGAGGAATTGATACAAATTGTCTTGGCCCCATAGTGCCATGACATGGGGCCATGACCTTTGGTATATACGGCCATTGAATCATTTGAAATTGTCTAAACATGTCTTTTTTTAAGAAAAATGGAAGTGGATTTAAAAGCAACCTCCTTCTGTCGTGTTATTGATTCATTTCAACTAAATAATAAATTTTGCTTAAACTGACCTATACCCATAAGAGGTAGGAAATGACAAAGTTACGGGTTTTGGATTTTCATGAAATTTGGCTCAGAACAGTAGGATATATATGGCATGTTTTTGTGATAATATGATATCTTGACAAAGACTATAACATATCTATCTTTGCAATTTAATGTTGAATGTTTTGTAAATTTTTGAAAAAAAATATTGAATTTTTATAATCACTTCTTCAGAAAACGTAAACCATAATTTATCCAAATGGTTTCCTGGTATTAATACAATGCATATTGTATTTTGGAATCAATCTAGATGACAAATCATAAAAATAAACAAAACTATAGATTTAGGACATGAAAATATAGAGACAGGTGCCACCTCAAAGGTGGAGTACGTCAGGGTTACTTCCTAAAAATGGTAAGTGAGTATGGACAGGAAATACCACAATCACAAACTGCAGACAACCCTGTGGCACCGCGAGGAAGAGCCGCTCAACCATCACGAGACACCAGGAAGACAATTAAGCAAAGCAATCAGCTCTCTCTTCCCCATCAAGATGATTGCAATACTAGAATGGACATAAAGTAACGTACAACAAAACATAGAACAATTACAAACTCCCACAATGGGAGTAACAATAAACAAAAAGTCAACAACAACGGAACCACCGCCTAAGAACGGACAGCAGCCTAAGCCATCGGGGGGCTTAAATGCATTTTACTGGTACCAAATCTTCGCCCTAGATTCTGCTGTTGTTGAAGTACACGAAATGTTCAGCTGGCATGGAGGCCATCTAACTAATGCAATGTTTCATCATGGAAAACACTCTAATCAAATTAACACTCCATGATGAAACAAAGAAAAGGGCTGATTACTCACAGATAGTCAGAGCTAAAGAAAACCTCAAGTTGAGCCATGGTGGGTCCAGCTACAGATAAGCATCAGGCACCAACCCACCGATTAAAACTTTACGTCAGAGCCGTCATAGAGTCTGAGGCCTGACCCACTGTCGTGCAATTAAAGAGGAAACCATAGCTATAAACCGTGATTGGGTTTAAAACTCGGAATGCGGACTGTCGCATGATATCCAAGTTATATCCAACCCTTATATAACGTTTTACTATCTTTTTGAATTGATCACTAAAAGAAGGTTTTCCAACAATTCGTTTGAATTTATAGACTAAATCACCATAAAATATAGGTTCTGATATGCCTTGTTGCAGAAGAGTTTTTAACCAAATGTTGTATTTAACAATTAACTCTGAGTGTCTGTAGTAGAATTTAGAAAATGCTTTTCAAATTTTATTATATCTATAACCTTGTTTTAATAATTTAGCAGTTAAAGATAAGTTTCTGTTGTTGAAGTCATCAACATTAGAGCACACTCTAGCAAAACAAATAAGCTGAGAAATATATACACCATAGGAAGGAGAGCGAGGAACATCTCCATCAAGAAATGGGAAATTTACTATTTCAAAATTAAAATCATCTAAGCCTTATTCATAACTATCTAATTCAATACATACATTTTCATAGTTTGTATATAATGAGTCATTATTATGCAGAGTTTAAAGAAAATCCATGCGTGGGCACATATGCAAGTACCCCTTTTAAAGAAATAAACTAGGACAATTTTACCTGTGATGCGAATGAAACCCAGACAGCATATGGGTTTCTAGAATGTGCAAGAGCCTGCTACCTTTGTCAAAAAGTAAGTGAGTATGATCAGGAAATGCCACAATAACACACCACAGACTCATCCACGGCACAGTTAGAAAGAGTCACAGAACATTTACAGTAACAAGACATCCGTGAGACAATAAAAACAAAGCAACCAGCTCACTCTTTCTCTTACAGATGATAACAAAACTAGAAAGGGCATAAAAGTAATGCACAACAAAACAAACACAAACACAGAACCAACACAACTAGAGGGAAGCACATCAAACAACAGATCAACAACAACAGAACCACACTGGTCAATGTAAACGCACCGGTGGTTGCTACAACGAGCTGGTGCTTGCATTTTTCAGCACAGGTGGTGGCGTAAAAGGTATAAAAATATATACCTGTTACCTTTATGATTTATTTATTAGCTTGCATTTATTTTATTTGTGATGACACCTGGCGCACAGACCACTGGTAACATTGCAGTTTATGGCTCTGTCAAGCAATTGGTGATTTAATTCATGGTTTGAGCTGCAAATCCAACAAAGTTCTGGAGTTTCTAGAGGGAAGCACATCAAACAACAGATCAATATACTGGTAAGCAAGCATTTTCATCTCTAACATTGATGTCTTGACATTGTTTTGTTTCCTGAAAACAATGCGTGTACTTTGCCATCAAGAATCAGATTTTCAATCGTCATTCTTTGCCTTTGAGTGTTAGAAAGATGTCCCGGCGAATTGTTTAAAGATTGTCACAGACAAACGCCAAAACCAGTTGTCTAAACCCATAGTCTGGCCATAATGCCACAGTCAAAGAGGTAATTATCTCTCACAGGAAGAGGTGGATGGTATCGACGCGATTAAAACACTATACAGGCATGTGAAATCAGAGATTTCAGCATCTAAAAGCATTTTTCATTCATTTCATACAGTTATGTGGTCCATGGATCACACACAAAAATGACATTCCAATACATTTAGGTCATGTTTAAGATGATAAAAAATACTTGTTAGTAACATTTTCTACCATTTCTTTTTTGTCGCTTCACTTGGCAACTGGGTGTCAAAGATGTCCGAAAAATTTAGGCTAGATCGTAAAATTGGGTTTCAAAATACGTTCTACACAAAATGCATCAATGTTATAATTGATAGCATTGTTCCTTCAATTATTTTGAGGAGTATATTTTGCTAGTTTTTTCAAAAAAGAGGAATCTACACCACTACCGCAGTGTGATGATAGACGATTCACGGATAAAGTGAACACCATCTCTATAATTGAAGAGAAGATTATTATGGCTATTGACAGAATAAAGTAGTAAGTACGGGTGCAAAGATCAGGAATCGATACAATCAAGTACCACACCTGACCCAGGATACCAATGGGAAAGTGACAAAAACACAGTTGGACACCACAAACCCACAAAATCCCTGGGGCCCCGACCAAATCCATCCCAGGCTAATAATCCATATTAAAACCATTGATACTAATTTTTGAATAATCAATTCAAGAGACCAAACTACCAGAACAATGGAAATTAGCACATGTTAGTGCAATTTTCAAGTTGGGAAGTAAATCTAATTCTGAAAACTATTAGACACATAAGGCTTACTTCAGTACCCTAGAAATTCTTTGAAAATCTTATCTGTTTTCAAAACCTTGGCATGGATTCCTTGCGGACAAATCATGTATAGGTAAGGAAGAAGGCAAATATCAGGAATCGATACAATCAAGTGTGGTTAGGTGAACTGACCGTCCTGACATGACCATATAGCTGTTCACTGGGACGTTAAGCATCAAATCAAACAATCAATCAAGTATCACACTTTGACAAGGTTCCCCATAGGCGGCTACTGAAGAATTTATGGGGTATGGAATCAGAGGAAATAATCATGAGTAGGTGAAGGATTTTCTGACAAACAGATCACAGCCAGTTAAAACCAATGGTGTTTCTACGGAACCAGTAAATGTTACAAGTGCAGTTGCCCATGGCAGTGTCTTGGGGACTCATCTGTTCTTGACTTATATCAATGACATTCCTTACACTATCGCGGCTATAATGAAGGTTTTCGCGGATGTTGCAAAAACTACCAAAGCATTTAACAGTCGAGAAAGACGAAAATTTGCACGAAGTTCAGAATATTGTAGACCAGTCAGAAATTTGGGCAGACATTTAGGAAACGTCATTTCATCTAAAATAATGTAAGCATTTAGATATTGGTCCTTGACAACAGCCAGCCATTTAGATATCGGCTGTTGTCAAGGAACAAAAAGGAAATGCTTACACTTTAAAATCAGGGCAAGAGCAATTTGAAATGTTTCTAGTGAAAAATATTTGGGTGTCATCATGGACAAAACATTAAATTTCAGTAATCTGTGAGTAGCAAGATCAGCAAAACAAATCAAAATTTGGGAATCATATTTAAAGCATTTGCGTATATTTTATATGGACAAGATCTGAGCTTATGCAAATCCATAGCTCGTCCTCATCTTGAACATGCTGTTACAGTATGTATGCCTCTTTATAAGAAAAAAACCCCATATAGTTGCGATTGAAAATGTACAAAGGGTAGCCACAAACCTAATCCGAGAGCCACTTAACATACCAAAAAAAGACTAAGAAGTTTAGTCTATGATAAACATATTTTATTGCCACAAATAACAGCAGTGGGATTAGGTTACAAGTTCTCGCAACATTAGTTACGACCCTCCCCCTCGATATACGTATATAAATCTAAACTCTTAGCGTGTAAACATGGCTATACAACATATCTTCAACAATAAATAGATAATTAAATAAATAAATAAACATTGAGTGCAAAATTAGAACAAATTGACATTTAATCGTCTCCCAAATTTCATGAAAACTTCAATTTGATGATCAATTACTTCATTTCCATGTTTTTTTTCCATAAGGTCAACCAGTTCCATGGAGCAGACTGGCCCTACAGACAAGGGGATATAAGGTATAGTCAAGGAGACAGCGGTTATATAATAACATTTAGATGTTCTTATTGATGGGAAATGTGCTCATGTTTTATCAAAACGTTTGGTATTCTTTGAGTGTCCAATGTTTCATTCCCGTATAATAATGTATTGATGGTGCAACTAAAAACTGCATAGCCAAATTTTCTTACCAAGATCAAATGCAGATGTGCATGTTAGTGCTAAATAAATACATGTAGAATTTAGAAGGGGGTCTGGGTGGCTATCCCCCCAGAAGCAGAATAAATTTTAAAAAAAAGTCAAACAAAATGGAGGCTTTTCCTTTTTTTTTGGCAGGGCTCCCTAAATCCCCAAAACTATGAGCTTGCTCTCCAGCTCCCCTTAAATAATTACCAGTGCTCCCCAGCTCCATGAAAATAAATAGTAATTCTACCCAGATCCCTCGAACACCTGGGGCGATCATATATTATATAACATGTTCAAAGCAACACCATCATATTAAGCATGTTGAGTGACACTTCCATAGCTACCTCATAGTGCTTAAAGCTGCATAGTCTGTAACTTTTGATCTTTTAATTTTAGAACTAATGTTTCTATTTTTTAAAAACGCAGTAAAATAGCTAAAATTTAGGTAAACATTTTACCAATTTCGTAAATCTTAACAAATTATCAGTATCAAAACAAAGGCGTTTATGTTAAATTTAACTGTCTATAATTATTGAAGGGACGCAGATAATTACCAACAAGAGAAAAACACACCTGTTTTATAAGATAATTCACTTTTCCGTGCAGTTTTCAGCTATAGTGAACAGATTTATTGTGAAAACATAACTTAATTCTACTTTAACAAATGATTTAAAAAGAAAATAAAAAATTCGAAAAATGTTCATAGTTGCAGACTTAGTCTCTTTAATACGTTTCTTAACACGAAATTCATACAAGTATCGTGCGGACATGTTTTTGAATTGAGTTTGTCACAAAAAAAAACATTTTTACATCTACATGTAATAGCGATATGCTGTCGTGCTTTTTGGTTAAGGCTGCATAGTCTGTAACTTTTGATCTTTTAATTTTAGAACTAATGTTTCTATTTTTCAAGATCACAGTTAAAAACTAAATTTCAGGTATACATTTTACCAATTTCGTAAATCTTAACAAATTATCAGTATCAAAACAACAACAGAATTTATGTTAAAATTAACTGTCTATAATTATTGGAGGGACGCAAATAATTACCAACAAGAGAAAAAACACAGTTTTTATAAGATAATTCATTTTTCCGTGCAGTTTTCAGCTATAGTGAACAGATGTATTGTGAAAACATAACTTAATTCTGCTTTTACAAATGATATAAAAAGGAAATAAAAAATTTCGAAAAATGTTCATAGTTGCAGACTTAGTCTCTTTAAAGAATAAGTTCCTATTTCTATAGTCCTTGTGTAAGAGGACCATAACCGTCATGTACGCATCTGATCCCACCTAAATTCGAACATCTTGACGTAAAACTATTGTTTCAGTGGAACGTTTTATTGTTCCTTATGTCTGCAATATATTCTGCCTACTTCGTTGGCCACCTGTTCGTAAAAGTTGTGCTTTCCGCAATTTTGCAGTACTTCATGGAATCATATCCGAAAAAGTGATCTCAAGATTGCACCTTCATTCAGGCCTCCAGATAAGAGTGCGTACTTGAAAATAATTGTTCTTTTTCCTTAACCAAACATATGTTTCGGGTACTCAAAAGAACCGCCTCATTGAGGCGGTTCTTAATGAGGCGGTTCTTTTGAGTACCAAAAACATATGTTTAAACTGATGGGTAAGAAAATTATGCAAGTATACGCTCAAAAAATAGCTTATCTGAACCTGTGACCTTCATTAGAAACACATTGGTAGGTATTATATAGTTCTTATTTTAAAAGAAACACTTGTCTACGTGCTAACTGGGAGAGTCTCTCGAGACGTTTACAGTGAGCACATAAACAAATGGCGTCTTGCAGGAATTAGAAAAAAAAATATGGAACAGCTCATGAGATTTTGGTACTCGTATCGCACAAGCAGACAGCGACTGCTCATACAAGCCTGTGCATCTGCGCACCCTCGCCAGAGCCTAATTCGAAATAAATTTAGGACACGATGGATTAAGAGAATAGGGCCTATATGTACATGTTTTATGAACTTTTTTTTAAATAGCTGTCCATAAAACCCGTGTTGTGGTGAGAAAAAGAAATACTTTATATATATATAATACGTCTACATGAAACGTTTCTTTTACGCACTCAAAACATGTTTAATAGGAAAAAATTATCATAATCATTTTGGGAGCTTATAATATTCTTGCGTCTACCTCCCTATACTTCTTAAGTTCGATACTTCAAAATATACCGCTAGTCCCTAGGACTTCGAATTTACGAGATACGACTTTATCAGCTATATATCCTTTTTTAACAGTTTAAAATAAACATTTAAGTGATATTGCCTTTTACAACGAAGCGAACTATGTGTAAATTGCACAATGCTATCTTGGAAATGTCAGGTCTTCAATAAATGCTGATTAGTCTGAATGTTTTCGGAACTTAGACCTTAATTACCCGTCTACGGTGTAGGTCAGTGTTTTTTATACGGAATTGTAGACAATGTCATTATGCAGTAACATAAAGAAAGACAGGCGATTTAATTCTTTTCTTGCTAGCGGCGACCTTTGTCGTCTGCCGACAACATTTGCAAACAGTTGGGACCCAGATCAGGATCGACAGAAGGTCGGTCCTGATCTGGATGTCGCTGAAACCGTTTGACAATCTTAGAGTGTTCATGAAATATTTTTTTTAATTTTGAAAAAAGCAAGCAGACGCCATATAAAACAATATAATTTACACAGCATGCAAATACTTAATTAAGTCGGACAAACCCGAGACAGACGTTACATGGAGTTTATCTTTTATCGAACAGTTTTTCATGAAGACTATTATTACCAACTGGTTTCTGTTTAAGAAAACAGCTTACCATTTTGACCATTTGAGCCAGCTCATGATAAGTTTTGGTATCTATCGCATATGCGCAAAAGCTTCACTTTAATACCAACAACACAGTTACTGACGTATACAGCGGGACTAGAGGTCTAAATTCTGGCCTGAGTATTCAGGGCTTAATTCTGTCACTCACAACTCTAAAAGCCATAATGAGGCTGCCATATAATTACAGATTGGACCTAGTTCAGTCAATAAACGAGAATGAGATACCCTGGTGACCGCCATGTTTCACCACTTTTTGGCCCCTGAAAGGTGGGCACCCTACATGAGAGGAAAATTTCATTGAAAAAAATATACCAAAATGCAAGGTCCTTTTTTTCTATGCCACACTAGTAAACTTAACCAACAGAAGCAGTATATGTTGCTTCAAAAAGTGCAGCAAAATATACCCGTCTAGTAAATATGATTTCTTTCTGGTAATTTCATTATTACAATGTAACCAATCATGAAACACTTTTCAAGCTAAACTGCCACCCACCTTATGAGCCAATCAATGCCTTTTTTACAATGACAGGTATGTGACCTAATTCATCTACATGTATGTATGTATGTATGTATGTATGTATGTATGTATGTATGTATGTATGTATGTATGTATGTATGTATGTATGTATGTAGTTTTGATTTGATTGTTTACGTCCTATCAACAATCTTTCAGTTAAACAGGGACGGGTCTTCCTGGATTGAACCAATACTAAGCTAGGATAAACGTGTCTTGCTCAAGGACCACAACGCAGTGATGCCAATGAGGCTCGAACCCGTGGCCCCTTGGTCTTGAGTCAAGCATTCTACCCCTGAGCCACTGCGCTCCCTATGTATGTATGTATGTATGTATGTATGTATGTATGTATGTATGTATGTATGTATGTATGGCATTTGCCTAAATCGTATGTGCTGGCTATTAATTATATCCATTTACAGGTAGTTATTTGTTAACAATAAGCATTATAATCAAATAAATTTTGATACCATGCATGTAATTTGCTGCAAACCCAATCAAATTCGAATGAAAAATAATGGTTTAACAGATACATTTTGTATAGTAGGGCATTGGAAACTATGGATTTTCCGCTATACATTTTGACTTTGTTTGCATTGGTTTAAACATATTTATTCATATTTCCCTTTACAGTTTTACACTAATATACATTTTACAATATAATCATGATTTGATTCAGAAAAAAAGTCATGCGACTTATACGAATCTGTTTCCGGTGAAAATCAATAAAACTTTTCTACTCTAAATGGAGAGAGAGAGAGAGAGAGAGAGAGAGAGAGAGAGAGAGAGAGAGAGAGAGAAAGAGAAATAGAGAGAGAATCCATCATCAACGCTCAAATCGTTTACTGTCCAATGTGTATTTTTGAATTGTAACAATAATTTTATAGTTAGTATGAAAGTCAGATGCAGGTATACCAAATAACATAGTGTTTAAGTTTGCATTGTTATTTAATCTTGTGTTGAAAATAGCTTTTAAAAGATTCAAAATGGCGGCATCCTTTGTCGTATTAGAAGATGGAATTGTGAATTTCGGATTGCCACAACTCTCTTATTTAACATCCGATTATGATCGCGTTTGCGGCAGATTGCGTAGTTTAATAAATGCTTGCATTCCACGTTCACTTGCTATCAATGTTGCTGCCTGCTCTAGTCATAAAATATCTAATTAAAAGCCATATAATTTTGTGATATCAAACGTGTATTTGGTTATTGATCATGTGTGTTACCATGCTCAATTTAGCGGATATAGTGTATTAAATGGAACATTTCAAAATATGCTTAACTTTTAGCAGATAGATTAATGCCATGATTAAACGTTACGTGTATATGGTCATCTTCGTACAGCATTCTCTCTTTCACAGAGCTTTGCTAACGTCGTTCCTTCGTAGACTAATTGAAAACAACCGTTGAAAGAAAGCGCTAGACATGTGAGCGTACGTACGTACGTACAACCATGATGGACAACAACAAAAGTGCTTCATATTCATACAAGTACAAACTTGCTGCAAATTTCACCAAAAATGATGCACGGCAAAAACACACCTCTACTCACTTTGCATAAACCAATTTACACCTACTTTTTCTTTCACTTTGTTCAGCTAACCGTTTCAGTAATTAGTTTTCACCATTTTTGCATTATTTGTTAACTGCCAGTGTAAACATTGTCAATATTTGAAAACTCTGTAAGCAGAATCCTCTTCAATTATAGGTTTTTAAAAAAGGAGATTCTGATTACCTGTATTTTCAAGAAGTGATTATTTGCAGACTGGGGACTAGCAGATATTTGCAAAATAGTGCAAAAATGTACATGTAACAAAATACCCGTGTGATGTCACCCATATAGTTATAAAGGGCAACAGAAGAGAAATGGAAAAATGACACATTAGAACCAACAGTTTTGTATATGATCAACTGACATGTTGCCCAAGTTTATACTTTGTGAGCAAATTTAAATCGCGGAGATATGTATTTATGGGAAAGAAACATGTAAGCCAGTGCATGAGATTTCCAGCAATGTGGTATGTGCGACCAGCAAAGCCTCAGATCAGCCTGCGCATACGCGCAGTCTGATCAGAGCCTCTGCTTGTCGCTTGAATATTTTATGACTGTTAAGCTACTGACCGAACATCATTTGGAGTTTCTAAGCTTAAAAGGAGGCTGCACATGCTAGTCTGAGTCTACACTTATCAAAATGCCACATTGTAGGAAATCTCGTGCCACCGCTCAATTGTAATTTACCATGACATTGAACAGGAGATAAACTTTAAGCATACGGTGAAAAGTTTCCATCATACAGAAACGTTTCTGTCGCGAAAGAAAGTAAGAAAGGCGGCAAAGATCAGGAATCGATACTATCAAATACCACACCTGACCCAGGATTCCACATGGGAAAGTGACAAAAACACAATTCAACATGACAGACAACAGCCAAGAGGTCAGCCCTTTCCAAGCAGGTGACCACAAGGCAGCAATGAGCAGACGCGAAAGCATTGCAAACACAAGACATAAATAACACAAATGAATCACAAAAGAAGCCTGGTTAGCATTCTCGAGTTTGTTTTGGGCCGAGATGCGCCCAATGTCTACTTAGAATGTGCGCGTTCGCTGTTGAATTATACCCCACCCAAATAATAAACCAAAGGATGCCTTTCAAATCCGAAAATAATACATGTACGTGAAAAATACACATTATAATTGTTTTGCTAAAATAGTGCGCTGGCTTCACTAATTATTATGCAATGACTTTATTCGGAGTCCGTTTTCGTAATTGCATAATGATCCGCAAATTTAACTTTTAGTTGATTTTTGTCAAAAACAAAACAGCAAAAATGGGATAGAAAATTCGGCGAAGAAAGACACATCAATTTTCCTTCCCCTTTTGCTGTTCTGTTTTCAAAGTAAGCGCTAATCAATATAAAACTGTAAGAGGACTCGCACTCACAAGGTACCGACTTTGATCATGTGTATTAGCGGCGACAGAAAAACTACTTATTATTAATAGCCTTAAAGGATTAAATCCAAAACATATTTTAGCTAACCCATGATATTTTGAAATTGCATGTGATCGCATGGGCAATATTCAGACAGCGAATGTCACCAGAGCCTTCGCTGTTTGAACTCTCAAAGTATGGGGGTAGATAAAATTTTCGATCCCGAACAAGTACATGTGTAAGCCAGCCTCAGTGGATACATTTATATGGGTATTAACCGATTTATATCGAATGTATTTTCCCATCTCTATCAATTGGACGAGTCCATTTTCAATTTTGTAATTTTTCATTTTTTTCAAGTCTTAAAGGAAACTTGGTTTTGCACTGTTTGCCGATGTCCCACAAAAAGGACGCTATGCTATGCTTATATGGGTTACTAATACACTTGGCGTCTAAAAGAAAAGTTACACTTTCTCTTGAACTGGCTCATAATAATGTCCCCAATCCATTCGGAAAACATCTGCAAGCTAAAATATTTGGCATGGAGTTTCTGCATGCAACTGAAGGAGGGATTGTACTCATATGTTAACAAACAACAACAACAAAGCAATAGAATGTACATGCAGCGAAGCTGGCCCCCGTCCAGTTTGATCAGTAAATGTTTAAGTACGTGTTGATCTGAGACTATACTGACGAAAATGCCCAGTGTATGGATTTGTCGTGCTGGTAAAAGTCTGCATTATAGCGTCAGTTGAGAAAAAAAAATGTTATGATTAATTCGAATATTACACAAAATGGTGATTTCCAGTTAACAGTTTACGTACGGCAAGTTGGCATTACACACGTTATGTAAGTCTCATCAGAATGTATTAGGTAAAATACTGTAGTGCTTGTATGTCAGTATGATTCTCCACAAGTAGTCTTTTTCAAATAGTTTGGTGAACTAGACATGCCTGTCACGTTGGCTCAACAGAACCGAGTACATATAGACCAACCCCTGAGGTAACGGAACTGCTCACATAGGCATCAAATAGAGGATATTACTTGGGTGCTCATTTTTTATTGAATTTATCAAACTAGTTGAGGAAAGGCGATGAAATGCAAGGCAAGCCGCCTCGCATTTTATCGCTTTTTCGCAACGAGTTTAATAGATTTGTAGCCTCGCATTTTATCATTTTCCTCAACTCGTTTAATATATTCACTAATACAGGAGCACGAATGTTACATTCTATTTATCATATTACATTTAAATTACTTGGGAATCACATTTTTGGCGTGAAAATGTTAAGACTTTGATATTATGTACGCACCATTGAAATGGGTTTACATATCGTTGCAAAATATGGAAACCACTAGTGGTTTGTCGATTTTAATGCATGATGTAATATCACTCCCAGGCGCGGCGTCATGTGATGAGTTATATTTCAAACATACACTCAGTGGCCATTAGTTCTTACAAAAAATTGACAAAATACATGGTCTGAAACAATGTTATTTTATAACCAATTAAGACAATTTCTCCAAACGATAATTGTCCTGGATAAATAAACAGGGTATATGATTACGTCATCACCAAGTTGTATGATGTCATCATCTGTTGCTATGGAGATATTGTGTATCACAAATATTGGCTCCATTTCTTCAAAAACAGATAGCAGGTGTTGAAAAATTGCTGTAAAATGCCAGATTGTAATATTTTTTATTGCAAATTTGCAGAAATATTTGAAATGCACTGGAAAACATTCTGTTAAAGTTCACATTAGTATACACTCATAAATAAAATAATGCAGAGCAGAGAACTAGACGGAAAAAATGCCATGAAAATGATCCGTGTAGTATACTTTGGCTGTAAAAAAACAACTAAATGAACAAATGCAGGAATATGGGGTTTGTATGTTTTGTGAGGTATCATAACAGCGTACTATTTGAAATTCATATTTTTGAATAAATGTTGATGGATATAAGCTATGGTTGGATCCTAAGAAAATCTGCTAATTTTAACTGTCAGTCCTGATACTGGTGGTGCCAAAGCAGCGTAACCAGTGATATAATATTTGCGTAATAATTATTTTCAGTTGAAAGTACCATTGGGGTAACATTTTACAGAACATTTATTTTTTTAAAAGAACTATCCTATGATTTCGTATGAAAGTTTGGGTACACCAGCGTAAAGCAAAATTTGGCCACGGGGTTAGGTGTCGCTGGGTGCTGTTTTTTCCATTTGAAAGAATGAAACATTTAATGACTAATTGCTTCAAAAACTCATATATAGACCCTAGAAAGACTGATACTTGTTGCTAAGTTACCATGTGGATTCATTCAATAATTTAGATTTTTGGGTCAGGGGTATAAATACCACACCCATCCCTAATATGGTGGTGAATAGATTAGGAAGATGTGAAAACATCTTCTTCACAGCTCACTATTTTAACATATTAGCACATAATCACCAAAAATATATAGAAAATAAGTAATAGCTATAGTCATGTAAAAACGGAAGAAGTTTAGAACCCACATCAAAGTTTCCAAACTGTTTCAGGGGTGGTCGAATTGAATAACACCCACGAACTCTAGGTGATATTATTTCTATAATAATATAGCATTCCTAAGTGGAAAAATAGCAAATAATGATATCTTCAAAACTTCAGATAATCTGCACTTCTCGTTTTCAAATTATACAAATTTTAAATGTACTTAAATTGTTGTAAATGAAACAACGTTTGCCATTTTGGGAACTCACTCATGGCCACTGAGTGTACATGCTCTGTTGCAGCACGTTTTGAAATAATGTAATAATAATCCATCTAGTGTTTGATGTTACATGTAACTGCATCTACTACATGTACAATACTACATGTATGTATATGCTCTGACGCATCCTGGGCGGGTGCGAAGACTCGTCTTGACTTGAGAACGTGGATATATTTAATTTTTGTATGACCCTCAACTCGACTAAATTAACTCGTATGAAAACATGAAATCAAGGCCCTGGTTTAACCAAAAATAATATTTCCAAATACCAGTAGATATTTTACTATTTATGATTTTTCGACCTTTTATCCGATAATCTAATGTAATTGTTTAATCGCCGTAACAAATCAAACAAAAACAAATTAAGGCAGGTCCAAGTTCGACAAAAAATAATATTTGAAAGATTCTAAAGGTGAAAAGACTCTTATCGGAAAAGTTATTATAGATTTAACTCCAAAAGGAAAAGCTAATTGACTGATTAAAAATCTATGTTAAATACTCAATAGA
The DNA here is from genome assembly GCA_964019695.1 of Loripinus fragilis. Lineage (NCBI taxonomy): Eukaryota > Metazoa > Mollusca > Bivalvia > Lucinida > Lucinidae > Loripinus > Loripinus fragilis. The sequence goes on from OZ026516.1 coordinate 126,170,731, forward strand.
TCAAGAAAATGGGGCGTTCATAAAATACGGTTGCTAATTTAATTAAGTATTCTTATTGCATGGCCCATAAGATAAAAAGCAATCTATCATCAGGAGCAGTGGCGGATCCAGAGGGGGTTCAGGGTGGTCGCTTGAACCCCCTCCCCGCCCCCGTTTTTAAATATCCTATGAAAATGAAATAATTTGTTCTCAGTGAGACCAAATTATTTCATTTTAATGGGATATTTAAGAAAAATGCAATAAAATCAGCTAAGCGACCGCCAGACCTTTATACATATGAACCCCCTTTCCAGAAATCCTGGATCCGCCCCTGAGAAGGTCTTAAATAGAACATGGAGGTTTATTTCTGGTGTATCAATGTTATAAAACTGGGGCCAGTCTCTTCCTTTTGGTGTTTATTGGCTGTTGTATACGATAGTGTTAATTTTGGAAATTGTTCACTATAAGGGCTTGACAAATTAAATAAACAACCATAGAAACTAGAATCCCCTTTGATCTCCAACAGGATGAACTGACTGGATGCACATGCTCGTCTTAGCATTAGCTGCTCGCCAATGCGTTACAAACCCAAATCTCAAGACTTCTTGTATGCCTGTCCGTAAAGAAACCCCTAACACGTGCAAAGGTAGCTTTCCAGTGGGCCCAGGCCAAGGTGTCATAAACTTTTTTCATGCTAAATTAAACTTAATATGGAATTCATCCTGCTCATAATTGTTAAAATCATAATTATTGTTGTCTGAATTTTTCAGCATTTGATATTTCATGCTAAGTTGAGTTGAGCATACAAAAAAGTTTTATAACTTCGGGACCAGACGGCTAGTTCCTTGTCTAAACCTTCTAGTGTGTGCGAACAGCGAAGACTCTGATGAGAACGAGATCTAACGAGTATGAAAACTCGATACAGTCTTCGAAAGTCGAACAATTATATGAAAAACTCACCCGTTTAGTCAGGATTGTAAATTATTCAGCGATGGGATGAATACGAAATGAATGTCGCAATAAAACACTTTAAACAATTTTTTAGCAGAAAACAATAAGCGTTATCTCCGGAAGAAATAAGACGCACACAGGAAATAATGTCATAACAAAATGTGCAATCAAATAAAGCTTTCCTTTTAAGGCACACTGTAAAATATGTGTAAGTTAACACCGAAAGAGGTGGCATCTGAACTGTAAGTTAACACCGATAGAGGTGGCAGCCTGGACTGTGAGTTAACACCGAGATAGGTGTCAGCTTAGCTGTAAGTAAACACCGAAAGAGGTGGCAGCTGAACGGTCATTTAACACCGGAAGAGGTGGAAGCTGATTTGTAAGTTTTTACCGAAGGAGATTGCAGCTGAACTGTAAGTTAACACAGAATGAGATGGCAGCTGAGCTGCCACCTCTTTATGTGCAAACTTACACTAACTGTTCTACTAAAACAACTTAAACATTACTACTTGTTATTGTTGTGGTAATTCTCCAGATCAATACATAACATAAAATACCATAATTTTATTAGGCATTAAACATAATACATTTGATTATAGTCTTCTTGCAATACGTACTCAAATACAATCGAACATAACATTTGATAGCTTTTAAATGGAATGTTACACCAAGATCAATGGAAGTTCAGCTGCCACAACATTTGGCGTACAGTTACACACATTCAGTTTGTTTATATGTGTTCTTATTTTTCTTTCTCATGGTGGGTTGCTATATGGCCTGTGGTAAATATGGCCTATGGTAATGACAATACCAGGCTATACTTACGTGTGCCATACTCCCGTTTTCTGTGTAAAATGTCATGCACAGGTAAACAAAGACGCACACATGAAAACAGAAATATACAATTGAAATAGAGCAATCTGCTCTTTCTTCTTCAGACGTTTGCCTTTACCATAAATCAAGCACGAAACACACCCCTTCCATTCACCAAAAACCAGGATCAAAAACATCCCTTCCATTCACCACAAACCCAGGACGAAACACATCACTTCCATTCACCAAAAACATGGACTAAACACGTCCCTTCCATTCACCACAAACCCAGGACGAAACACATCACTTCCATTCACCAAAAACATGGACTAAACACATCCCTTCCATTCACCACAAACCCAGGACGAAACGCATCCCTTCCATTCACCACAAACCCAGGACGAAACACATCCCTTCAATTCACCACAAACCCAGGACGAAACACATCCCTTCAATTCACCACAAACCCAGGACGAAACACATCACTTCCTTTCATCAAAAAACAGGATTAAACACTAGTCTGGTACCCGGCGTCTCTTTGTGTACGAAAAGTAGACGTCTGGCACAACCGTAAAATGGCCGCCTACACAGATCGAAAACAAAATGGCTGCTCGCTGTACAAAGCATATGGAGCTCTGACAAAATCCGTGATTGCGATTGACAGAGGCCCGGCAAAATGTAGGCATTCAGCCGATATTTCACCCAACTCATACAGATTTAGAAAATATTCATCTGGATATTTGCCGTGAGTAGATTTATTCTAAATTTTTGAGAGAAAAACCCGTTGTCAAGCAAGGCTGTGGAAAAGCCAAATTCGAGTTCAGATAAAATCCGTCATAGCGATTGACAGTGACCCGGCAAAATGTAGGCATTAAGCCGATAGTTCAACCAACTCATACAGATTTAGAAAATATCTATCTTGATATTTTGCCGTGAGTATTTATTCTATTTTTTGCGAGAATACTTGGTTACTCACTGTCGAAAAAGTTGTTGTAGAAAGGTAATTGAAGGTCAGACAAAATCTCCATTAGACGCTTACAGCAGCCCGGCATTCTACCGGCACTAAGCTTATATTTCAACCAACTGATACAGATTTTGAAATTATACATCTTGATATTTTTCCATGTATGATCATGTAGTGGAGTAAGCTAATTTCGCCAAGAATGTAATTTCGCCAATTGAATATTCCCACCAATTTTTCACTTGCGTGACATCAGGCTCATTCTGTAAAGGGGATTTCCAAGGGCGAAAGAAAAGCTGTCTGTTTAGTTGTTAAGCAGTAAGGAAATGCATATCTGAGTGGTAAAATAATGGTCACTTACCTGCATCAATGTTTTCCCGCCATTTTCACTAATTCTTTTTAACCCCAATCTTTAAATTATGAATCTGATACGTTTTATTCATTGAATACATCGCTTCCTCCATCTTCATTTGTGTTGACATCATCACGATGGAGGTAAGAAAACTCAGTGATGTATTTGGGTCCCAAGTGGGGAAATCATTGATTTTATAATAAGGGGGTTCTTATTAATGTTAAGATTCAGAAACAATGGTCTGGCTAATAAGCAGCTGTATGGACCATATATCTAAAAATGATTTTTTGATAAATCATATCAATTTTTCTCTTGTAATGGCTTAATGTATCCCTAAAGTACATAAAAGAAAGCTTTTACCCTGTATGTCTATTTTTTCATTTACTGTCAGTTTGGTAGCACCTCAATGACCATAGGGGTTCAAATCAATCTGAATTAAAATTGAATATAGAAAAAAAAACATGACTGAAATATTTTTGATTACAATAAATTAAATCATAGAAGATTCAGAATAATTTATGTTCATTGACTGAAAAAAATGGTTGGTCTCATAACATCCATTGATTTTTTATCTATCCAACCCCTTATGAGGCCTCTTTTTCAGGTCAACAAGAGTTGTCGAACTTAGATTACTATTTTCAAGATGGCGAGAAAACGGGTGCACAAATAAATCAAAGTTTTTGAAAATTTAAAAACATATTTTGATGGTCTAAGGTATCACACATTATTATAAAAGGCTGAAATTTTATGATAAAATCATTTTCTGGTCAGGTTGTATTTTGTTTTGCTATCCTCAGAGCCACATCTGCTTATGTTGGCGAAAACTGATTATCCCAGTATATTATTCCAAATTTCTGAGAGAAAATTTGGCTAAAACAAATAACAACAACAACAAACCTAGAGAACATGTAGATGGGCAATTTGGGGTCAGAGAAAATTCCAATAATGCACTAACAGGACCCCGGCATTTTATCGGCACTAAGCTGATAGTTCAACCAAATGATACAGATTTTAAAAAATGCAGTGAATATTTAATCTAAATTTATGAGCAAACTTGGGGAGGAGGGGGGTTCTGGCAAAATTCCCCTATTAGCCAGCCTTTAACCCCACTAAGCCATTAGTTCACTATAGGTTGATTTAGAAAATAACCACCTTGATAAAATATTGTGAATAATTTAAATTTCTGAGAGAAAACTTAGTCAGGACTGGGCTTCAATAAAAATATCCACAATATCCTATCAATAGACATTACTAAACCTAGCTACAATGAGTCGGTTGGCACCGATGATACCCCTGCTTAGAGCAGATAATACGGTTTTGACCGGGGGACTAGGTGCCTTGTAATTAAAACTGAATAGTCGCTGTATGCAGGGCTACGGGAATGACATGCCTGACTTTTCCGACCTGGTCCCATTTTATTCAGGACAAGTTGAAAATTTCTATTACTTGTCCGTGGACAAGTACAAATGTATTAAGTTAATACAATTCTGTATTTCATATTTTGATTAATTATTACGAGCTCACATCTTGCATTGAAAACAGTGTGGATCCTGATCAGCTTGCCACTTCAGAAGCCAGCTGATCTGGATCTACACTGTTTACAAGAGAAGCCAGCTGATCAGGATCCATACTGTTTGCAAGAGTTGATATATATCTGGTTTCATACTGTTTTTGAAAGAATAAATTGTTTAAGCACAGTACGGTATAAGCTAATTTGTTCTTTCGGACAAGTAAAATTTTCTATGGACAACTACATTTTGGCAATTTACTTGTCCTTGGAAAAGTAGAAAATTTTACTATTTCCACACCCCTGATGTATGCATCTATTTGTGAAATTAGTAGTCTAAACCAATAATCATATCAAATTTTCTGAAAATTGACAGAGTTCAGAAGTTGAGAAGCTGCTTCTTGCCAATATTTAGGTAATACTACTTAGGCCAACCTTTAAAATATTTTTGTTTCCCCATACCCGACCCTGTTTTACCAGTATGGGTCGGTTGGTTGGAAACTTATTTTTTTTTAACTAAATATCTCAAATTGGATACCCATCAAACTTAATTGTATACAGTAAAACCTGTCTTAAGAGGCCAATTAAAAAAAAGACATCGAATAATGCAGGTCAAAAGTTTTGCAAAATGCTCCCAAGGAGCATTCTGCAATACTTTCGACCTACATTTAGCGCCCATTTGTCTTAACGACCCCTGCGTATATCTTTTGAGTGGCAGTTTTAGACAACATATTAAGCCTACTTAAAAAGCTTTAATCTTTTGTATACTGATGTATTCTTACAATAAGCTTGGGATAGTCCATTGTAAATACATGTATCTAGGGGTGTCAGGTTATAATTTTAAAAATGTATTATTTTGTCTGAGGATCTGCTTTACGTTTACAAACAGTCTACTGAGGCCTAAATGAAATATATGTGTGGTTCCTGTTGCATACTAACAAAATTTAGGGTAGGTAGGTAGGGAAATTATTGAATTTTGATATGACATTTAACAAAGAAAATATTGACAAAAACTGAAAAAGTGCCCATTTTATGTATTTTTCTCCAAAGACCATTTTAATGTTTAGGGCAGGGTTAAAAAATTAGGGTAGGTAGGCCAACAGGAACCACACATACATTTCATTTAAGCCTGACTCTAATGAAATTCAGCATTTCATCTTGGTCTCCACTGTTTGCAAAAGTACTATTTTTTGCTTCCCAAATACAAAGGGATAATATTTACAAAAATACCCAGTTGAATTTTAAACATTTCATTAAAAAACTTGAATATTCAAATTAACATTTGCAATGCTCAAATGAATGAAAAAGGAAAGGGTAACATACCAAGCTGTTCAAAAAATAGTTAAGGTACTGCAGCAGCATTCATTGGTTATTTCATGATTCCTATTTGCTTATTATATATAAATAACTTCTTTTGCTGCTCTGTTCCTCTGTGACATACCACAATTAAGAGGTTTCACCAAATGATGAGATAATGACAAGTGCTTTGGTAACCATTTTACTTTAAAGCAGTTTTCATCTTAGATATTATGCTGTCATAAAGAATTTTAGAGCATTATAGTTAAACTACAACTTTATGGAAGATTTAGGCATTAACTGATGGTTATAGTTTCAGTCTCATGTGCTGGAAAAAATGCTTTATATGTACTTACTTCCTTCATTTGGGCTGTCAAATTAAAATAAAAATTATGGGATATCCCTCTACTTCTACCCTGACATTCTGAAGAATTAAAATGTAACTATAAAAGTGTAGCAATAAATAAATATATAGGTAAATCTCTGTGTTCATAATTTAACTGGAAAAATTCTAAGTTTTTTTTAAAATTACCATTTTAAAGGCAGAAAGTTGGTCCTGTGACCAAGCAAATATGGCGGAAAGTGATAATAAGTTTAAAAAGTATTTTGATCATTTTTACTAATATACCAAAACATTTTCATTGTGTTTCGGTAAAGGTTTTAGAATTAAAAAAAAGGTTAATTAGAATGTAAAGTGATTAATTAATTTTGTGGTTGTGATGTCAATCCTGAAATAACATTATCACAGTTAACTCTTTCCTTAATGCCAGTGTTGTCTGGTGATCCTTATTTGCAAACAGTGAGGACCCAGATTGGGATTGACAAAATATCAGGCCAGATCTTAATTCAAACTGTTTGACTCTCTGATTGAGTCCTTGAGGGTTTTTTTTAGAAAATGCAAAGAGTCTAAAACTAGAATTTGGCTCTTGTTAAGATAAAATCAGCCATCTATCCTACGAACCTTTGTCCTGCTGAATCTAGATACAGTATATCCTGTTTTGAAAACAGTGTGGTAACTGGTCAGGATCCTCTATTTTCCATTAGGAACTGGTTTTGTCAAAATTAAGCTGTATGCACAGATGATTTTATTTTCAGCAGTACAATGGTTAACATTTTAACTTTGATATTTTGTGTGTGAAATTGTCATTTTGTGTATATGTACATGTAATACATTCTATTACATTCTAGGATTCCCAAACCCTCTAGTTGACCTCTCTAAATCAAAATTAAGATTTTGTTTTAATTCAAACCTATTTGACTTGAATTATTCTTCTACACATATTGATATGCATTCATGAAGCACAAAAGGTGTCACAGTTTGAAATTTCCAGATTTTGACCAAACTTGCATACAATGTAGGAACATTGTTGCAGGGATAATGCTGGGATGGGCCAGAACCATTTTTTGACTTGTTACAGTTAATTATAAATAGTATTTTTTTATTTTTGGTGGGCCCCATATGATAAGCTATTCAAAAATATCACTTGTTTTGCTGTAAGGTGCATATAATGGACTCTTCACTCTTCAGCCCATGAAATTTTCTAAAGGGCTCATTAAACCATTAAATTTGAATGGGAAACGGGCCCATCTTTATATGGGCCAGTAGTATCCCTGTTGTTGGTATGGAGAAGGGGTGATTAGATTTTGATGGCTTGACTTAATTTTGTAATTATTTTTTATCAATTTAATAGTTTAAACATTAGAATATGAGCTTTTGGTGCTCAAAAGAGCCATTTCATTGAGTCAGTTCTTTTGAGTACTCACAGTATATATTTGAATGAGAAATAAGAAAAAATCATAACACACTCTAATCTGGAGGCCTGTTATAGGCTCAATGCCAATCTTTTGGAGTTTCAAAATAAATTTTAGTAGGTTTAAGAAAAAATTGAGAAATTACCTTAACACAAATTATATGAACGGTTATAAGTTTCTGTCATTTCAATTCATTTGGCATCCCGACATGACCATAGCAGTTGACTGGGAGGTTAAGCATCAAACCAAATAAAAAAAATCAATTATTTTGCTATAAAAATTAAACAGTGAATTGATGCCAGACTATAACATGATTTTTTTTTCAAAGAAATACTGGTCTTTATACAAAGTGGAGGCTAGACTTTAATATTTTCATGTATACTTAGGCTGGGACCTTTTTTGGGGTTCAGACATTTGAATTTCAGTATTTTGGGGGGTTTTCAGAAAATAATATTTTTTGGGGTATGAAATTGTGGACTTTTTTGGGGGGTCATCACAACTGTTTTTTTTTGGGGGGGGGTGGGAGGGGGTCATTTATATTATATATATACATGTACTTTTTAGGGCTTTTTCTTAAGGTCAAAGTTCAGAATTGGAATATTTTTGGGGGGTGCTATATGTTTAATATTTTTGGGGTATGCCTGATGTTCCCGATATATTTTTGGGGGTAAACAGTAGATGATGGGTCCAAGCCTACATTAAAAAAGGAAATTAGAGTACACTTCCTTAACCCCTGGGTAGAGTTTGAGTCAAAAATCACCTTTTAAGATATAGGTTCCTTGATATATCAAGTGAAGGGGCATTAACCCTTTGTATTCTTGTGGATTTCCCCACGCAGATTGATGCAACAAATATGGGATAATCCATGTAATATTTTAAGGGTTCACAGGTTGGAATTACCAAGAAATGATGTTTTTCTATCTCTGGAATTTTTTCGTTAGCGACAAAATAGTAATGCAGCATTTCATCTGGGTCCACTGTGTTTATGTATTTCTAGTTTACAAAAAAAACCTAATGAGGTATCCTTTTTTGTTCATTTTAAGCATAAAAATGCTGATATTTTGATTATGACATCTGAATAAAATAAAGGAAGCCACTTTTTTAATTCAAGTCTGAAAAAAGACACCTGAGGGGCATTTGAAACAGATTAGGGAGGGCCTGAGAAACTATTATCTTTTTGGGGGGCCTTATATATGTCTTGAAATTTTAATAATGCATGCTGGTGATCACTCAGTTACCATATATTTATCAAATATCTACAATGCTATTTCTCTTTTATCTTTAAATATGCTATCTTCTTTTGGGGTATAAAATCTTTTACAGAGCTCTCACTAACTCCTGATATAGCAGTCTTGAACTCCTATTTTTTGGTGCTGGATCCCTATTTTTTTAAGGAGGCTATATTTTTTTTATGGTGGAACCCCTGGGGGGGTACTCTGATATTATCACACATACGTAGGCTCGGGCTATTTTTTGGGGTTCAAAATTCTGAATTTCAATATTTTTGGGGTTTTCTGAAAAATTAATATTTTTTGGATATTATGAAGATTTTGTGGATATTTTTTGGGGGGTCATCACAGAATTGGGCTAGTTTTAGGGTAATTTCTATACATTTTAGGGTCTTTTTTAAAGTCAAAGGTACAGAATTGGGATATTTTTTGGGCTGCTAAAATTTCAAATATTTTTTTGGTGTGCTTGATATTCTGGATATTTTTTTGGGTGAACTGTAGACCCTGGGTCCGAGTCTACTTATGCGAATAAAATAAGAGTACCCCCCCCCCCTGGGGGTGGAACTACCACTTTTTGGCAAAGAGAGCTCTGGGACTCCTGTTTACAAAATCCTAGTGAGAGCTCTGTTTTATTTACATAAATAAACCTTGTCTTGGAAATAATGGCTATTCCTCAGTTACTGTTCTCCATGAATATTTAAAATCTTTAAATTCATCACTATTTGAGAAAATTTCACCCCCAATGAAATAAGCTTATCAGTGTGAGTGAGCAAATAGGAGATTTGTTATTCAAGATCTTGTATGTGGTAGTGAACTATCTTTTCCCTGGACTGCCCATTTTAATGCCAGACAGCAAATAAGCTACAAGGGAATGAAACATCATAGGCTGATATTTCATTCCCTTGTAGCTTATTTGCTGTCTGGCATTAAAATGGGCATAGCTGGGAATGTAAGATCGTGTAATACATATGAAGTTGCTATCCTGACATGTGGGAGGGAGAGGGGGTAAACAAATGTGCATAAATTGAGATTTTCTATTTCATCAGATTTAACATTTGTTTTGGGTGCCCAAAAGAACTGAACCACTGAGATGATTCTTTTTAGTATCTGAAACATAAGTCTTGGTTGATATGTAATTTATTCTTGAGGCATGTTGTGGGGCTCTAAATTCTAAAGGTTAATGTCACCATCTGTTGGCACTCTGAAGGACATTTTCCATGCATGATTAGCTTGACAAAGGCATAATTCCAGCTCGAGTGTGGGCTACAGGTTCTGAGACAGATCAACAAACAGTTTTGACTTTGGTCAAAACTGGCAAAATTCAAAATTTAACATAAAATGTAGATAATACATTTAGCAGCCACTGGGTCTGAGGGCATTTTCTCCAATTGCTGGGGCCCAGTCCAAAATTTAGGGCAATAGGATACATTCGCGGGTCCAGAGGTGGGATAGTGGCCCCTGGAGCTCCCTGAAAAATCACATATTTTATTGGTTTCTTTAGAAATGTATAGCATTTGAACCCCCACCCCCGGAAGATGTTGGACCCCCCCCCCTCTGAAACCTTGGAAAATAATAGTTTTCTTTGAAATAACCATTGGATACCCTCTGTAAAACTTTAAATAAGTTGAGGAGTAAAAGAAAAGAAGAGCTGTTTTCTAGCAGTCGGGAAAGGACCCCCCCCCCGGCAAAAATCCCTGGATCTGCGAATGGGATACTGGGCCCCTGTTAATTCTTAGTTCCTGAGATTAGATATGCCTTTTTGGTAATGCCAGGAATCTGCGGCCACCACCGTATTCATCACATGAACGATAATTCTAGATTCTATCGATTCATTATTGATCTCGGTAAGGCAAAATTTGCCACGAATTCTCATTAAAATAAAACTTCCAGGCCGAATTCGCTTTATTTTAGGATTTAAAATATAAATACATTTTGCAGATTGATTTTGTGAAATTTCAACTTTTTGCCGGCTTTATGAGCAAAGATATTAACAATAACATGTAGTGAATCGAGGGGTTGTTACGCAGGCGGCCATTTTTAAACAACACAGTGTGTAGTCCCATTGCACGCTTGTGCCTGACTCCAAAGACAGAGTCGGAGAGGCAGGGTACCAGACTAGATTAAACACATCCCTTCCATTCACCACAAACCCAGGACGAAACACATCCCTTCCATTCACCACAAACCCAGGACGAAACACATCCTTTCCATTCACCACAAACCCAGGACGAAACACATCCCTTCCATTCAACAAAACCCAGGAATAAACACATCCCTTCCATTCATCACAAACCCAGGGCGAAACACATTCCTTCCATTCACCACACACCCAAGACGAAACACATCTGTTCCATTCATCTCAAACCCAGGAGAAAACACATTTCTTCCATTCACCACAAACCAGGACGAAACACACCCCTTCAATTCACTACAAACCAAGGACGAAACACATTCCTTCCGTTCAACACAAACCCAGGACAAAACACATCCCTTCCATTCACCAAAAACCCAGGACGAAACAAATCCCTTCCATCCTTATTGCTCTTATTAGTTGGTCATAGTGCCCAAATTATAGCCGTCTGTCTGCGGATAATCGTGGACGGACCCAGTACCTTTTGGCCCTCCGCCTCCGTCATGCATAGACCTCATGATCCAGCATAATAAGTCTGTGGTTCATAGCTGAAGCATAGCGACTTGAGCGCGACTCTCGTTGACATTCAACTAAACACAAATCAGTTGAATTTAGATATCATATAGATAGGACACAAAAGCGTAACGAAGGCGTAGCTCCATCGAGGTCGCAGCTGCATCGTTATCAGCGTAGACTAAGGGAAGTCGGATCGTCATTGTCGTAGTGGGATCGTGGCAGCAGCGTAACGGAAGCGTAGTAGAAGCGTAGTGGAAGCGTTCTGGAAGCGCCAGGTCCCCAAATCGTGTGGCTGTCTACGCTCCGCGGCGATTTGGACTAATTTTAGAGAGAGAAAATTCGTGATCGCCATGAGCGTAGCGGAATCGCCGTCCAGTGGAAGGGAGGGGGGGGGGGGATACCGTTTCTGCTGCAATCCGCGTCATTTTGACCAAAATTTCGAATCGTATCGAAATCGCTGTCCAGTGGCATGTTTTTTATATGTCGTTTGCTGATAACCGATGCAAACAATTTCGACACAGATTAGACCCGACAAAACTTTGGGTCTGTCGGCCAAACATTGGGTCTGTTCTGGATCCTAAATGTTTTACACTCTGATTGCAATCCTGAAAGATCGTTAATTTCTGGAAAAATCAGAAAAGAAAACACAATAACATGCAAAACTACCAAGCATGCAAAGAGTTAACCCTTAAAACGCCAACTCAACATAAGTCGTCTGCTTTCTCGTCTGCTGAAATGTTTAAGAAGCCTCTATGGCAAACAGTGTGGACCCATATCAGACTGCTCCTATAGGAGCAGTCTGTTCTGGGTCCACGCTCTTTGCTTCTATACTTAATACGTCAGTAATGCTAGACAATTATTTGCAGCAGACGACTCCAGCAGAAGGGTTAGGAGAGTAAATTCTCAACTTATCAGTCAAGTACCCCGTGCTTGTCGCAGTTAAAGCTATATATTGAGTTAACATCATGCCAACTATGAATGAATGCTTATTGAGCCAATTTGTAAGAAAGTAAGTAAAGGTGCAAAGATCAGGAATCGATACAATCAAGTACCACACCTGACCCAGGATACCAATGGGAAAGTGACAAACTCACAGAAGACACCACAAACGAGAGCCAAGAGGTCAGCCCTTTCCCAGCAGGTGACCACAAAGCATATATAAACAGACGCGCACAGACATAGCAAACACAAGACAGAACAAAACCATAAAAGATCCACAAAAGAAGTACCGCCTTGGAACGGTCAGTAAAATATTTTACTGGAGGGCTTAAACCGGTTTAACGGCGCCAACCTCACCCTTAATTCAGATGTGGATCAAGACACATAGATATTTGGTTTGCATGAAAGACCCCTAACTTATCAATGCATCATCTCCTAAAACATATAAATCAAGATTTAACAAGGAGATAAAGCAAGGATAAGGACTCAACAGTAAATTAAACTGAATACCGGAGCAAAAGAAATCCAACAGGTAAACCCCGGTGGGCCCGACAAACAGCCAAAGCATCAGGCCCCTACCATCTCATCAATAGATAAGTCTTTAAGTCGGAACCATCATAGAGTCTGAAGTCCGACCCACCGGCGTGCAATTAAAGAGGAAAGCAAAGTTGCCAACCGTGATTGGGTTGACTACCAAGCATGCAGTCTGTTGCAATACATTAATGTTATAGCCAATCTTTTTATAATGGGAAATTATTTTAATGAACTGCGCTGAAAAATTATTAGAGCCAACAATCTTCTTCAATTTATACACCAAGTCACCATAGAAATCAGGTTCCGAAAGTCCTTGGCGCAAGAGAGATTTAAGTCCAACTTGGAATTTAGAAATCAAATCATAGTATCGTCTATAAAATTTAGAAAATGTTTTGCGAAGTTTATGATACCGATAGCCTTGTTTAAGAAGTTTCTGAGTTAACAATTTATTGCGAGTGTTGAAGTCAGCAACATAGCTAGATGCTCTAGCAAAACGAATGAGTTGAGAGATATAGACTCCATAGGATGTAGAACGAGGAACATCACCATCTAAAAATGGGAAATTGACAATTTCAAAATCAAAGTCTTCACGTTTATCATAAATTTTGGTAGAAACAATATCATTAGAAATTGACAAATGCAAGTCTAAAAATGCGGTTTCAGTATCAGAGGCATTGGCTTTATTAAGTTGAAGCTCTGAAGGGTATATTTGACTTACCATATTATCAAAATAAACATTATTAATATTAATAAAACCCACTTTTGTTATGTGCGAGCCACAAAGGTACAGACCAACCTCTACATCAGCTAAATGCTGTTCTGGAAAGTAAAAAGATAGACTAGCTAAATATCACTGATTTTAAAGCAATTTCGATTGAGTATTTCCTCGAAGACAAGGCCAATATTTGAATTAGAGCTTAATACAGAATAAGATTTTTGAAGAATAAACTTGAGGTACATATATAATGAGCCAGCATATATCATGCGAAAGCGGGTGGGTAATCTACGAAAGCCACACCTGTAAAGATGGGAACATGCTAAAGTCGGTAGAGCTCATGACATGCGTTTTAACCTCCCCAAAACCTACTCTATGCTATACTAGTACTACTGGAAACATTACCCAATAGAAATCAGTCGCCCTGAGCCGGGGATGAGCTCTGGTCGCCGGAACAGATGTCCAATCTTTCAGAAACACTATCAGAGTGTCTAACGGTTTGGACCCAGATCAGGACCGACGTTCTGTCGGTCCTGATCTGGGTCCAAACTGTTTGTAATGGTCCACAACAGACGACAACAGTGGCCGCTAGCAAGAAAAGGGTAATGCGCATGCGCTAAGTCACCATTATCTAAAGGACTGTCCTAAATCAGCGAGTGATTACAAAAAAAAAAACAACAACAAAAAAACAAAAGAAAACAAGGGAATGCCACAAGCACAGACCACAGACCAGACCCATGGCATCCATGCGCGGATCCAGAAGGAGGGACAGGGGGCCCGGACCCCCTCCCCCCCTGGAAAATCACAAAGCTATAGGATTCCTTAGCAATACTGGTCCGGATCCCCTGGAAATGTACATAGCTACCAAGCCAACATTCAAAGATGACACTTTTTTAGTGGTATTTGGATCCTCTCTCCACTCATCAACTAAAAAAGTGGACCCCCTCTGACACAACTTTCTATCCGCGCATAGCACCGCGAGGAAAAGACACAGAACACTAAATTCTGGGAGAAGAATGCCGGATGACATGTCCATATGTGCAACCCTAAGCATATTTTCCAAATCAGTATTAGCCGGAAGGAACTGGATAGCGAATGCCTATATCAGTTTAAATGGGCTCTTTTGTCTACTATACATGAAAAAAGCCCAATCAGGCCTTTGTGAAATTTCAGGCCTGATTCAAGCTTTCCGATTGAGCATAATGGCCGCTAATTCTAACAAAATGACATCGTTTGCTCTGAACAACAATTTTGTTAAGACTGAATAACTTTTTCCTAAAAATGGATTTTCTTCAAAGTAAGAGGGCAAAGATCAGGAATTTTCTTCAAGTCATATCTGGCCTTGTCAGAGAATACCTGTCTATTGCCTCTGTAGTCTGTCTAGCTACAATATTAGCTAAAGCCTTGTATATATGAAAGCATATGTTTTCTTTTTATTTTCTAAAAGCGAACAACAAATGGCAGTCTGACCAGCGCACTTGTTGCTCGCATTGAGCATAAAGACAGTATTTCTTGACAGCGACCCTTTTCTACGATCGCGTGTTTAATCAAGGTGAGATTTCAGATTAACGTTGAAGGGTAGGCATTTTATTTACTCTGGATGGCTTGAAATATTTGCGGTTTAGCTTTATGATGATTTGTTTGGATTCATTCATATAACTTGTCAATTGCGGGTGGCGTTTTAGAAGATGAATGGAAACGCAAAATCCAATTCAAGTTGCAGACCATGACCTATTTACATGTACTAAACGTTTATGTGAGAAATGTAAGCATGCAAACGAGTTTTTACATGCGCGTGCAGTTGCTTGTCAAAAACAAAGGAGCATGTCCGCCTGTGCAGCCATACCGTTTAGTAGGTGTCCAAAGATTATACAGACACACACCGGATAGGCTGCAATCGAAAACGTTAAAACTATCAACGAACGTAGATAAAATGGTCGAAACAGAGTTTTCGATTGCCATTTGTCGCCCGACTGGCGACAAATGACAATCGTAAACACTGTTTCTAGCGGGTTTTATCTGCATTCGTCGTTTGTGAAGAACGTTTTCGATTGCCGCCTATCCGGTGTGAGGCAAGATTTTCAAGATTCTAGCTATTCTTTGTGGATGAGATGCTTATTTGAGTATCGCATCATTTATCCATATATGCCGAATATAATCTTTATTGATAGGAAGAGTCCATCTTTAATATAAATGGTGCCATGTAGTTTTTTTCCATTTCTATTTCATTCCGAATGGGCATTAATGTAAGCAAACAGTGGAGACTTTGATCAGACGCCGCATACTGCGGCGTCTGATCAGGGTCTGCACTGTTTTTCTATATTCCACAAGTAGAATGCCGTGCTTAAATGGGCTAACAAACACACACTATTAAGGACCTCGGACAGTCTTAATGAAGGATTGCCCATAAAAATTGCCGGACAAAAATTTCAAAGAAAACGATTGTTTTCCATCAAAAAGATAGTAGTTTAAACTCTCGAATAATCCGCAAAAGTATTATCCTCATTGGACAAGCACCTATTCAAAAATATGGGTTGAAAACCCTGTTTTTGCTATTCAACATATAGAAAATAGAAAAAGTTTTACTGAAGTGCTTCCCCACCCCCCCCCCCTCCCCCTGTGACCAAACTAATCTTTTTGCCCTCTGATGTAGTTTTACATTTCACACATCATATAAAAACGGCATGATTGGTCACGGGGGGGGGGGGGGAACGATGTCAAAATGCTCAAAAACAATTTATTATAAAAATGTATTAGAAATTTATTTTGTGCAAACCTGTAGGTAAATATCAATTTACAATGGCATGTATCAAGGGCTTTAGTTATGATTGTGTACCAAGTAATCAATTGTCTTATTTCTCTACCAAAACATATGTTGAGGGTACTCAAAAGAACCGTCGCAATGAGACGGTTCTTTTAAGCACGAAATTATAGGTTAAATCTGATGATTAAGAAAATATTTAAAAAAATAAGCTCAAAAAGTGTGTTTATCTATGCTCTGATATATACAGTATGCAGATATGATACAGCTCAGTAGACATGCCAAACTGGCTAAACCACAGGTAATTGTCAAAACAAGCTGGAAAACCAACAAAGGAGCACAAACTTTCAGAGAAAAAGAAGCTTGCATCTAAAACGCTAAGAAAACAACTTAGGAAAGAAGAAGCCATCAGAAAGCAAAATTTTCTGAGTGAATTAATGTCAGACCCATCGGATAAGAATTTTTACAAACTGATCAAAAGAAATCAAAATCCATGTAATAGCAGTCCAGATATATGTATTAGATTCAGAGGTGATGAAGTGTATGAACCTACTGTTCACGCAAAAAACTTTACCGTTTATTTTGAGGATTTAGCCACACCTAAAGAAAATGAGGACTATGACGAACACTTTTACCAGTTGAATAAAATACAGCACTCATGCATTGAAGAGATATGTAAGAATGCTACTGACGAAGTTGAAACATTTAGTGAGCAGGAAATGAGGAAAAGGATACAGTCACTGAACACAAAGAAATCCCCAGATGAGTTCGGTCTCGTGTCCGAGCTTTGAAACATGGAATGCCTATTTTGGTGCCGTATTTAGTAACCCTTTATAATGATATCATAGGTAAGGGAGATATTCCTAAAGCATTCAAATCAGGAGTTCTGTACCCAATCCACAAGAAAGGAAAAGACCCAAAATCAATGGTCAACTACAGGGGTATAGCGGTAACATCGGTGTTCGGGAAACTATTTGAAACCCTACTCCTACTCCGACTCCCAGAATTGAACCATGATCAGTCTGACATGCAAGTGGGATTCACGAAGGGAATGACACCAACCATGGCAGCACTTCTACTTTCAGAGGCTGACTGTGATTCAAAATCTCAGAGGAAACCGCTATACCTGGCTACGTTGGACACAAAAAAGGCCTTTGACGTCGTGGACCACACCATACTTCTGAATAACATATATGAACAAGGAGTAAATAAGAAAATTTGGTTGATAATACAAAATTTATATTCCGGTCTAACTGCAAAGATAAAGTGGAAAAACGAAATCGGTGAAAACTTCAAAATATTACAGGGCGTCCGCCAAGGCCGAATCATTTCAACTCATTTCTATAAGGTCTATGTCAACGGTCTTATGATAGAGATTCGTAGAAACAGCTTGGGGAAATTCATTGGATATATATATATATGTGGGCTGTCCAGGTTGTGCTGACGATATTCTGCTGATTACGGAGGACCCGGAGGAGTTGCTTATGATTGCTGGCCATTGCCAGTGCTTATTCAGGGGAAAAAGATATACCATCCACCCCCAGAAGACCAACATTGTGTGTAAACGTTGCGCTTCAAAGAGCTCAGAAGACAAAAACAGACAGTGGAAGATGGGATCAAACATCATCGAATCAGCATCAGAAACTACTCATCTGGGGCTCATAAGGTCAGAGGAAAAGGAAAATGCTCGCAATGTTGAAGACAGAATATCACTTGCTAGACGGACTGGGTATAGCCTGATGAAGTCCGGATTTCATGGTTCTAATGGCGTTGGTCCAAAAGTCTCATACAAGATTTACCAGTCATACATCTTACCCAGACTCCTTTACAGCTTGGAGGTTCTAAACCTGAACAAGACAGAAATAAAGACACTCAACGACTTCCATGTTGACCTACTCAGAAGAATACAATCTCTACCAAGCAGAACAGCCCTTCCAGCGGTCCACCTTCTACTAGGAGCACTGCCACTGGAAGCAGAACTCCATAAGAAGCACCTGAGTCTACTTTACTCAATAATCAATTCCAATAATCAAACTTTCCACCAGCTTATCAAGAGGAGTATTGTCTTCTGTGAAGATCAACCAGGCAGTTTCTTCAGCCGCGTAAGGGTAATCCTGGAAAAATATGGTCTCCCACCGATGGAACATTTAATGCAGGAGCTACCTTCAAAACTTCAGTGGAAGAGACAGGTGAAAGCAGCCTTAGCTGACTACTGGACAAGGACACTCGTCAATGAAGGGCGCACTAGATCTACACTCCAGCAATGCTGCCTAGAAAAGCTTGAGATAGGAAAAGTCCACAGAGTCTGGAACTCAGTTAGGCCAAATCTTCAAGACGTCAGAAGGGCCCACATCAAGGCCAGAATCTTGACCGGAACATACATCCTACAGTCTACAAAGGCAAAGTTTAACAAACAGCAAGTGGATCCGAAGTGTCCATTATGACGTCTAGAGAGTGAAGATCTCTCTTATTTCCTGCTAAGATGTCCAGCGCTTAGTACTGTCAGAGAACTGCATATCAAATCTTTGAGAGACCTGGTGATAAAGTGGGCCACCCCTTGTGGTTAGAAAAGTTCTGCTCAGAGACTGTTTTACTCTCATTGATCATTGACTGTGAAGTGCTTGTAGAGAGGGGTATGTTACCCAGATGTGGATCTTTTATGTTTTTGTTCTGTCTTGTGTTTGCTATGTTTTGTGCGCGTCTGTTTATATGTGCTTCGTGGTCACCTGCTGGGAAAGGGCTGACCTCTTGGCTCTCGTTTGTGGTGTCTTCTGTGAGTTTGTCACTTTCCCATTGGTATCCTGGGTCAGGTGTGGTACTTGGTTGTATCGATTCCTGATCTTTGCAGCCTTACTTACTTTAAACGCAATAGAAATAAGCGCCAGAACGTTGTGCTATAGCCTACATCTCAAGAGACTTAATTTACACAAACAGTTATTATAAGATGGTGGGGGTCTGTCGCAATGGAACGTGATCTCCCAAGGTCCATATAGTCATTGCAGTTTAGACACTTAAGTAACTTGAAATCTACCGGACGTCCGGGTGTGCCTTATAAAGGCAGGAACTACATAGAAAAGAAGAAGATGTGGCCAGCACATTTATTTAGAAGAATGATGAAATCTTCTCAACCTGAATTTTATTCAAACGCATCACTTTCGTCTCAAATTTTATTCCCCAAACATTATATTTTCATGTATTTAGGTGAAAACCCGGCGAAACTTTGACTTTCTGTTAAATAAAATTTGGTTACAAAAAATACCCCCTCCCCCTAAACCCTAATGTCCTGGCATAATCATGCAATATTTTCAAAATATTTGTATTTTGCTTGGTACACTAAATGTAAGGGTTTGATATAAGCACAAAACTATAGTTGTCAAATATGCATTATCCTAGCCACAGGCTGTCTAATTTTGGGCAGATTGAATAGGAGACTGTCCGAGGTCCTTTGAAATCCATAAGACAGGTTCTCTGATGGTGAGTTCCAAATGATCATGATAATTTGAAAAAATTCGGTCCCACATCCAATTCACCATGCCTTTCTGTGCGATTGCTCCAGAGTGTCTCACAGCGCTGGGCTGCCTCGATCAACCGTGCACCAAGTTTTGCGCCTGTTTCGGAAGGGTCGTTTTGTCACACTCTGGTTTAATATTAAAGTACATTTTGTCTTATTGATTAAATTGATCATTGCATGATACCGATTTCCTTTTGAACATGAATGGCGTAGCCGATTGACAAATTGTAATAGCTTGCATCGCAGGGCGTAACATACATTATTTATGAATGGCAGATACTGTCAAATCAGGTACAAGCGATTGAACATTTATTTGAATTATACGATACCATTATCAGAACCAGACATATATTTGTCCGAAAGCATAAAGTAATTAAAAAAAAGGCACTTCGGTGTTAAAAGCAAGTGAAAATAACCGTTAGCACAGGAGCTTGAAGTTCGGTCCTTATATCACCTATATAGCCTCAAAACCAAAAGCTTACGGTGTCATTAGGTAGTAATGACATTGTGAGCATTTGGTTTTGAGGCTATATGGGTGATTCAAGGATCGAACTTCAAGCTCCTGTGCCGTTAGGAAATGTCACACTCACGGATTACAGCCTTTAAAACTGTCGTCTGTTGATGACTTTTGCAAAAGGTCTGAACCCAGATCAGGCCCGACAAAATGTCTGGCCTGATCTGGATACAATCTGTTCGACACTCAGATAGTATTCCTGAAAGAACTTTTCGAAAAGGTTGATTTTGAAAAAAAATCAGCAGACGACAAAAAGCATGAAAAAACCCCAGTTGGCAAAAAGTACCCAGGATAAAGGTAACTGTATCATGGTGTACATTGCAAAACAGGGAAATATATTTTGAAATCTCTACTCCTACGGTAAAATTATTCAAATATTCAAAATGTTTAAAATTCTTTTTTTAAAAACGTTAACTTTTGTTTGATCAGTTTATATATGCAAACACCTGTGTGGGCCATTAAACACCCCCGACATCCGCTCATTACCTTCATGACTTTTAAAGATTTGTCTCTAAGGTTTCATATCTCAACTAGAATGCAAATCCAACTCTGATATCATTGAGATATTTTAAATGCCTGCAGAAAATGCATCTGCAGATAACTGCCTGTTGCATACATTTGCTAACATTATTGTCAAAACATTATTGTTTAGCAAACAGTGTATACTGTTTGACCACGAGACTTCAGCAGACAACAAAAGCAGACGACTTTTGGTGCGATTGGGGCTTTATGGGTTAAACATGTTAAAGGAGTACTACTTGTATGTTGACACTTATACGAGGGTCTAGACGGAGCGAGATTTCTGTTATCTTCTATTCGTTTTTCTACGATTACTTAAATGGTTTTAAAAATGTCAGTATTCTTCATATTTTAAGCCACTATTTGTTTTGCTCATTTTTCTCAAATCAGCTAAAATATGGTCTCTCTACACTCATACCACACTGAACGTGTAGAGTTTAACACTTTTAAAACCTGTTGTTTATTTAGCTAACAGGGGCTGCATGCGAAATGAACACCGTGTGCGGATCCAGAGGGGGGATATGGGGTCCGGACCCCCCCTGGAAAATCACAAGTTATATGGGTTTCTATAGAATCGCAATTTTTATGCACTGCACTATAGTCTCCTCTATATTCTTATTGACAAGATATAACTTCTGACCATGTAATGTTAATATGAATATGTTGCATTACTTTTTATAATGAGTGTAGTTCAGTCAGGCGTAAATGCAACTTTACATTACTGCTTCAGTGTTCGATTCCGTTGGCTGCAGGCGTGATGTTCCAATTTCAAAGTACTGAGTCAAAACATGAGAATGCGACCCTTTAGTGCTTTTGTGGTATCCACTGTAGTGCTCGAATAAATGCAGTATGAGTATGGTTCACCTCCACTCCCACCAGATAGCTGTGCGTGGATGTCAGTTTTTTTTCCACATATTAGACAGCCCAAATGCGAAATATGTGTTTGATAGATAAGCCGTGTCACGAGAAAATCTGTCTTCAGTATTTGCAAACAGGAACGACACAAACCAGTCCGCTCAACTATGCAGGGGAATACTTAGGCTGATACGCTGGCTGATCTGCCGTTCTTGTTCGCATATGGGACACTTCGCAAAAAAATAAATGGTTTTCTTGTATGCCAACAATAAAGGCAAACAACAAAGGCATAGACTAGTCTCTGCATCCACGCAGACTGATTAACGCATTTAGTAATGGCTTTCTTCAAAGTGCCATAGTTTAACTTGTTGCATCCGAATTATCAGGATTCTGGCTAGTCTCTGCAGCTAATTACAATGTAGATATGTTTCAACCGTTTGAGTGTAAAAGATTCCAGAACTTCAGTTATGACACAAGAAGGCTGTCTTACATGTACGACGTTGCTCATTTAAACGGAAATGCATTTTATACATCAATACCAATCGATAAGAAAAAAAAATCGAATTATTTAACCCCCTAGAAAGAAATTCCTATCATCCCTGATATGGGAGTCTTCCATTTGTGTTCAACAGTGGTTTGTCGCATTTTCGGATTTTTATGCAAATTACAAAAACGGACTATGATTACATTCATTGCTTAAAGGGACAAATATTTGAGCAATAATACTGGTACCACTCATTATGACTCTCTCCAGGGGTCATACTGGGCAGATCAAAAGGACAGCCATAATGAGGTGATTATGACTTCCTTTCTGGGGCAATAAAGTGGTCCCATAAAGGGATTAGGTATTTTATGATAAAATATTGATCTTTATCTTAGTGAATGAAATTGTGTTGCATACAGGTAAGTCCCCTCTTGAGGCCCCATTAATTTTGTGAGATACTGAAACTGTCCCTTATCAGTTAATCCTTTAATGATCTCTATTGGACAGTAATCTTTGTCTTTAATAGTTTGTGAAGACAGCCTTCTATTTCAGCAAAGCAATTATAATGTGTATTTTCACGTAATATTTTCGGATTTGAAGGCATTGTTTCCCCTTACGACAATAGCCAAATGGGCCCGGACCGAACCTACGGAAAATAGGGGGTAATAAAAGCCGGGACCAATGCCCAGTACTAATGTTTATTGGTATCAAAATATTATTTATCATGCAACTATTAAGATAAAAATTGCATCACTTGCTCGTTATAGCGTCTTCTTAAAAATGCATTAAGATGCGTTTTTTTCCCAAACGTTTCATTAGAATTATATACACAAACTCTGACAATGTCAAGCAGGGCTAGACTTATATTATAAGCAAAACCCTCCAATAAAAGAACATGATGACGTATCCAGCAGGGCTAGGCTTATATTATAAGCAAAAACCTCCAATAAAAGAACATGATGACGTATCCAGCAGGGCTAGGCTTATATTATAAGCAAAGACCTCCAATAAAATAACATGATGACGTATCCAGCCGGGCTAGACTTATATTATAAGCAAAACCCTCCAATAAAAGAACATGATGACGTATCCAGCAGGGCTAGGCTTATATTATAAGCAAAAACCTCCAATAAAATAACATGATGACTTATCCAGCAGGGCTAGACTTATATTATAAGCAAAAACCTCCAATAAAAGAACATGCTGACGTATCCAGCAGGGCTAGACTTGAATTATAAGCAAAACCCTCCAATAAAAGAACATGATGATGTATCAAGCAGGGCTAGACTTATATTATAAGCAAAACCCTCCAACAAAAGAACATGATGACGTATCCAACAGGGCTAGCCTTATATTATAAGCAAAACCTCAAATTAAACAACATGAATGAGTATCCAGCAGGACAAGATGCCTAAAATTTGGTCTGAATCTTCGTATACATCCATACTTTATGTATATTACATGTAGCAGCGAATGTGAGTCTGTGCATATGCGCACTTGTCTGAGCAGTCCTTGCTCCACCCAGCGATAAGTATCAAAATCTCAAGTGGTGGCTTAAATCTAAGCTAGCAACGTAGTTCATAGATGAAGAACATCGTGGCATCGGACCTGATCTGCATAATCTCAAAATCACAACGAATGTGCAACCATTTCCTGCAAAATACCGTCGTGTGGGCCTTAAAACTTGAAATAGCATGGTCATTGATGAAACTTAAAATCGTGTTAGGAACGGAAGAATGTTAAACCACAAGTGACATAAGTAGAAAATTCATCCATTGACAAACTCAAGTCTCATTGATGAAAATTGAACATACTATTAAAAGCGAGTATTTGCAATCCTAATAAAGAAATTGATCGATTAACAAGCCTCAATGGGCGTAATTGATTATAATAATTACGAATCATTGAAATGAAAACGGGAAATAGGAAAATATGTACATTTGTATCAATCAATGAACACCTGCCCGGAAACTAAACTTATTTCGGCCAGCTCATCTCATATGCACAAACGCCTCCTTTTAACGCCCAAGCTGGCGCATTCAGCGTTAAAAGGTCGAAAATCCGAGTCTTCATCCGTCCATACTTTGAGTATTTGAGCAGTGAAGGCTCTGACACGTCTCTTTTAAAGCAATCATTGCTCGACAATGCCATACGTACTTCCATTTGCTGACTCATATAAATGTATCATCTCGCATTCATGTAAAACAACATTCATTCAAACAAATTTGCTTTGATAATATCTATAAAACATAAAAAAAATGATCATTAAAGGGCTGTGCAAATTCATTATAACTTTTCATAATAGTTAATCATAGCATGTTGGTGTGTCGCGCATAACACTAATAGGCACCGACTCCCGCGGTCAAGGTCACAACCTGATTCAAAATAGCTTGGCCAGAAGCTGTTGCACTCAGAATTGTGTGCCTTATTTCCTACATGGGCTGAACAAATTCGTTATACCTTATATGATCATTAACCATAGCATGAAGGTATATCTCGCACAAAACTAAGCCACCTACTTCCAAGGTCAAGGTCACAACTTCGACTCTAACTTATTCAAAATCATATCACCTAGAAGGATTTTGTAAATTCATTATAATTTGTATCATTATGAACATAATTGCGCTGCTAAACCGTGCAAAGCAATAAAGATGTAGAATCTATTCTATTTGCATTTGATTGTAGTTTATAAAATGAGCCGTGACATGAGATTTCCAACATTGTGGTATGTGCGACCAGCAAAGCCTCAAATCAGCCTGCGCATACGCGAAGTCTGATCAGAGCCTTTGCTAGTCGCTTGACTATTCTAGGAGTGTTAAGCTACTGACTGAACATCATTTGGAGTTTCTAAGCTTAAAAGGAGACTGCAAAGGCTCGTCTGAGTCTACACTTGTCAAAATGCCACATTGTTGGAAATCACATGTCATGGCTCAAATACGAAATTCGTTTTCCTCACTTACCAGGTCATGTGATTATCACGTGGATTGGATAATCTCTTCGCGTGGTCTGGATCAGAAGATGACAGGTACGACAAGTAGGTGAAAGAATGTTATCTTTGAAAAGGGGGTGACAAGATCCAACCTGAGCATTATTTATAAAACATGTTCGCGATCTCTGTACTTTGAAAACATAAATTGAGCCATATCGTGAACAGATACATCAAGGGGCTTGAACTTAGAAACACATACAGCCACAACACAACTAAAGGAAAGCAACCAGCTCTCTCTTCCTCAGCAAGATGATTGCTAAACTGAAAATGACACCACGAACCGCATCACTAAACAACATTTCAAAAGAAGGTATGAATATGAGCAAGAACAAGAACAGAGAGAGAGAGAGAGAGAGAGAGAGAGAGAGAGAGAGAGAGAGAGAGAGAGAGAGAGAGAGAGAGAGAGCTCATTCCTAGTGTACTTACAATTTATTGATCAAATGGCTGGACAAACATTATATCAGTAATGATGGCCAAACCGCTGGATCATATATACTCGAGTTCACAAGAGCATAACTCTTGGTTGTTAACATAAATAAGAAGAAGAGTTATTGAATCTTTTACGCTGCATTCATAGACATCCACATAACAGAGTGGACATACCAGTTATTCGTTTTAGGTCCCAATGTCCAGGAACACAAGATAGTGAATTTTCTACAACATAAATTTGCAATTTCCTTCGAGGTCTTGGTATATTTCTGTACTCCATTAAATTTCACCCGAGACCTTTTTAGTGCCAAACAGCAATACATCTGTGGTTAGTGCCTGTTTTGTTTATTGGTTTATTGATGTGATCATTTCATCGCGCATGTGCGTATAACGGGGGCAGGTCAAAAGATAATGCTTGTTGTTTTCAGCTTCACCACATATACAATTCGGGTTGCATACAAAGTTGCGTTTATATGGATGCAGGTTCAATGTGCTACATTCTGTTCGTAGGCATGTATGCAATACTTGCTTCAATCTGTCACCACAAAAATAATATTTGGGTACTTTGGGAGTGTCCAAAGTAAGAAGGTGTTTAAATGAAGCTAGAGTGTCAGCTGATCTAACTAAATCGGAAAGGTTATTCCACGCTTGTATGGTTGATGGAAGAAAGGCGTCATTGTACGTGTGTTTGCATGAATGCCTACATAGTTTCTAGCACCTCGCAACGCAGCCCACATACATACATACAGGACGATAGATCTCCAACATGGGGCGGGAGAAGAGTTGATAGGAAAAGAGGTGACATTGAGCCAGTGACTATGCGTCCAGCTTCAAGTTGGATTTATTTCAATCTCATTGCATCCCTGTTGTGTACAGTTGTCCCATAGGACATCGGCATATTCTAATAGAGAACGTATATAACAAAGTAAATAGTTTCAAGAGATTCCCGATCTATGGTGAATTTTAGCATTCTCAGAAGATTCATTCGAGACCAAGCTTTTTCCTTAACAAATTCAATATGCTCATGCCAATCACAACGCTGAGATAGGTAAACCCCTAAATGTTTGTGTGATAAAACTTCTTGTATGGGAACATCATTAAAGAGGAGCGTCGGGTGATGTTGTATGTTTTACCTTCTAGAGAAAAGTAATGATTCTGTTTTGTTTGGGTTAAACCTAACTAACCACTGCAGTGCTCACTCATAGAGACTTTCCAGGTCCAAATTAAGAATTTGTGCAACGAAATCAGGGAACCCCACATTTATACTCTGCAAAAAAACGTATATTTGAATGAATGTCTTTAACTATATCATTTATAAACTATATGAAAAGAAGAGGGCTATAAATAGAGCATCGAGGCACACCAGCCAATATCTCTAGCCATTCTGATTACAACTCTTTGAATTCTTTTGGTTAAGTTACTTTAAAACCAATTTAGTAAAGGTCCACATAATACCATAATGTTTCATTTTAGCAATTAAACGTCTATGCCAGACAATTCTTATAGTTAGTATGGCGGTTTTCCAACTTATGAAATGCAACACAACATAGAAACAATAAAATGAAAGCTTACTATGATGAAACAAAGATAAATTTCCCTTTTTCAAAGGAGGGCTTGCCTAGTTGATTGCTTTAGTATAAACCAAAAAGCTGCAAAACTCACCATTCTTAGCAGACATGTATTCAGGTTACCAATACCACATGAACTAATCACAAACCGTTAATGGCCATAGAATAGAAAAAGTGGGCCTATGTTTACTTTTATATGCTATTTTAACGGAAGGCATCTCTTGGATGAGAGTCAAGTACAGGATATGTATTGTTTATGGTATATACCAATTATGGTTGTGGCGGCCATTTGATGACGTAACTTGGACAATTTATGCAAACTTTTGCGTCCTCATGCCCAGGAAGATGAGCTTAAATGGCTAAGTGACATGTGAGATGTTTTATGTACAAGACTGATTAGGTTATTTCTGTTTTAAATTTATTCCAAGCTGCAATATTCCTGAGAAGTATACAGTATCTTAGACCGACAGTGTATGCAATTCGACGATGATAATGAAAAGGGTGAAAAATACCTGCTAGGGCATCTAGCAAATACCCTACTCGTTTTATGTTGCTGGATCTTAAGCCCAATGCTAATGCCTGACCAATTATAGTCTGTAGCAAACATAATGTGTCAGTTACATTACGAATGCAAGACATTTGTGGAAAGTTATTTGACAGCACTGAACATACCTTTTCCTCGATTTATCTAAAACCATGGCCAGTGGCTGGGACATAGTGGCCAAGAAGCAGTAAGCGACACTACGCAACCACAAAATATATCCACACACCAAATGTTGGATTCGTACCTCAAGTAATATACAGATATGCTCTGGGCTAGACCTACCTAGAACTGAAGCCAGAGATCAAGGTCACAGAGACCCGAAAACAGTAGGTGACACACCACGGCTAAGATATGTATCCACATACATGTAATGTACCATGGCAGTTCTATGTCATATAATATAGAAGATATGCCTCGTACATCTAAGGTCAAGGTGGTCAAGGTCACAGTGACCCAAAAATAGAACGCTACAATCTACAACAACAAAATGCACCAACACATGAAATTTGAGTTTGCTACCTCAAATAATGTAAGAGATATGTTGCGGATATGATTTTTTTAAGAATTGAGGTCAGAGGTCAAGGTCACAGTGACATAAAACAGTATGCAACATTTCACTACTCCAATACATATCAAACCAAATGCGAGATTTCTTTGTCATATAATATAGGAGATATGCTCCAAACACACTTTTATTAGTACTTAGATCAGAGGTCAAGGTCACAGTGACCCAACAATAGTTAGCTACATTCAACATGCACCCAAACACGAAATTTGCTATTCCTACGTCAAATAATACACGTGATATGCTCAGAACACGATTATTCTAGAACTTAAAGCTGCATAGTCTGTAACTTTTGATCTTCTACTTTTAAAAATATTGTTTATATTTTTCAAGAACACAGTAAATATACTCAAATTCAGGTAAACATTTTACCATGTTCGTAAATCTTAACAAGTATTCACTGTCAAAACAACTGCTTTTATGTTAAAATTCAACGGTCTAGAATTATTGGAGGGACGCAAATGATTACCAACAAGAGAAAAATACACCTATTTGATAAGATAATTCACTTTTCCATGCAGTTTTCAGCTGTACTGAACATTTTTATTGTGAAAACATAGCTTAATTCTACTTTTACAAATGATTTAAAAAGAAAAGAAAATTTTTCGAAAAATGTTCATAGTTACAGAGTATGCAGCTTTAAGCTAGAGGTAAGGGTCAAGGTTACAACAACCCCAAGAATGGTACATAACACTTCGCACCCCAAGATGCATCCACAAACCGAATTTAGGATTCATACCTTTTATAATATAGGAGATATACTCCGGACACTTAGAATGGACAATGTGATTAAGTACTATATTTGCCTCCCTTTGGAAGCAAAAAACTGTCTGTCATGTTCGTCATAAGGCAGTGCCTCAATTTATGTTAATTTCTTTATTAGTAGACAAAGATCACATAAGGACGTTGACGTTTGGACTTTTTCGCTTGTCAATTCAGGGCGTTTTTCTTGGGGCGTTTTACTTTCAAAATTCTAAGCCGACGTTATATGCTATATAACAGTGTTTCTCGTTGCGATAGTTATATTTACTTGCGGATAAATATTATTTCCTTTAACGACCCCTTCCCATAAGTCCTCAGTAAGTTTATACAAATAGACAAAAATGGTCGATTTCCGTAAGCTTGGTTCCCGTTTCTATATATCTAAGTATTTGGACACAACAGTAACCGAGGATGAAGACCGCAACCAGCTAGAGGGTATCCGTATCCTTTTTAAGTGATTGCGGACTGTGGGCCGCAAGCAAAAGAGAGATTTGGCTGGTTCCAGACTAGAACATGGCTACTTTTGTCACCTTTTGATACAGTATGGACAAGCTAGGCCAACACAAATGTAGATCCAATCTTTTACGACATCTGAAAATAGACATACGTTTTTAAATACATTTTTTTTCTAAAAAAAAGTTCTGCAGACAACAAAAACATGCAGAATAACCTTATTTCAAAGCATTTATAAATATTGATGACTATTTACAACCAAGGCAAAGCGTGTATATACCACCTGCAACGAAAACATACGAGGAACAATTGTCAAGACATTGACTGGCAAAATGAACACATGAAAAACCATGCGTTTTTGGAAGATGTCACATCCTTTGTCAAATACCAGAAGGGGTATGAAGAATAATATATATGCCTGACAGGAAAAACATACAATCAAATAGTCCCAGATTGAACATAAGGGCAGCAAAGACCATTTTCTTTTCTTTTGGCAATTGTCTGGCAATATTTCAAGACTTCAAATGACTTTGCAAGTTTTGCACATACATATGCACAGTATGTAAACTGAAATAAACATCCTGTACCCGTTCCTCCTAGCTCACGCCTTATACATTATGAATAACAGCACTCGTGCGTAACCAGTTGTCGGAAATCTTTATGTGAGAGTTGTTGGTACAGCTGTAATTGCGAGGGCCGACCTATTAAAATTCATTTTTCCATAGATCTAAGTAACTGTTACAGTTACAACCATGCAATCATGTATACATGTGATTGCTTATTCTACTAAAACCGTGCAAACTGGCATTTAAGCTCGTTTTCAACACAGAACGGCTCTGATTGTGAGCAAAAATAGTAAGTGAGTATGATCAGGAAATACCACAATCACATACTGCAGACAACCCCGTGGCACCTTGAGGAAGAGCCGCACAACCATCACGCAAAGCAATCAGCTCTCTCTTCCCCATCAAGATGATTGCAATACTAAAATGGACATAAAGTAACGTACAACAAAACATAGAACAATTACAGACTCCCACAATGGGAGTAAAAATAAACAAAAAGTCAACAACAACAGAACCACCGCCTTAGAACAGACAGCAGCCCAAGCCACCGGGGGGCTTAAATGCATTTTACTGGTACCAAACATTCGCCCTAGATTCTGCTGTTGTTGAAGTACAAGAAATGTTCAGCTCGCATGGAGGCCATCTAACTAATGCAATGTATCATCATGGAAAAAACACTCTAATCAAATTACTACACCATGATGAAACAAAGAAAAGGGCTCATGACTCACAGATAGTCAGAGCTAAAGAAAACCTCAAGTTGAGCCTCAAGTCGTTTTTTAACAAAGCAAAATGTAAAGGAGGAAACCGTTAAAATCATGGAATAAAACGGAATAAAATAGATAAAATGGCTTTTCTTACCTTGTTCGAATGTGTATTGTCTGTATCGCTAACAATATAAATCGAAACGTGTACATGTACCTAAATACACGGATTATTCCGACTACTTGTTACGCACGAGTGCTGTTGTTCATGTTTATAAGGCAAGAGCTAGGAGGAACGGGTACAGGATTTTTATTTCAGTTTACATACTGTGATATGCAAAGTAAAGCAAACTCGTCGTTTACAGGTACCGTAACATTAATCTAAAGTGTCTCTGCTTTCCGTCCCTTCGTTCTTTCTACTGCTGTCGGTTTGTTCAAAGATAAAGTAATGCTTCCGCTATATTAGGGCAGTGCAAAAGTCGAAATCAGGCAAAACATATCTGACCTTATATATTTAGATATTTCAAATATGATAAAGAGACTTCTGCTGACACGATGTTTATTTGGTCGATTCTCGTCAAGTTGAAATCGAAGGGGCCAGAATTATCACTTCGAGCTATTAGTAGTACAAACCCCTAGTTTGAACAGGGGTTGGGCTTTAAAGCGTGTATATTTATAACCATATAGTACGTTCCTCAATGCGCTACACCTATATATATATATATATATATATATATATATATATATATATATATATATATATATATATACGGAGGGAGATAATGTAATGAATCAACTGAGCCCATAGATGCTGTAAATATTTTGCCTCTAGCGAGATCAGAACCCACGACCTCGACAACTCCGCCTAGCACTACACCAGACATCGACGCTACCAACTGCGCCATTGAGACATTCCCAAAAAAGGATTTTCAGGTAGCGCTGATATAAACGACAACCAATGCAGTACACGTCGTATATTGGCTCCTTTTCAATGCATGGCATCTATTTCGTTTGCAATTGAAAGCCTGATGGATCCAAGGATACAAGTGAAATTAGATAGATATCAGAAGTGCGGAAATATAATTTCACAAACATCATTGCTTTCGAGCTACACAGAATCAGAAACTGATGCAGATTCACACAGTAGATAAATACGGAAGGATATAATGAATCAACTGAGCCGATAGATGCAGTAAATATTTTGCCTCTAGCCCAGCATAAATAAAGTTACAATTTAAATATATACTATAGTGTCTTCATGATTAAAAAGCAAAATAGATTTTGATGTAATTTTAGCGCGTCATTGCGTTTTAAATTGTAGGCGGATATGGTCACGTTTTTCCTTCACTCTTTGCCTGCTGGGTTAATTTTCATTATTTTGGTTTCGTCTGTTGACTTTTTTCAAAATTAACGTTTTCGAACAAAATATTAAAGGAACACTAGTACTATCAGAATATCAAACAGTTAGGATCCAGATCAGGGCCGACGTTCTGTCGGCCCCGATCTGGATGCAAACTGTTTACTAAAGTTATCAGCAAACGACAAAAGTTGCTAGGGTGGAAAAAGTTAAGAAAGTGAGGCGGTACATAATTAAAGGCTGAGTTATCTATTCATTCCTTAAGCAAAGAAAAAAGACGCAAATTAAACTACACCCAGCGCAGAATACTCAGTACCGATGTTGTTATTAAAAAATAGCTACTGATGCCCTATAATAGCTGAGCAGGTTGTTACAAAGAGAGGGTGATTCGTAACGTCGGAGTTAAAACTGTTGATGTGCGACAAAACCACAACTGTTGTTTTGTTTACCAGTCTCGGCTTTGAGAACGCATGTTGAATCGTTCGGCATGCCTCGCGATGTCAACAATCGTTCTCAAAGTCTTGCCTGGTAAACTTGATGTCAAAATACACTCACGTAGTATTCTCCATGTATGAGCTCAAGTCATAAGCTGAATCTAAGATCTGAGTCTATGAGGTGAGCTTGTGAATGCCCTATGGTTTTGTATCAATTTAATGGAGGCACATTACTTTTGATGTAGGTACTTACATGTATTATTGCAAAGAAAAGAAAGCTGTCCTCAATCTATAAATCTAATATTTGGAGAATTGACTGTAAGCAGTAGAACGATCACGCCCAAGGTTTTATTAAATGTTTATGCTTCGTTTGTTTTGTTTGATTTGATTCTTAATAGCTTCCCATCAACAAATTTTCAGTTAAACAGGGACGGGTCTTCCTGGGTTATCCCGCGCCCCCTCGGTCTCGAGTCAAACACTCTACCAATGAGCCACTGCGCTCCCCACATGTTAATGCTCAACTCAACTGGGCATGAAATATAAACTCCACATTTTTCTTTATCAGCCTCCATATTTTAGTCCGGTAGAAAACGAGTATGACTTGGAACTTGATTTTAAAGTTTTTTTCTTTGTTGATGCTTGTTGTTCAGGCATTGTACTTGATGAATCCAACTGATGCCACTTTGGCATCATTGAGCGTTTTGAAATATTAAAGTTGGCGTCAAAGATGGCCGTCAGTAAGGCTTATACGACCTTTCTGACCAACATACTGAATAAAAAGAATTTTAATTTTGAATTTTTATGGATGTTTAAGGGCTAAATGTTACAAACGATTGAAATGGAACACTGTTTTGATTCAACAGGCTGAAATACAAGTTTACAAGTTTTACAAGTTTATTCAGAAATATAGCACAATAAGCCAAATTTGGCCCATGAGTACTTAATAACTTAACATACAATCTAAATACAATACAATCACAATGATCAAATGAATGTGGTATTTTATGCTTACACAAATGGATGTACAACTGTGAATATATCTCTACCATGCGCTCAATAAGCTGTATTCATGAGAAGATAATAAAATGTTGAGAAATATGCAACATACATACACGCAGGTATACACACACATTCATGCCTGTGTGCATGTATGCATGCAGTCTGCAGGTATCTTATCCCTGCTGGCTGCAAGCATGCGCATCCTGTCTTGGCCCTGTGTGTGTCCACATGTGTGTATCTTCTTAAGCTGCTGCTAAATAAACCAATCCTAACTTTGCTTGTTACCAATTAGTATTACTTTATTTGAGATTACCTGTTCACTTCTGAATTTAAATGCTTTATAAATATAAATACCTAGATTCGTTAATAACTTTTTGTTGTTTGAATTAAATAGTTCAATTAGTTTTGGAATGTTTGGTCTATTCCAATAATATCTTGGAATATAAGTTTTCCTTATACCATCGTGTAATTTGCATTCAAAAAGGAAATGAAATTCGTCCTCCAAAGAGGTGCAAAAACGGCATTTCCTTTCCTCGAGAGGTATTGGATGTGGCTTGTTCCACCTGCCTGTTTCCACGGCTAATCTATGTGATGACAGCCTAAGTTTTATCAAGGAGTATTTATATTTTGGAACTCTTATAAGATTTAAATAATCATGAAATTGGAAAGATCCAAACAAATTGAAAAAACGAGCTCTGCTGTGTGTTTGTAATCGGGCATTAGTGTTTTGGACATAATTGTCTGTAAGCCTTTGCTTAAATAACGAGATAAATACATTGTAGTTTCCCACCCCCTGTTGTACCCAAACTTCATAAAACCCGAGCTCTGACAACAAGTTCCTGACTAATACTGCCCAGTTAACCTTATTTGGGTGTGCTTCTACATCTTGCAACATGAAGTTATAAACGTGCTTTATATATTTAGTGTCTTGTGAAGTCAAAATCTTAAACCAGTAATTTATTATCTGTACCAATCGTTTTGTGCGTAAAGTTTGTCTACCCAATTCTGCATATACCAAATCATTAGGAGTACTAGTTTTAACCTTTAAAATAGTTTTCAAAAAACGCAAATGCACTCGTTCTATTGCTGGAGCCTGTATAAATCCCCAAACATCTGCCCCATAACAAAGAATCGGTACTATCAATTTATCAAAGAGATCTAGTCTGTGTTTTATCGAAATGTCAGTGAATTGGTATAAATATTTGTTCATTTTAAAAATTGCCTTCAGTCCTTTACCAGCTAAACAATTTTGTGTGTCATGAAATGAGCCTCCTGTTGTAAATGTGACACCAAGATATACAAATTTATTAACAATTTCAAGCTCTGCTCCGTCATAATAGAATGATATGTTATCCCGTAATCTACCCCCTTTTCTGAAAACCATAACCTTTGTTTTTTGAGTGTTTACCTTCAATTTCCATCTTTTACAATAATTTTCGAGAATATTTAGACTTAATTGTAAATTTTCTTCATCATTTGCAAATAAAATTATGTCGTCAGCATACAAAAGTAGAAAGAGTTTAAGCATACCAATGTCAACCCCTTCCGCACCCTTAAGAATATATTCCCTTTCAATATCATTTAAGTACATTGAAAAGAGTATGGGAGATAAGCATTCACCCTGTCTGACCCCTAAACAACAGGTGAAATCACTACTTACACGATTATCAAACTTTACTCTTGACTTTAAGTTTGAATAAATTGACTTGATAACATTTAACATTTTTCCACGAACGCCAATCTCCACAAGTTTAAACCACAAAATGTCATGCACAATATAGTCAAATGCTTTTTGAAAGTCGACAAAAGCCGCAAATAATTTTTCATTATTATTAATGCAATGTGAAATTAAGCCATGCAAAATAAAAATATTGTCAGTCGTGCCCATACCTTTTCTAAATCCTGCCTGTGCTTCAATATAAACATTATAATTTTCAGCCCAATCATTCAACCTATTGTTAAGAATAGAAGTAAACAATTTACCAACAACACTGAGCAACGTAATGCCTCGATAATTTTCAACGTTTTCAATGTCTCCCTTTTTAAAAATAGGAACGATAAAACCCTCGCCCCAAAGGCCTGGGTAGGTCCCAGTCGAGATAATGACATTAAACAGTTTATGTAAGTAAGGCCTCAAAACATGTAAGCCATATTTCAAAAACTCATTTATAATTAGGTCTGGCCCTGCACTCTTTGAATTTTTTAGATTTCTTACCGCTTTGTTTATTTCGCCCATTGAAATTTCTACATCCAGCTCCTGAAACATTACCTGAAATTCATCTTTTACTATTCTCTCATTAAAGTAAATAATATCGTCGTCCGGCTGGAAAAAACGATCGTCTGGATTATTTATGGCTTTGAAATAATCATAGAAATTGTTTGCTGTTACGCCAGATGCCTTCCGTTGACCCCCTGCATTTTTTAAAAGTTTCCAATATTCTTTAGCGTTTTTAAATCTCATATTTTCCAATTTGCGAGTTTGCTGCTTAGCATGTGTGAATTTCGCCTTGCGCACATTTGATTTAAAAATAGATCTTGCCCTTGTCATGTTTTTGCAGTTAATTTCACTCTTATCATTCCTAAATAAATTTAAACATCTATAAAATTCTAACCTTGCATCCCTGCAATCATCATTAAACCATTTATTGTCACTTTTCGAATGCGCCGACACATCGGAGGTAAACACGCTGTTTGCATGGTGTGATATTTCTTTCTTAAATAACGGTCCGCACACCGTGTCCAACAGATTATTGAAACTATTTACATTTTCATCAATCGCACTTTGGTCTGACGCATTCGACAAATGATCGGATAATTGGTTTAATTTTGTAATAAAACTACCTGAATTAAGCTCCCTAGTATAGCTTTCACTCCGATCAGTGCTCCAGATATACCTATACTGAAGAGGAGATGTATTTTCTTCGATTGAAGCATTCTCATCTCTTACCTGTGACACCCTAGAGAGCCCAAAAGAAATCAAACAATGATCCGATAGGATATTGGGGTCATATACCTTCATATACTCGATATGATCAAAGAGATTTTGAGTGGCAAGAACATAATCAACCACGCTGCTTCCTCTGTCAGTCAGGTATGTGTACTTTCCAGACTCAGCACCAAACCTCCCATTTACGATTCTCAGACCACTCTGTTTGCAAAGGTCCAGAAGACACGTGCCAATATTTAAGATCCAATATGGCCGCTATTTTAAAATAAAATTGTACTTTAAATCAAAACTATGTTCTGATAGTTTTAAATAGGTAGTATTTTGAGAATTTGACTGGCATGTTGTTGATGTTCAGTGTTGTAAAATATACGATAGTTCCGGGTATCTGACAGTTCCTGCAGGCTTATGGCTAGCTATCTTTCTAATAGAACCTACTGGGTTAAAATCGGGAGGGTGGTTAGCTCATGGGCACAAATAATCAAGAGAGTCCCACAGGGCTCTATCCTGGGGCCTCTGATATTCAACATTTTTATAAATGATATCTTTTATTTTATCACTCATAGCAAGATTTGCAACTATACAGATGATAACACGGTCTCGTACTGGCACAGGGAAGTCAACATCCTGAAAATAGCTTTTTAAAAAAGATGGCCTCACCTTGATCGACTGGTTTGATTCCAACCAAATGCAGGCAAATCCTGATAAATTTCAGGCTGTTACGGTTGGAGTCAAATCATTTGAACAGGTGAAACATTTCACTCTGGCTAGTGTAGATATTTCCTGTGAGGAAAATGTAAAGATTTTGGGTGTGGAGCTGGAGTTCATGCTCAATTTTGACAAACAAATAAAAAACATGAGCATGAAGGCGGCTCGGCAGCTAAATGTTTTACAGAGGCTCAGCAAATTCTTGTATGTTGAAACAAGACTTTTAATTTTCAAATATTTTATCCAGTCAAATTTTAACTATTGTCCTCTTGTATGGCATTTCTGTAGCAAGGCAAATACAGAGAAATTAGAAAACCTCCAATACAGAGCTCTCAGAATTGTTTTTAATGATTATAATTCTAGCTATGAGAGCCTTTTGAGCAAAGTGTATCTTCCAACACTTCACATGAACAGATTGAGATGCATTGCTACAGAAACATATAAGTGTATTAATAACATGTCACCTGAATACCTCAGAGATTTAGTTGAAGTTAAACAAACAAAATATTCTTTCAGGTATGAAAACACAGTCAAGATACCTACAGTCAGGACTGTCAAATATGGACAGAGATCATTTAGGTTCGAGTCTGCCCTTGTGTGGAACAGCTTGCCCAATGAGCTCAGAATAGCAACGAGCTTCAGGAAGTTCAAAGGTCTGATCCGCTAATGGGTAGGCCCGAGATGTAACTGCGCCATGCATGGCAGTTGAGAAGGTCAGGTCAGTAATCTGTGTTGTTTTAATTCTATGTTTTATGTTACGATTTTTATGCTATGCTTTTTAACTGTATGTGCTATGCTTTTCTGCTTGATTTTATTGCATCCCTTTCTTACTTTGTTGCTTTATTTTTAGCTGATGCAGGCCGCTGGTTGGCAGCACTTTTTTTTATCTCTATTGGGCCCCTATTATATTTATTTTATTTCTTATATTATTTTATTGTTTTTTCTTAAAAATTGCTTCCGGTGACCCTTAGTATGTCATTGAAACACTTTTGTTTTCGAATACAAGACCGTGAGGCCATTGATTGACATCACTTTCTTGTGTTATTTTTTCAACTTTTTTCAGTTTCAAGGGCTACAATTTGGGTATTGTAGATGTAAATATGTGTACATAAAGTCAAATAGTGACCCATATTGTAATTTTTTTATGTGCTTAAATACAGATGCTAGATTTCTAATATAATCTTTTTAGCATCATTTTATTTTTCTTCTTCTTACACATACGACTAGTTTAAATGAAATGCTTGTGATAAAATTAACTGTGCCTTTCATTTTACAGCTGTTTTACATTTGCTATTTTTTATACTCTTGTTTGTCGGAAAATAGCTCTTGTAGCTAATGCTATTTGTTTATGGAAACCGACGTTAAATAAAGTTTCTTGTATCTTGACAAGCAAGATGACGACAATAACAGGGTGGGAAATCACATGGTTATGTCATGATACACTGTACAGAAAAATAACGGACTCGTTGTTTTGCAAAGGCTATATTTTTTCTGTCTTTGCTCTGCTAATCGTATCTGATAATGAACCACTTTTTTTCTGGATCTAATGATACCATAATATCATATTATTCTCATAAAAATTCCTACTTTGGAAAAAATATCCTAAAAAAGTGACAAATGACAGGGTATACTGAATGGACGATATCACTGAAAACCTTGTGAAAAAGTGTTTGCCCAAAGTTCAAACATATTTTGAATCAATATGCAGAAAGAACTCAGCTTGAAAGTGGTATAAGTATGGATAGGTAAAATTACCAAAAAAAAAACAGTCCATGCAGTGTATCAGCTAAAAACCCTGAGTCAGAGTCTATGCCTTTAGCTATCTGGACTACTGGTTGGGTGTAGCTATTGGAGACGTTGCTGCTGCTTGGTTTAAACTGCAAAATACAGGCTGCTGATCCGGTGCAACTATAACAACCATCACTACTATACTGGTCAGTTGTAAGTGTAATGAACAGCACAGATTGTTGGATACTGCTACTTGCTATTTGTGTAACAAATATGAATGCTGCCTTGGTGCGAGTGTATCAGATATGCCTGCTTGTTGGTGCAAGTTTAACAGACATGATTGCTGATTGGGTACAACTGTCAAAGACATGGCAAATGTTCGGATGCAACTGTTACAGACATGGCTGATGGTCGGGTGTAAATATAACATACATAGATACTGGTAAGATGAAACTGTAACAGACATGTATGCTGATAGTATGCAACTTATAAAGACATGTCTGCTGGTCAGGTGCAACTGTAACATGCTTGCCTGATGGGCTGGTGCAACTGTGCTTACCAGCCCGTTGGTCAGGTACGAGCATAGGGGACATAACTGCTGGTCTGTGGCAAGTATAAAAGATATTTAGGCTGTTTCAGCCCCAAAATCTACAGATGTGCTTGCAAGTCAATTGAAACTGTTTCAAACATATCTACTGGTGAGGTGCAACTCTAACAGACATGCATGCTGGTTGAATGCAATTGTAACCGACGTGTCAGGTGGTCGGGTGCAACTGTAACACGCTGCCTGCTTTTTAAGAGAAAAATTTAAAGCCATGGATGCTGCAACGGGCCTGCTAGTCTGGTAAAGCTGTTACAGACATAACTGCTGGTCTTGAGTCTTGGTTTCAGACGTGTGTGCTGGTCATTTGCCACATAAGATGTCTGTTGACCCTGTGGTAAAAATGGTTGAGATACTGGTCTGATGCAAGAACAATTGACATGCACACTGGCCTGGTGCAGCTTGAACAGACAAGCCTACTGGTCAAGTGCAAAAGTATCCGTCATTCCTGTTAGTCGGCTGCACTTTTAACAATGATAATTGCTGGTATGATGTAACTAACACACATGCCTGCTGGTCTTGAGTCTCGTTAACAGGCGTGTGTGCTGGTTCAGTACCACATAATAAAACACGCGTGATTGTAAGGATGTCTGATGCGATGACCTGGTGCAAATACATGGCTGCTGTTCGGTGAAACTTCAACTGATATGCCTGCGGATTTGGTACCATTCAATCAGACATGCCTCTTGGCTCGTTACCGAATGCCCCTCCACCAAATATGCCAACTATCACTGTGGAACACTATCAGGCATGTCTGTTGTTACGTTGCAAATGTAACATAAATGTTCGCTGGTTCAGTATCACTTCGTGTAGAGAGCTGCAACTGCAGCAAATATGTCTGCGGATCAAATGCAACTGTCACAAACACTGCTGTTGTTCAAACATGCCTACTGGACGAGTGCTGCTGTAAAAACAGATACATACAGGACTCAATCAACATACCTGAAAAACAAGTCATTCAAATGTCCAGCAAATGTGTTTTAGAGTCATTTAATTCCTATTTATTCACCAGGCACATTGTCAATGTTAACCCAGATGAGATCCAACAAAATACAGATGAAAAGGTAAATATGTATCAGAGGACAAGTACCAATGTGACCTGTATAACAGTATAACAAGATTACAATAGCAATGACCAAAGTTGACCATTTTGAGTGGAAATGGGTACTAAAAAGAACAGTTTTATATAGATAACCAAAATTGTTGTATTGTATGTTCTTTAAGTTTAATTTTTTCCCTGTAACTTATTTTATTAAAGTTAAAACCAAGTTGTCTATTACACTAATTACACGTGACAGTGTCTGTTGTGCACAATAGCCTACTTTGAAACTATTCATACAAAATGCAATTTTTAAGTTCCATCTACTTGTAAACTCACAGGGTATTTGTCCAAAATAGTGTTAATATATTTCACAGCAACATCAAAGGAAAATGCAGGTGACATGATAGCAAAGCAATAATAGCATTGCAAAATCATCACACTACACCGTAAAAATAAGTATAAGTTAACATCAAAAAGAGGTGTCAGCTTGGTGTAAACTTGCATTTACTTTTCCTACTAAAACAACCTGAAGTAAACAGTCTGCATTGATAAAAGTTAAAACATTTCTACCTGCCATCATGGCTCTCTTGTTAAACATACTACATGTAACTATTCCTGAAGTAATATTAATGCATCTAGGTATGTGCTGCAACAGTTTGAAAAAAGGGATGAGTATTACAATGAAATGCACCAATCACAGACGGCAGACCAACGCATGGCACTGCGAGGAAAAGGACAAAGAAGACAGACAGACACATCACAAATGAAGCAAAACAGCCAGTTCTCTCCTTTCCTCAGCAAGATGATTGCTATACTAGAATCGACACCCATAACCCAATACAAAACTCCCACATACAATGGGAGCGACAAAAATAAATAACAACAGAATCGCCGCTCTAGAATTGAAAGCAACACCAGCACGGTAAATACACGCCTGAAAGTCATATTGGCACTGTCAGTGCCAATATGACTTTCAGGCATGTGTTGACCAAGAGTATCTTCTGTTAAAGCATTCATGTCATTATAGCTATCAAGATATGACTTAAAGTGACATCTTGGCCTTATTTTAGCATTTGAATGTTTTTCTTCCAATTTTTTTCTGGCTCGCTCAATTATGAACATAATGCAAGGGAGTGCAAATTTGGAGATTTGGAGAAAAAAAAACCCAAAACACAACTTTTGTTCAAATACAATGAAATAAAAAAGGTCCGTCGAACATTATTACAGTCGAA
The DNA here is from genome assembly GCA_964019695.1 of Loripinus fragilis. Classification (NCBI taxonomy): domain Eukaryota; kingdom Metazoa; phylum Mollusca; class Bivalvia; order Lucinida; family Lucinidae; genus Loripinus; species Loripinus fragilis. The sequence goes on from OZ026516.1 coordinate 126,212,675, forward strand.
TCATAGCGATGAGTAACAATGGGGAAACTTGTATTATGTGCTTAATCATGAGTTGATAATAAACATTAGAGCATAGTACATGTAAAATGATATCACAAAAATGCATGAAAGAAAGTCATAAAATCTTATGCTTCTTAAAAAGGGGAATATATATGATGCAGTTTTAGCGAATGTTAAACTATAAAAAATGGATAGAAGATAAAAATTCCCCCGTTTTGTTAACATAACCAACCAAATTAAACGTAAAAATGGGTTTCGACTCGAGAAAATCTGTCTCCGGGGGTTTGCAAACAGCAAATGTGTATACCAGCCTGCGCATCCACACACACTGATTAGCGCCTTTATTATTTAATTTTGACTTTACTGCTACAGGTAAAACTTGGTGCTCAGACCTTAAACATCTTCTACGTCAGGTTAATATGCAACAAAGTTTTGAAAACAAACAAATTGTTAATTAAGAGCATGTTAAAAATTTGCTTAATAATAAGCACCAACAAGAATGGAATGAAAAACTGCATACTGTATCAAAACTCAGAACCTATGTAACCTTCAAATCAAAATACGATACTGAAACTTACTTAAAACTAAATATTTGCAAAGCTGAAAGATCTCATTTAGCTCAATTTCGCTATGCTGTGCTTCCACTTAAAATTGAAACTGGTAGATTTTTGGGATTAAACGTGGAAGACAGGCTTTGTCAAGTATGTGACCAAAATGCAGTTGAAAATAAAATCCACTTCTTGTTGCTTTGTACTTTATATGACAATTTGAGAAGAGTTATGATCGTCAAGTCAGAAAGAAGGGATATCAGATTTAGAACATTTACAGAGACAGAAAAACTCACTTTTATTCGAAAACATGAAGAAATGCAATGTGCAAAATTTATATTCAATGCAATGCATAGAAGGAAAGCGGCATTATACCGTTAAATACTTATATTTTCAACTCTTTGCTGTTTTAAAAACACATAAGGAAATTCATCTGTCGATAAATATTGAGCATTGGAAACAACAATGTGGACTCTGACTAGACTGCTTCATATGAGACAGTCTGATCTGGCTCCACATTGCTTGCTTCGAATGCCTCCAAAATGCAAAACTAGACTACAAAACAAAAATCAGCAATCATATTGTGAATAAGCTTTCCCTACTCTGAACTGGGGGGGGGGGTGTCACACAGAGTCATCCTCGCAGATTATCGTGGGAAAGGCTAGTACTTACAAAATTATGCTTTAAGGAAGTAACTGCTTCCTCTGAGTATATAAACCACATTTTGCACTGACATGGCATTGTTATTTTCCGCTATCATTTATCCTGTTTACTTGTGTCAAGTTGATTCTTAACATGTTAATTTTGTATATATGTAAACGGAATAGCATATACCACATTTCTTTTTTTGAAGTGACATATAGGCCCAATGCAGCCAGGTGTTAAACATCAAATTATTATGTTCTTTGCTTGCTATACACATGTCACTGTAATAAAATTATCTTATCTTATCTTTGTTATTCACTTACTCGAAAGTATCACATCTCAACTTGCTTAAAGCAAAATGTCAATACTCTAGCTAGTCTCTGTAGCTGAGGAGACTGGTTTGAGTCTCTTGCTTTTTTTGGAAATCCGGAAGACGGGTTTTGTCGCGTCGAGGCCCAAGTAAGAAGATATAATGATAGCCATGTTCCAAGATTTGTTTATCTGGTTTAGAAATTGAGATGCCACAATACCCACCATTAAACTCTCTATATGCAAACTATATACATAATTAGGTTGGAAAAAAAACAGAAAAAAGTCACAATCACAAACCGGGAAAGGGAAGAGACACAGAACGCAGACAGCTACAGCACAATTAAAGAAAAACACCAGCTCTGGCAACAGTGGCCATTGAGCTGCATGAAGCTGGTAGATACACTTTCTTTCTATATATCCTGCATACGGCCAGATAAACTGCTGTGTCATCAGCAAATAACCTTGCCGTTGATTTGATGTGATCTAGGAAGTCATCTATGAAGACCAAAAATAAGATTGGGCCTAACACAGAGCCTTGTGGTACTCCTGATGTTACTGTCCTGATTTCTGTTTTCTAAGACGACAGTCTGTGATCTGTTTGACAGAAACGCCTTGATCCAATGGAGAACCTGCCAACGAGCACCACAGTGATGAAGCTGAAGGAGCAACTTTTCGCGACTAGTATTGTTGAAAGCTTTACTGAAATCTAATAGAATAAGGTCAGTCTGTAGGCCCTTAATGACATTCCTGGACAAGTCCTCCATCAACATCACCAAGTGTGTCTCACAAGATATCGTCGATCTGAAGTCATGCTGAAGATCTTAAAGCAACTGGTGAGAATCTAGGTGGGTTACAAGGTTTGACGCAAATATAGGCTATGCTTATATCATTTTTCTTGAATAAAGGGCACATATTTGCGTCATTCCAGTCTTTGGTGACCCGACCAGTCTCAATGGGCATTTGAAATATGACCACCAACATGGCGGCTATTACCTCTGGGAGCTCCTTAAGTACAAGGGGTTCCAGCTCATCTGGTCCTGCTGCCTTTGGGGGTTCAAGTTCACCAACAGCTTCAAGATTTCATTCTCAGATACCTTGCTATCTGACATAACAGGCTGGGTATTTATATTTTAGCTGGGTCAGATTTAGTGTCAAGCTTACCTGTGTCCACCAGGTCCTAAACTGCTATCTGAGTAAGACTGCTGAGTGCAAATGGGGTTTTGGGTGTGAAAACTGTCTGGAACTGGCAGTTGAGGATATCGACCTTGTCCTTGTTCTCAGTATATAGCTTACCATCCATGCTTAGAGAGGATACACCTTTAGAGTCATTTTGGACCTGTTTAGCATGGTATAGAGCTTTTTAGATGAGTATGAAGACTTACCAGGTTCAGCAGCATCTTCAGTCTTGCTGATTCCAAGTATTTCTTCTAAAACAAGTCGAATACCGCTTAAGCCAGCGCAAGAGGGTGTGAGAGTTCTTGCACTTTCCATGAACCCCAATGAACAGACTCAATGAAAACGAATATTCAGTTTTGTTTTAAAAGTTTGCAGATTCTCTCTATGTTGGAGGATTCATTTTTCCTGACTACCCTTAGCTCTCAAGCTTGGTTTGTTGTTGGTTTGTTGTGTGTTGCAAAGTCGAATAAAGGCGCCATGCTAAGCTTGTAACTTGGACGTCCAAAGGGCTAGGTATGATATAAGGCAAATACCTAGGGCTCTTGTTATGTAGGCTCCGGATAAGAGTGGTTGTTATAATTTGACAAAACACATGAGTACAGTCAACCCTCTTTACAACGACAGTGTTTGTCCCCAAATATTGTATATATATTGACGTTAAGCTGAATTTCTATTGTAATGAAGTCAAATTCAAACTAAACTGGTACATTTGAGCAAATACTAACGACGTTGTAAAGAAGTTTTCTGTGAAAAAGAGTGTCAGTATAAAGTGTTTTCACTGTATTAATAACATATTATGTCTCTTTGGAGTACAACTTTCCCCACCCCCATAAAAAAAGAGGGTAAAAAAGGCCAGGAAATGTTACTGTTACAGATCAAAGACAAACCAATGGCATCAACCCATGTTTTGGTTTGGATAAAATCTTCATGTAGAATCGAACCCTCAGATGACAGATGCTCCCACATGAGCTTTATTATTAACATAGAAACCAGGATTTACTACAATCACAGGCCAACCTGGAGCACCAATTGCAAAAAACAGGATCACACGGCAAAATACACAGTCTTCAGTCTGATCCCCGCACTCCTTGTGAGTCAATTAAATTACCAGAAAGGACACAAAGCACTACATTACCTACCAGTACTAAACATGAATCACATACATAAAATTTGGTATATCCTCCAAGATTTGTTGACATGAAAACCGTTAATTTGTGGACGGATGTACGTAAGTATATATGGACGTGACCAGAATTTGCCACATTCACAGACCAACCCAAAGCTCCAAGGAGAATAAAACAAAAACAAAATGTAAACAAATATGAGACACAATGCGTAATCCCAAGTCTGAGTCCTACCCCCTAGAGTCGATTACCTCAAAGCATACGATCACATACCACCAGTACTAAATACAAATCCACACATGAAAGGTGTTATGACGTATACCCATAAGCTGATTACAAAAAAGTGACTTGCCTCATATTGCCGGTTATTTAGAGATATGTGGAAGTTCCTGCTCTTCTCGGTGACCAGCTTGCATGGGATGAAGTGATCCTTAACTACAATTTTTCGCATAGGAAAAACGTAACAACCATATAACATGATATGAGGTTGACATTTTATTGGTTCTTTCATCAAGGAAGCTCAGCACGATTCGCATGTGTTTGTGCGTTTTGTTTGTTTGTTTTGTTGCTTTACGTCCCAAGTCAACAGCTATGGTCATTGCGGGACGGTCAGTTCACCTAACCACACTTTTTCCTGGGCAGGCTTGAACAAGCGGATAACCAGTAATTCGTGCACATACTTTCGCTTGTAACTGACAACAACCCTTCTTGAATGAATCAGAGGAAGGGAGGAGAATGACCGTATAAATTATTTCATGATCAATCTCCACGAAAGTATGGGACCGGGCCGGGATCGAACTCGCGACCCCTGGAATTGCAGTCAGACACGCATCTGTAGCCAGACACGTTACCGACTGCACTACGCGGCCCGGTGTGTGTTTGTGTGTGCGTGTGTGTGTGTGTGTGTGCGCGCTTGTGTGTATGCGTGTCTATCCAGTCACACGCTTCCTTAAATTCTAGACATTTATTAAATTGCTCTATTAACCTTTCTCATCATCCTACCATTTAGAAAGTATAGACTTTAAAAGGAAATGCTTTTCAGAAGGAACATTTTATTCCAGAAGGCAATAATTTAAAACGCATTAATAGGATCCATTGAAAGGGCATAAATGTTTCCATCGTTTTGGCTTTCAAAATCACAATATTAAAATGCGCTAATATCAGTACTAAATACTTCTATATACAGCAGACAGAGAGAACGATTCGCCAGAGACCGAATCATTGATCTTTAAATCAGCTAACATATAGAAAAAGTGATCTTACCGTTCAGATGTCCAACAAAGGCTCCTTCGAGACTGCGCTTGTGCGCATTCTCGACTGAGCCATTGCTGTTCGGATGATAAGCGGATGAAAGCCAATGAATATCCGTGTTATACATAGACATGTATCGCCTAACAAGATAGCTGTTCATGTATGTTTAAATGATAGCATAGGGCCAAGAGGTCTGTTACGTCACGTCGTGGATCTAATATTGTGTTACGGCTATCAAGAATACGGGTTTTGTTTTATTCATAAGACTGCATCTTTGAGCCACAAGTATGGTTAAATCGATGCCATAATGCTCTTGTTTGCTTTGCAGATGAGGGTAGTGTAGAAGGAAATCAATGGCATTTGAAATGGATACTGGCCATATCACTTGTTGCTTTTTTCATTGTAAAATGGTCAATGTCAGAATTGCTGTTATTACACTTAATTTTTGTGGAGTAGAGCAACAACTGCCACGGACGTAGCTCCCGTTACGAAGCCACGCACTTGCGTAGTCACGAAGTACACGTTGTATAAAGACACACACACTGCATGCTGGCTGGGTCCATACATTGTACTTTATGTATGAGAGAAGCGAAGGCTCTGGCGAGGATGCGCAAGCTTGTCTGGGCCTACGTTACTCGCAGGGGGGGGGGGGATAAGTACCAAAGTCTCATGTGCTGGCCCATTTAACCAAAGGGCACATATTTCGTGCTCCAAAAACGGATTGTTTGGACCTTCTCTCATCCATATTCATAGTTCGCAAACCTACTTGTTACAGTAGTCTCCCTTTGGTGAGCGTTCTGGCTACGCCCGCTGTCGGGCGGCTAAGCCCGCTGTCGGGCGTAGCCTTATCGCTCACCAAAGGCTAGTACTGTCAAAAGGACACAATTCTAACTAACAGTACCTGTATTTAAGACAAATCATCACAAAGAAATGTTTAAGCGCATGCTCGCCTAAACATTCACTGCTCGCCAATGCGATAAGTACCAACATCTCATGAACTGACCCATTTATCTTTCATATGGTTGTGCAATAATAAAGTTACATCATTAAAAATTTAATAACAATTTAAGTGATTTCACTATCGAAACAATTTAAACTAGCCTTAATATCCGATGGATATCGCAAAAAAAATTGCGCCAGTTAACCCTACTATAAATATACTGTTGGAAACCAAATGTCGTTTTCATTGGTTAACGTATGGTTTTACGCACCTGGCAGCCGCTGGCTATATGAGCATCATAGTATATTTTTACTTTCACCTTGATTTGAAGGATATATTTAAAACTTTCATTACGTTTCATCTCAAAACTAAGTTTTTGACGATGTACTTCTCCACATTAAAATCCCCTAAATTCAATTCAAAGCCCAAGACAGAAAACCATCAGATTAAGAAGGATCATCTCTTAAGTCTATTCTGTTTCCTAAATATGCTCTTAGTACATCTTAAGTTTTCTTATTTACTATAATTGAAGACGGTCACAAACGATGACTAGTAGGAGAATCAGCCTAAATTTTTGTCCGATAACGATGGCAAGTGCATATTATACATGACGTCAAAGCAACCTCGTATCGACGTCGATGCGACGCATCGACGTCGATATGAAGTCGTTTTACGGGTTTATGCCTGCCGAGATGTATTTGAAAGTAATGAACAATCAATAGTCCACACACTCATTTTCTGGACTAATACGCGTAGCTAGGCTCGGTATGTGAATCGTCTGATTGGTAATGTTTCACAAAGACATAAACAGCAGCAACGCAAGTCTAATTATCATGCTCCAAATCATATAAGCGCTGTCACTGAAATACCAATATAGTGTATAACAACATTTCCGTACAGTCTGGATAATGTTTTTCGATAACCGAATGGATAATCGAAAGTATATGAAGTGAACATGGTGTAACTTCGCTGCAGACTGATCTAGCATATCCCAAAATGTTGGTTTTAATGTAGGCCTGCTCAATAAAATCTTAATCATAACCTTTCGTCTCGGCTGTAGTCGTTTACAGGTAACTTTATTGACACAGCAGCGCAACAGTCTGGATTGGTCGATAGTTCTGACGTCACGGTGTTTCGTCCCACAGCGAGGCTCTACTAGCTTTACTACGATACCTACTCGTATAACATGTGTCTCTGTTGTACAAGTCGGTGTTAACTATGTTCGGCTATGTTGTAGCGATAAAAAGATTATTTTACCTGCTTTAGAATAGGATATATTTATTTTTACACAAAAATCATTCAAAAATATGAAGTTATTCAGATTACGTTTCGTTTTGCTCGGATTGTTACTGTGTGTTTGTAATGTTTGGAGTTTGAGTTGCCGGACGGAGTTTGACGACCCAGCCTCAAAGGCTTATCAGTCGGATATCGCACTCATAGGGAAAGTGTCACAGATTTTACCCCCTGTAAATAATGTATATAATATCACAATTAAAATAAGCAACAAAAGAGATATTTACAAAGGAGAGCAACTCCTTAAAAAGGGCCGAAGATCAAGAGTAGGGCTCATCACTGTGGGCCCGTTTGGGGCCGAGGACGTGGACCACTGTGTGGCCAATGTTCAGCAAGATTCACAATACTTCTTTTTCCTCAATTCCACTACGGATAGTAAATTTTTCACTAATTCGCGAATGCCTGTCTCAAGTGCGGATAAAAAATATTTCAAAAAGGCGAAAAAAGACGTTAAGAAAATATTGAAGTGCAGCGGAACAACATGTGGTAAGTACCTTTTTGATCAGTATCTACCCCTTATATAATAGTTATACCATTGTTTGTCTGTCTGTATGTGGAGATAATCCACGAGCTTTAGCCTGTACGTAGTCCGAGTTTTCTCTTTTAGTGGCTTTTCTTTATTTTGATATTTGCCACTACAAGTGGCAAATATCAAAATATGGAAAAGCCACTTAAACATCAGAGAAGGCTCGGGTCAGCCTGTACGTGAAGATAATCCACGAGCTTTAGCGAGTGGATTATCTCACGTAAAAGGCGGACAAACCATGGTATAACAATTTTATACCACCCGCATTAGTGTAGACCTTGCACATTATATGATATATCGTGTAAAAGTTGGTAAGTGTGGTATAGATCTCCATTTCCCTAGATTGTATCTACATGTTTGTAAACAATGTCATTATATTAATTAATATGTTCTATGTAAAACAATAAGGTAGCAGAAATTGATTTTCCAAAATATATGACTTGATTACTCAAAAGGACCGTGTTAAAGACATGGCTCTTTTTAGCACCCAACACATGACCAGTTTAGACCGCTTTCCTTATCTGTACATCTATACCCATGAGACACTTTCAAATAAAAGGATATAGTGTTGGAACTTTTACATAGACGGAGTTATTTCAGTCTCACCACACGTTTCATCCTTCAAATCATTGATAGATGTCGTTTCTTGCCTGAAGCTTTTAAGATACTTTAACACATATAGAGACATACCAATTGTGTTCAAGAGACGTTTTGTGGTCATGTTATACGTTTAAATGTTCTTTTTGTATAAACGTTATTTACTAAGATTTGATCATATCTGACCCAAAGTAAGTAGTACAGTTTTTATGAACCAGCATTTTGATAAACCCTACCGAATTAATCCTAATTACTCAAACACATTGGCTTCTTACTACAATCATTATAAAAATTGGCATTTTATGACTGTAAAGAGTAGTACTGGAATGGGAAAAATGGGACCCCTGATCAGATTGCTCACTCAGGAGTGACCCGCTTTGGGGTCTCACTGTTGCTCCGGTCTCTCTGTGTGTACGGTACCCTATCTTATATTACATTATTATTCAAACACAGCATATCATTTTGCGAAGATTAAATTTAAAAAGACTTACACATGCAAAACTGGGACAGGTGGGTCATAAGATTGTCTTTATTTACTTAGTACGTTTTAGCTGCACTTGCACTGTCACTTACATTTCTGTTGGAATGAAAAGAGTTCGGGTCAGCAGGAATTTTGGTACTTTTCAAATACGTGTAAAATCACTTTTTAAACGTGTGTACACAGCTGCCTTGGGAAGACAGATGCCTATTTTTTTAGTTTGATCTTCATCATACTCCCCAGTAAACGTCTAAAAGCGGGTCACCATCGGCCCGCAAGCGAACCGCCATTTAAATGGCATTTCGCTGGCGGACCAATGGTTGCCCAACTGGGTCCATACATTATACTTTTTGTATGCGAGAAGCGAAGGCTCTAGGGAGACTGCACGGATGCGCATGCTCGTCGGAGCCTTTGCTACTCGCAGGAGGGATAAGTACAAAAGTCTTGTGTGCTGTCCTATTTAATCAAAGGGTTACCAAACTATGACAGAATTCGTGCTCCGATAACAGGTTATTTAGACCTTTCTCTCATCCATCGGCGTCTTACACTAAATATTGATATGAGGAAGATTAAATATTATGGCGAAATAAAATATTATGTATAATATCTTTCATTATATGTACCTACATGTGTGGTGAAGAATACCTCTTTCTGTGTTTTAAGACAGAATGAAAGACATTTGAGAAAGAGAGGTAGAATGAACGGGACATCTTACAGACAGACACACTATCATTTCATTGTCATTCTTATCGTTGGCATTTAACTGCTAGTATTATGTTGGACAACTTCAGTATCATTTACTCCCTCTCCCCCCCCCCCCCCATCTCCCACTCTCTCTCTGCGTGCGTGCACGCGCGCGTGTGTGTTTATAAATGGCATGGTTTGTAAAAATAATCTTGAAATGTTTATGTTTAGCGATTTATCTTAATCACAATAAACAGTACTAAACACATCAAGTCAATTATGGCCATAAAGAATCAAATTATTAGGACATGATATGAAATACATTACGTCTCATAAAACGGACGTTTTCGATTGGAAAAAGAGTTGACACGTGGAATGAAAACCAGTCATAAAGATCTGTCTGCTCAGTATCTACAATATACTTGGTCTACACTATTAGTAGGTTTCAATCTCTCCCCAAGACACGGTCAAGTCGGTACAGCAAAAATATTTGGCTAAACCAAGACTGATAACATAAGATAAAACGCTTTGTAATGTCTAATTTTGTACAAGACTATCGTTTATAGAGTGAATGGCAATATTTGCATTAAAGGCAAAATAAATAACTCACATATCCAGACAAGCATACTTTATGAGCTGAAAATTGTGATATTTTTTTCTAAATCATCAGTTTAAACATGTATTTGGGTGCTCGAAAGAACCGCCTCATTGAGGCGGTTCTTTTGCCCATCCATAATATATGTTTTGTTCATCAATGAGATTTTTTTTTTCATTAACCCCTTTGTCTGGAGGCCTGAATAATTGTGGGAACAGCACGATTCTACTCCCTTGACCCATCTTAATTGTTCATTTTTACGACACGAGGGTTTACTATAGTCGGCAACGGTTTGTTGTGCATGCTCAATCTTATCAGGGTCTAAACAGCTTGCAAGCCACGTCATCAAAGTTAACAAAAGTGATTCAGAATAAATTAATTTATATAGAAAAACATTACACAACCACGAAGAAGTGAAATATTTGAAATATGATCATGTTTACGCATGCTAATATTGCACAAGTTCTAAACCAGGAACGACATAGTTTACATATTTGACAAAAAGAAACACGAACAATAAAACCCCCTTGACTTTATACACTCACAAGTAATAAACGCAAAGGAAATGTAGATTTGAGTTCGAGTCTACACGGTTAATTATTCATCGTACAGGTTTAGGTCAATCCCGTCGTTACATATACAATACAAAAATACAAAAAAAATATTGAGAATCATTTAAGTGTACATGAAACCAACAGAACATCATTATACGTGGTGGTTCATACTGCAGGCACAGCATATCATTTATTCTATAATAAGCCCAACCAGTATCAAAAGGTGCTTGATCCGATAACCCATCTGTCTACATGACAGCAAAACCTACCTTTGCATAATGTTTTAAAACAGTCCGTAAATTCTATAAAACAAATATCGATTTTGCATTTTCATTTTCAAAAGAAGTTCTATCATAGTTTCATAAGATTTCTGTTACAATTCAGGAATTTTCAAATCATATGAGCAAATAGATCTGATTTTAATCTAGAACGCCCAGCCTTTCCCATTGGTATCCTGGGTCAGGTGTGGTACTTGATTGTATCGATTCCTGATCTTTGCACCCTTACTTACTTTTATAAACTCTGCTGGGAATAAGAAACCCGTGAACATGGTGAAGTATCCCATTATTTGTTAAAAGATGGATCAGTTTTTAAGTTCCATAACGGTAGCCCCAGTGGCACTACATTATTCATAGTGTAACAAAAAGAAGTGATAAAATCATTCCTGGACGTTTCCAGTGGACACCATCTCACCTTAGCAAATTTTTCTTTGAGAGATAAGAACTGTAGATTCACTCTACTTAAAACTGCCCCCCCCCTACACACCTTTTACGAATACCTACCCTTAGTAACTGCAAGCTTGGGTCCATCTTACGTAATGCATAATAGAGAATCATTCACGTTAACTTACTTATCCACTGTTCATTCATGTTCAATTCTATCGAAAGTATTAGAGGAATTTCTTTTGCGTATCAATAGTCATTCATGCTTCATTTTGTCAAATATGCAATAGAAATTCCTTGTTGATTATCACCAGGCCTTCGTAATAAAAATATTGTTCTTATTTCTCAACTAAAACATATGTTGTGGGTACTCAAAAGAACCGTCTCAATGAGACGGTTCTTTTGGACACCCAAAACATATGTTAAAACTGATCATGCTGATGGGTAAGAAAATGTTTATAATTTTACGCTCAAAAAAGTTTGTTAATCAATATTTTGCAGTTACATGTATTTTCCGTAGAGCCTTTATAAATCGCGAAAATCTCTGGAGGCTTATCATTGATCGGGTTGTCATTTTCATAGGTACTTGCATTTATGAATATTTAATACTTAACAAAGGACCCGATCAGTTTTAATCTTTAATTTTTTATCTTCAAAGGCTTTGCTGAAAGGGATTATGTCAGTCCCTAACCACCTGTGTATAGCACAGCAATGATTATTTTTTCTCCGCGTAATTATGTCCTATAACATGCTACATATCTATTGAGCCAATACATGTGTATCATTTTTCTCAGAGTATGAAATAGTCTTTTTCATAATATTATTTTCATAGGAAGAGCTGAATTCACTGATTTAAATCAAAAGGGTCTTCACCATAAATGCTTATATTTATTATAACGTAAAAGAGAATGAATATAAAAGTAAAACCTTTTCCAATAACCCTAGAATTGTAAATTGACTTGCCCTATTCATAAAGATGGGAAAGTGCATTCGGCTTAAACTGATGGTTATGATGATAACAATATATGTGAAGCTAAAGCTTATTTTAATGTGAAATGAAAAAAGTGCCTCCAAAAATATGGCTGATACCATATTACGATTTTCTGTAAACATGAAAGCCAGTTTGGCACCTAATTTTGTGGACAACTTATAGTACCCCATACTGAAGATCAAAACGATAGAATACTCCAATGACTATTCCACAGTTTATTGATTCTCAAGAAATGTCAATTTAATCCTTAAAGCGCCAAGAAAAAAGTGCATCTGAAAATGTCGTCTGCAGAAGTCGTCAGCTGCAAATAATTGCCTAATATTACTGACGAATCAAGTATAGAAGTAAACAGCGTGGACCAAGAACAGACTGCTCCTATAGGAGCAGTCTGATCTGGGTCCACACTGTTTGCCATAGAGGCTTCTTAAACATTTCAGCGGACGAGAAAGCAGACGCCTTTTGCTGCGATTGGCGCATTAAGGGTTAATTGTATATGTTTCCTGGTTGTCAAAAACATTGAACTTCAAACAAACAGAATCAATTCATGGAGAAATAATTTAACATGTTGATATACATCTTTATATTGACAAACTAAGACCGCAGGGCCAACAGACATTAAAGACAATACTGATACACGACAGGTACATGAAACCTTAAACAATTAAAAGGCGTTCTTGCGCAAAAACTATGACCTTGACAAAACACGAGGCTAATGTATTGGCTTTTAAATTTTTTCTGCATGACAAAAAATTGGGATCATATTTGATGGACACAATCTAAATCACAATTTAAATAACCCTTAATATAAGAGGGAGTATTTAACAGATAGTTTTCTTAATTCTCAAACAAAACATATGTTGTGGGTACTCAAAAGAACCGTCTCAATGAGACGGTTCTTTTGAGCATCCAAAACAAATGTTTCAACTGACGGATAAGACAATATTCACAATTGTACGCAGAATTTTTTTGCCATTCTGGACTTTGTATCTGACTTTGGTTCTTTGTTAGTGGTAGTATTGCATACATTCCACGGACTGGTCAGTTGTTATCAGCTGTGTTGCTGCCGGAAAGCTGTCAAAGCCCCACCTCATCATGAATCTGGCTAAACAAATGTGATGGGTCGATTGAACATAAGTTGACAATACTTTTATGCAATTCCACCAAAAATCTAATATAGCATTTCACTGTCTAGCATTTATCATTTACCATTCTGAGCCAGATTATCATGAAACAGCCAGCTGATCAGGATCTACACTCTGCTAGACTAAAAGTACAATTGAATAGGTTTTGCATGCATATTGGCGTCGAATCTACCATTATCAAACTTCGTTAAGTCTGTTATGCCTCACACCCCCCTCTCTCTCTCTATCTTGGTCACTTTTATTGCTAGTCAATTCGTCAATGTTATTCATGGTTCTCTCTCTCTCTCTCTCTCTCTCTCTCTCTCTGGGCTACTTTTATTGCTAGTCAATTCGTCAATGTTTTTACGATTCTCTCTCTCTCTGCATGTCTGTCACAGTCCACTCTATCTGACTCATTTTCACGGTGCAGGTCAGTTTATCAGTTTATTTGCACATGTAATTCTCAATTCTCTGACAATTTTAACACACACCCGCGACATTGTTGACTTTCTCTAAATTCCTTAAGAAAATTTAGACGGTTGCTTATAATTTACACAACTTTGCCCTACTTAAGACTGCAATTCATAGATTGTGTATACGGGGAGTTAGCGAGAAATCTTGATTCATGAGTATGAACTTTAAGTAAATATTCAGTGTATATATTGACTTTATAAATATCTTAAGGCCAAAATAAATGAAAAATCAAACTTTGGTTTACTTTACGATAATATATCAGTTTTCCGTTTCCTACAGGACTGCAAATCCATAGAGTGTTCGTTTACGCGTCCGGAAAAACCAACCATGTAAGGACCATTTTAAAATATTTACTTTTTCAAAGCAACCCTTTAATTTGCAACCGTTCATAGCCTCATGAACGGCACAAAATTTGATTGACAGCTGCCAAGCTCACTTGTCCGTGTAATTCGTTTCGAACAGCGAATTCATTCGCCAGATGTGATTCTGGTGTTGTGATTGACAGCGACCCACACCTGAGTTGCATGTGCAAAACAAGCTTAGGTTTGCTCCATTGGTTGTCTGTGATCACACTGGCTGTTCCGCTTTTCCGTTTTGCTCTTTAACAAAACCGTTAATACGATTAAATATTAATTCAAAATTGTTTTTTCTCCTAAATTATAAATATTTTCTATACATTAGTTATTTATAATAAGATGTAGATATATGCAAAAAATCAATTTTGGAAGGTTCATGGAATCATGAGTACTTGGGGTCTCTTGCAAAGTTAACGTGAAGTTTGTGCTTTGTATATTCAGAGTGAGCAGAACGATTCTAACCTCTTGTCAGTAGACTATCACTTTATAGCTTGACCAGTGTATCAACGAACGAATCTGACCTAATGAACTAATAATTCTACTAATTTTGAGTTATTTAATGTATGGGTTTAAAAACTGTCAAAGATAGCTCAAAGGTACGTAGCTTGATTATAGATGCGTATCATACATACATGCAGCCTGCAACTTCAAATAAGGTCTTTCCCGAGCATGGGCGTTTTAACTTCCAACAGGCGTTTGGTTTGGATATTTTCTTCATTTTCAAAAAACTTCAGCAGACGATTCACATGAAATCTTTATGCTATTTGTATCATTTCATTTTGCAAGTGTCGTCTGTTGTAAAGTATGTGTTTTGACAAAACACCGTACATTATTTCGGTGTCTAATCTTGTCTGAACAACAGAAGCCATTAAGAGATTCGAAGAAGTCACCTGTGACGTATCGGGTCAGCTGATTTCGAAAGGTGACCCCGCACGCGACGGCGAATAATAAATAAATAAACACGTCTCCCACCGAGGAAGTAGTTTGCACTACTTTATCCCACACTTACTTTCCTAACAGAGAGACTATTCACGGGCATATCCCGTAAAAAAGTGCCCCCATTCATACCATTACATTTCCCGCCGTTCACGGCAATTGTCGTCTGCTCTCTCAACTGCATATGCACATTGGTAGTCTTAAATGCAAATAATATGGAGACTCGGGATATCGAGATCAGACTGCTCCGAGGAGTCTGATATGAGTCTATATTGTTTGCAATATAGGCTACCTAAGATCATAATTAACCAATAAAGCGCCACCTATAATTTGCAGCAGACGACAATTTTCAAATTTTGCCGCTTTTTCAAAATAACAAAAACGATATGATACAATGTATTTCATGAGAATCGTCTGCTGGCAGACGATTCTCATGAAATCTCATACCTTATTTTTTTCAAAAGTTAGAAAAGATGTCGCAAAATTTGTCGTCTGCTGCAGTCGTGATTGGGGCTTTAATGGTTGAGCAGATGAGAGAGCAGACGGCAAATGTCATGACTGACGGGATAAGAGTTAAGCATAGTCGGGTTTCACCTTCTTCCTTGTGTAGTTCATGTATCCTTTACGCGATTCGCATTGTGCATTTCCTTTCACAAAAAAGTATAATAGTAAATTGTTGCTATAGAAACTACTTTCTCTTTATTAAAATGTTACTTCATTAAATGAGTAACCTTACACATGCGATTTATTTATACTGCGTTATATAGGATGGCAGGTTTATATTGTCAATAAATATCTACATTACCTATGTTTCGAACTACAGTAAAACCTGTCTAAAACGGCCACTCTAAAAAGACCAAAATTTGGTTTTCAAGAACAAGTATCGCTAAATGCAAGTCAAAAGTATCGCAGAATGCTCCTATGAGTCTTTTATGAGGTTTTGAACGGTTTCAAAAATCTAAAGATTCATTAAAGGCTTGCTTTGAAAATGTAAATATGTTTATATACATGTTATAATGTTCAAGACGAAAACAAATTCATAAAAGGAAGCCTCAAAATTCATCATGAGCATTGGCATTTTTTCGACGTTTCGTGCGTACTATTTATTTTTTTATATTATTATATCTAGTGGGATTTAGTGGGGTATCCTGTGCCTCTGTTTCAAACCCACTGGATCAGATTTTCATGCATTTAACACACTGAATGAACATGATGAATATCGGTAATTCACTTTGTGGTATTTGTGGTCAGTACTGGTTTATGTATTGCTAATGAATGTGGAAAGAGGTCAGATAATTCGACAACCAATAGCCGCCGCATTAACTGTCAGACTTTATGCCGTCCAAGAGCCAAGCATTTACCGCAGAATCAAATAAACTTGCATCGTCATGCATGTAATTCAGCCCTGTGGGCAATGATACCTTCAATTCAGTAATCATAGATACTGGTTAACCCTAAGTAGACCAATGGGGTTTTCCATTAAATTATGATACTTAAGAAATAAATTACTTTTTTGAAATGTTCATGGAATCATGAATACTTCGGGCCCCGAGGTTATAGAACTTTTTTTATGCTCAACTCAACTGAGCCCGAAAGTTTAACTGCTCATAAAAACTAAAATACAGACAAATGAAGAAGTTTATTACTTTAAGTCTCTCAGATGTTGTACTAATCATGCTAATAAATGTTAAAATGCCAATAATTGCTGGCATTTTTATATTTCTGAGCAGGATAAATGTTCGTGCTTAGCCGAGTTGAGCATGAAAAGTCTTATAATCTCGAGACCGGTCTCTTGCAAAGCTAACGTGAATTCCGAATACTTCAATGTAGATATAGGCAATGAATTCAATGTTGGTATGTTCATGGAATCATGAATACTTCGGGTCTCTTGCAAAGTAAATGAAGCCCGAAGGTCTTCACGTTAACTTTGCAAGAACCCCGAAGTATTCATGATTCCATGAACATACCAAAATTGAATTCATTGCCTATATCTAGATTTTATTATAGATATCAAATATATAGACAGTATTTACAATTTAGGAAACAAAATAGTTTTGTATTTAATATATAATCTTATTAACAGTTTTGTTAGATTAGCGGAACAGCCAGCGTGAACACGGACAACCAATGCTTGTTTTGCACGTGCAATCAGTTGTGGCTTGCTGTCAATCGCATCACCAGTGTCACTTCTGGCGAATGAATTCGATGTTCGAAGCGTATTGCACGGGCAAGTGAGCTTGGCAGCTGTCAATCATATGTATGTCTTTCATGAAGTTATGAACAGTTACAACAATCTAAAGATGCTATAGATACATGTAAGCCAGGATGGTCCCATGTATAATAATAGGGATTATAATTTCAAATAAAATTATTGTATTTCTTTCCCTTAAGTTCGATTTTGTCCTGGTCAACAGTGCAGACCCTGATAGAGTAGAACAAAAAAAAGTTTTATAACCTCGGGGCTTGGTCCCAATGAGATTGAACTACAGTTGCTGCCGATAAACTGAAGATTCGGAAATTTTCGCAAGAATTTTATTTTCGCGAATAGCATTAAAAGACATATTAGTGATGTGAAAAATTCGCGACTAAGGCAAGATTTACCTATATCAATAAACGACAGAGCGATTTTGCCCTTTCGCGAGGGTTTTATTTTCACGAAACTTCGCATATGCTAAGTTTCGCGAAAATAAAGTCCTCGCGAAATTTTCAGAAATTACAGTAGCACAGTCATTGTCGCACAGGAAGTCCGCTAGCACGAACTAACCTGTCGCCTTTCGCTCGGTGCACACTGGGATTGAACCGCCATTTTCATTAAAAATATATTATGCAATCACTGCTTGCATGACTCAGTGCTTTACATTCAGAAAATTTTGACTAAATGAGAAATGATAAACTGTCAAAAATTTTTTTTTTTTGCTATTTTAACAATTAATCTGTTACTACCGGAGTGCGAGAATTGAACGGGACTAGCCAAATATCGCTAATTACCCATAATGCAAAGGGCGAAATGCGAGAGATCTAGATGAGGTATCGTCAGGTCTCGCGAGAATGGTAGCACAGTCTATCGCTTATCGTTTGAGTTTCGGTAGTCCGGCTTATATTACGACAATTCCGCATGTGTTTCCAAGATAGTGATCAATATTGAAATAATTCTTAGCGCACGCAATAGAATCCGCCGCAATGTGACAATTATCTTGTGAACTAGAAGACATTTTGGCGACATCGTAAAACTCCAAGGGAGCCATTATCTTGAGAATGAATGAATGAATGAATGAAGAATGAATGAATGAATGAATGAAATGAATGAAATGAATGGATTAATAAATGAATGAATGGATGGATTAATGAATGAATGAATGAATTAGTGAGTGAGCGAGTGAGTGAGTGAGTGAGTGAGTGAGTGAGTGGGTGGGCGGGTGGGTGGGTGGATGGATCGATTACATAACATGCCGATTACGAGGACTCTGTGAGCAAGATCGTGCACCAACCATGCCGCACCACGTCCACTTTGGTCCTGCTTCGTCATTCATTCGAAAACAAGTAGTCGGAAATCCTTAAAAAGTGTACACCGAAATAATCTTTTTCGCACATTGTACTAAAACAACTTGTTACTTACTAATTTGCGGTTTATTGCATAGTTCTGTTGAAACACTGATAAATAATTACGGTATGTTACAACAAAGACCCCGCGTAATGATGAGTTAAGACGATTGACGCTCCGATATGCTGACACAACATTTATCCTGTATTATTCGCCTTAAATAGAAAACCGCTTAAACCTTTTCTGTTAAAAAGAAATGAGTAATTAGGATACAGTAAACCCTGTGTAAAACGGCCACTGTCAAAAAGACCAATAAATGGTTATAAGACTGATTATCTTTTGATTCAGATCAAAAGTATTGCAGAATGCTATATAGTGACATTTTGCTGGACTCTCACAACCCCCGAAAACACAGAAAAGTAGGGTCAACTAACATCGATGTTTTTGTCTCCAGGTAAACTACATGTAAGTACATGTAGAACCCTATAGGATGGAGCGTTCTTTGGCATCTCACCATAACAGCACTGTCAAGGACAACACTTTGTCTATCATAAAAGTGCATTCCATCATTCTGTACTGAGGTCGCCAAAACACGCCGGTTATCAAACCCTCTAATGTAATTTCGTCGTAATTTTTGTTCGGAATTTTATCTGGAATAAGTGCAGTTTAGAAAGATGGAATCTTACCGATATTTATTAATAATTTGTCGATAACGGAACGTGTTTGGAATACAATTTGCCAGTGCCTATGATGTTCCTCAAGGGAGATATTCTGATTAACTGCCAGATACGGTACCAGGATTTCCATATATTGGAACTGTCATTATAAGTAATACATGTAGTTATACCATGAATTGTCCGTCTGTACGTGGAGATAATCCACGAGCTTTAGCTCGTGGATTATCTTACGTACAGGTGGACAAACATGGTGTTACTATTTTATACCACCAACATCAGTGTAGACCTTGCACATCACGAGATGTTAGTAAGGGTGGTATAAAGGGGTATAGTTTTGTGCGTTATTTGGACATTGGAGGCACATGAGATTTTCATTGACCTACATGTATTTTATACTATAGCCATTATCATGCCTGATCCAATCAATTTGCAGGATTCTAGTCATTAGCACTTAATTACAGAGTGGAACAGTCTGGATGCAGATTAACTGGCTTCTTGAAGCTAGCTGATTTGCATCTACACTGTTTCCAAACATTGTAATATATTGTATTTCGGGTTTAGCCTGGTATTATCACTTGTCTACTTGTGCATGCATATGTTAATATAACCAGTACTCCATTGAGATTGCTTCATTGCAAAATAAAGTTTCATATTGTGGATGCATGCGAATGAGAAAAAAAAGCCAGTTTCGATCTGTTCATTTCCCATTCAGGGCTACTACTGCCCTTTATACCACCCTTACCAACTTCATCACGAAATATCTCGTGATGTGCAAGGTATATTCTGATGTAGGTGGCATGAAATAGTTATACCATGTTTGTCCACCTGTACGTAAGATAATCCACTCGCTAAAGCTTGTGGATTATCTCCACGTACAGGCGGACAACCCATGGTATAACTATTACTAATGAGCCAGTGCATGAGATTTCCAACAATGTGGTATGTGCGACCAGCAAAGCCTCAGATCAGCCTGCGCATACGCGCAGTCTGATCAGAACCTTTGCTAGTCGCTTGAGTATTCTATGATTGTTAAGCTACTGACTGAACACCATTTAGAGTTTTAAGCTAAAAGGGGGGGGGGCTGCGGAGGCTCGTCCGAGTCTACACTTGTCAAAATGTCAAATTGTTGGAAATCTCATGCCGCGGCTCAGTCTTAATAGGCGATGTGCCTAGTACATCACAAGTCATGACATGCGTTATTGCCACTCTTATTCGCGTATGTTTTGGGCAAGAATCGATGGGCCTGGCATGACTCAAAATGAGTTTGTAGGCTGGTAACCTGTATGTCCATCCCGTTGCTTTGTTGGAAATTAATCCGCTGGAAAGTGGCAAAAAACTGAGTCACATTTATGAAGACTATCAACAAATTATTATGCAGTCATTATTACAAAGTTGTCTCTGGGTCCAGTAATTCCAAGCCTCGTTGGCTGAATGAATTTGTCAGCGATTTTTATGTGCATCCGATGATAAAAAGGGGCGCAGAGTGCTTGACTCGAGACCGAGGGGCTGTGGGTGTCTGCCTCAACGGCGTCACTGCGGCGTGTCCTTGAGCAGGACACGTCAAATCTTGCTTAGTACTGGTTCAACCCAGGAAAAAGTGTTGAAAATAATCATATCAAACAAAGCATAATAAATATCGTCAGTGATACTTGTTGGTAAAATCTGTCAGTGTAAGGAGATTTTGCCTGGAAAAATCTACCCATTTTCATCGCCCCCTTTCAACATATCCAACTCAAGTATGCTAAATGGATGAATGTGAGCTTTTAGTATTAAGTTAACTAGTGTTGCTAAACTGAGTCTTACTGGTTAGGTGCGCGCCCTCGGAATGGTAATCCCATATTGTTCGTCTGTTAAACCTATTGGGAATTGTTTGAAGTCTTTTTAGGCTGACGATTTAGCTGAACCACGTAAAGAAACATAGTGTACAATAATCATATATATACAGCCACACATCAAGAAAAAGCCAAGTATTTGACCCAAAACTTGATGATTGACAATTCCATATGAGACTAAAATACGTTTTAGATTCTCAAAAGAACCCCCGTAAACAGTATATTTCTGTTCGGAAATGATTAAATTAATTAAGAAAAATACAATAGAATGACTATGTATGTCTGCTGGATCAAGGTATGACAATATTTTGTTGCTAGCAGAGGTTACATGGACCCTTTGTGGGATTTATTTTTCTTGCACACCGCATTGGGATATCTGAGATTTTACCATGGGATAAAAAATCTTATCCTACCCATGCTATCTTACCCAGGACTTCAAGCAACGTCATCGTGTGAATTGCATCTAATCGTATTCGGGGAAATAAGTAAATAAATAAATAAATAAATAAATAAATAAATAAATAAAATAAATAAATAAATAAATAAAAACAGTGGTAATTATGAAAAAGAATCCACTATTCGTGTATGGGTTGGATAGAAAAGTCCGTCCCTCGGGATCACCGTTTGTCATCACTCGGCAAGCCTCGTGATGCCAAACGGCGATCCTCGGGACGGATTTTTGTCCTACCCTCACACTTCTTCTAATCTTGCACGTGACCCATGATAAACATAAGTACAATAACTGGTGGACTGGTTGATGCGCCTTTATAATTTGGCATCGATGCCAGAAAACTTCTCCACCAGGTCATACTCAAACCAACCTGCTCAGTTACAGCGACTAACAAAAATATTGAAAATTTGCATGGAGCAAGATACATAGCGAATATCAAAGGCGCTGATCAGACTGCGCGGATGCGCAGGCTGATCTGCACCTTTGATGTTTGCATGCAACAAAGTCAGGGTTTCCCATGTGATATCCTGGGTCAGGGTGGTACTTAATTGTATCGTTTCCTTATCTTTGCCGTCGATCTTACTCTGTAGCATCGCAACCCAATCATGATGCATACTGAACCTACTTATGAATATTAATCAGTCAGTTTATCTAGCTAGATAACATTGCCCATTTTGGGTCTAAAAATCGAAATCCCGCAGTCCCTGAGGATTGATCTTAATATGCAAATTCAATAATGTACGTTTTCTTAAGCAGTTGCACAATTGTTCTAGTATACAGACAATATAGAAAACTGCCCGTCAGCAAAACTTGAAAATTCATGCCATGTTTGCTATTCGTTTTCCCATATCATAGAATGACATAAAATCCAATTTACGAAAGTTGAACAGTGGAAAGACAAAAAGGGTTGTTTCAAAAAAAAAGAAAAAATAGAAAGAATATAATGTGTATCAGGACATGCCTTTTACAAAGTTTTCCTTTTATATACAAATGTATGTATTTAGCCACACATATATCGACCTATATCAGATCGCATCATATTTGATATATACTCACTAGAATCGCACCATGCAGAAGGCTCTAATTGGCACGAAGAACAAACAAAGGAACTATGCATTGCGCAAAAAAAATCCGTTTAAATTCGGAAAAGTCCTACCTGTTGCGCCTTGATATGTATGGTATCACACAAGAACTTAAGTGCAAATTTGTTTCTGTGATGAGGCTACCCTAGACTAGCTCCAGTCCTTAAACAGTTTTTATCAAGGTGTCATCTCATATACTTGTAGCTAGTCTAACTCTGATGGCTCTGATTTTAGCAGAGCCATCAGAGTTAGACTAGCTACACGTATATGAAATGACACATTGATGAAAAAATGCCTTCAGTACTGGGGCCAGTCTAGATCTACCCCACAAAGCCCTAATGTACTTTAAGGCAGGTCACCTGACTTTAAGGTAATTATAAACCAGCAACAAGCAGCTCAGACATGTCTGTAGTAAAATGTCTTCTTTTACGCTCCAGACCTCAATTCAACATCGCAGAATCAGCAGCAAAGAGGATGTATTGATTCACATTTACAGAACTACATCAAACAACCATCAATTGTCCCTATTGTATCCAATTTAATCAGAATTTACTGCAAAACAAATTCCACTTTTGCAGACATAGTCTGCAAGTCATAATAACTCGGCCAGAACTTGGCAAAACGGATAGAGTGGCAATCGAACAGCTACGGATTTGACCAGACTGAGCATACGTAGTATTTCCTAGGCATTTTCTGCTCCTTTTTTATTGTCTTATTGGCTGTAAATTATCGCCAAGTACTTGGGTCTCTTGGCGGAATGCGGAAATAAAGAAGTTAATTTCAGCGTTTGCTGGTTCGGAAAGCAATAGTTTGGCTTTGTAGTGTGTTGATTGCTTTTTTATTTCATAGGCATTTAATCTCTAGAGTAGTATTTTGATGAAAACCCCCTACAACTAAATTGATCCATTTAACCAATTTAAGCCTATGTCTCTTAAATGTGACAGCAACAGACAGTGTATAGCCAGATGCCACCAAGTTCGACATCTCATTAGGGTCTGTACATAGAGAAAACTAGGTGAGTGTATTTTGATATCATGTTTACCAGGCAAGGCTTAGAGAACGCATGTGGAATCGCGAGGCCCTTTGCCTCGTGATTGAACATGCGTTTTCAAAGCCTTGCCTGGTAAACTTGAGCTCAAAAGACGCGAGTCTGGTCATATTCAGTTTGACAGTTTCACGAATAACCAGTCAGTATGAAAGTTGCAACATTGGCCATCACTAGAATGAGCCTCCTTAACCTTTTACTCCACACAAGCGCCTTTGGACGCCTTTGAAATGTAAGATTTTAAAACAATTATGAAAAAATGGAACATTTGCAAATGTTACATTCTCCATAATAATTTCAAAACTATTGAAATGTTAAAATTATTTTCGGAAAATATTTGAAAGTTTGAATTATTTATAGAAAATGATGCAATGTTCTATATAATAGCATATGGGGTAAAGGGTTAAGTCTCAATGGGAGTTTGTTGCCTTAAATTGTGATGGTTCTCTTATCCATGGCCATAAGTATTACCATATGTTTTGGTGCTCAAAAGAACCCTCTCATTAAAATGGTTCTTTGGTGCATACACACCACATGGTTTGATTGAGAAATAAAAATAAAAGTATTTTAATTACTCTCTCTCTCTCTCTCTCTCTTGTCTTGTGGCCTAGTTTTCTATATAAAAATTCTTGACCATAAATCTCGGATAACACTGATCTCAGAAGAGAATTTTATTCAATTCACGCACTTAAACCGTCTGTAGATCTAACTTTAGTGCGCTGCCTTTCTTATTTCATTTATAGCAGACATGCCGCAACATCGAAATGACCATAAAACAGCAATGTAACAATATTATAATATCTCCTGAGGGCTATGATCCAAGACAGTACAGACAAATTCATTTCATTTCTTTCGATATTATATTTGTGCTTTTAACTCTTTTAAGTGCTGATTTTCTAAAATGGATGATCTGGACTAAATCATACTTTTTTGAAGAATGTCAAAACTAGTTCCTGACCAGACTGCTCCTCTAGGAGCAGTCTGATCTGGGACTATTTTGTTTGCATGTTTCCCTGTTTAAAGACAAGAATAACAGCACACGCTTGACCAGATGCACAGACAAGGGAGGGCACAAACGTTATCCAATCTCATCAGACATTTTCTCTACATTTATTAAAGGCTTCGGCTGGGCCCACCGTGGCTCAACTTGAGGTTTTCTTTAGCTCTTATTATCAGTTAGTTGGAGGCCTATTCTTTGTTGCATTATAGTATGAATTTAATTAGAGTGTTGCATTTTTCATTGAACAACAGCATAATCTGGGGCTTGGTGCCAGTAAAATGCATTTAAGTCCACCCTCCACCCCGGTGGGTTAGGCTGCTGTCCGTTCTAAGGCGGTGGTTCTATTTGTTGTTTATTCATTGTTTAATGTTCCTCCCATTGTTTTAGGGGATTCAGTGTTTGTTCCCTGTGTTGTTATGTATAACTTTGTGTCCTATCTAGTTTTGCAATCATCTTAACGAGAGAGAGAGAGAGAGAGAGAGAGAGAGAGAGAGAGAGAGAGAGGGGGCTGGTTACTGTCTTATGACACATGAGTGTTCTTTGACTCGTCCTTGCGGTGCCATGGGTTTGTGTCCAGTGTGTGATTGTGGTACATCCTGATCATACTCAATTACGTTTTGGGCTTGAAGGAAAGCGGATACCTTTATTTCTGGCCGGTATAAAGTTCGTGGGGTTTCAATGGACGTAGCGGCTTCACAGGATATCACAACCAGCAGAATTGAAAATGTGTTTATTGTATGCAAACCAGTGCGATATACCTTTCGTTATATAACTTACTGACTATTTCCATTTTGAATTGTCTATGGTCCAAAATGTGGTTTGTGCACACGCGAAAGGTAGTTTTGTTTTGCACTGTGCAGTAGGAGGTAGTTTATGTAACCTATAGCAACATCGTACAAGCTGCGTGACAGCTAAAATCATAATCAATTGCTTCACAAGTGGAATGTCATTGTACATTCTCAGCAATAATTCGACGTTGGTATATCAATCAAGCACCTTACGTCGACCGTTTAATCAAATTTGTACGCCCAATAGGATGGTAAGCGTTTATTGTGTCTACGTCGATTTGATCTTTAATTATCTATCACCATTTTACACGTTTTCAGCCATTCTTCAGTCGAAATCAATCATTGCATACTAATGACGTCATTACACATTAATATAATCTAGCACCTTGGACGCTCATCAACGTCTAAACTTGTCAGTTTGATGTCCCCTGTTATATTTCAATAAACGTCTAGGTTTGACGGAGGATAAAATCAACCCGCACATATATTGTTAATACAGAACAGAAATATTATTAGACAAAAACTTTACAGTTTCTAGACTATCCTATTTAGTAGTATTAAGTCACATGAAGCAATTTAAAATACAAATCTTAGATTGTACATACATGTACAAAATACGGACAGTCCAAGCAAATGGCATTTGAAGAAAATAGTTAAAGGACAACAAAAGTATTGAATTAAAAGCTGATTATGAATTGGTCTGACGAATGCGTAGGATCGTCTGAGCCGTGGCTGCTAGCTTTTTCTATGAGTACCGAAACCACACCTGCTGACCAATATAAAACAATATCGCAAAACAATTCGCTGCACCCTTAGGTTTGAGGGTACATGTACCACCACGTGTAAATTGTATTTTAGCCAGATTATAAGTGATAATCTGTCCAATGTAGACATTGTGGAATGCGCAAGTCACTGTCTCACTGTTTTTATAAAACACATTTAATAAGATATAGCGTTAAGTGTAGCTTTCTTAACAATAATATTGAAGTAAAATGTTATATTGTATTATGTGGTTAAGGAGCTTAATGAAGTTAAAGAATCCATTTATGGCGGCACCATGCTTTGTAACAGTGACAAAGCGTCATTTTTCATTAGCTCTCTCAGCGTCAAATTTCTGAAAGAGAATTTGCAGCTGATCATCTTTGCAATGGAATACAGTAAAACCTGTCTTAAGCGGCCACTCAAAAGAAGTCCAAAACTTGTTTTTGAAGACCGATAATTGCTTAACGCAGGTCGAAAGTATTGCAGAATGCTCCAAGAGAGCATTCTGCAATACTTTCGACCTTCATTAAGCTACCATTTATTCTTTTAGATCTATGTTTTGTCTATTTTTGAGTGACCGCTTAAGACAGGTTTTACTGTACTTCCAGGTGAAAGCAAACAATTAGTCCCTGAACAGAGTGTTCGAGGAGCAGTCTGATAAGACTATTTTGTTTGCAAATGCTATTCCTGCATGGTGTTAAGAGGTAACCCAGATATAAATTTGCACTGTAAAAAAAGCAGGTTAAGTTAACATCAAAATTGATGACACCTGAGCTGCCACCCTATCTGGCGTTTGCATTACACCACTTTCCTCCTAAAACAATTTAAGGCGATCATTTCTCTAGTGATAAATCTTAAACATTTCTACCTGTTGTTGTTGTAGCTATTCTCTGGATCAATACAATCAAACAGAACATACTTTTAAAGCAGTTACACGTTTACATTAAAATCAGAGGCAGTTCAGCTGCCTCCAAATTTGATGTAAAATTACACTTATCTTTTGCAGCGTACGTACGAAATGTATTACCTGATAAGTGGGCTAGATTAATTTTTTTGTTATGTCTCTGGGAAGCGAATGGTCTGGCGAGACTGTGTGCTTGTCGGAAGATTTTCTGGTCGCCGGAAGTACGATGTTTCGCGTAAAAACTATTGCACTGCAAGTACAAATGGCTGTATTCTTTCATCTGGTTTAACAGCAATGGACAAAAAACGGTGAACTGTCATGTCTCTGAAGAAAAAAGCAATTCACAAACTGGTTGTCGTCTTCTGACACTGTGATTGTTTGTGTACCCTCTCTTTATATAAGTTACATATTTTAGTGTTTTATTTCCTGTTTTATGCGTGTTTTTAAGAAGGGAAGGTAAAGAATTTCGACAAAACTATTCATAAATTAAATACAGTAAACATGTGTAAAACGGCCACTCATAAATAGACAAAATAAAGACCTTAATGATAAATGGTAGCTTAATGAAGGTCAAACGTATTGCAGAATGCTCCTTGGTGAAGGTCGAAGTATTGCAGAATGCTCCATTCTGCAATACTTTTGACCTGCATTAAGCGATAATTGGTCTTGAAAACCAATTTTCGGTCTTCTTGAGAGTGACCGTTTTACGCAGGTTTTACTGTAAGTGGTTCAGTTCATGAGATAACAATACTTAGAATGAATTACTTATGCATCAAGTCACTCATTAAACTTACATGCACAGCTTTCTTGTCCAAATTTTGGGCTGTGTCTTCTTCTGCGTCCCCATTTTCTTTGAGTCCTTTGAGCAAGCAGCGTGGGATCTAACGAGACTGCGCTACAGCGCAGTCTCGTTAGAGCATACGCTGCTTGCAAGTGTGATAAGTTCCAATTTCTTTTGAGCCGGCTGATTTAATTATGTCTATGTCATTACGCCAAGAGAGTCAAAGTTTTCACGTCACATTAAGTTTTGGGAGTATAATCCACTTTAACAAAATTTCCGTTTGACGTTAATGCAAAAGTTATTTTTTTAACTATACGCCCGATGGGCATAGACATTTTCAGCTAAAAATACACTTATAGTAAACATCTATATACTAGCTTATCAGAGTCTTCGCAGGTAGTCTTAGTACCCCAGTAATTCTTAATATAAGAATGGCGAGACTGAAAATGAACAGTGTAGACACGTATTCGAACGTTCCTTAGCAGTCTGATCAAGATATGCATTGTGTAACATTACACAAATCTCCAGGCACTTGTCTTTGTCAGGTACTTAAAATGACTTGTTCAAAATTGAGGATAAGTACTTGTCTGATAACAAAGGCTTTTTATTAAAATCGATCGAATAATTAGGATTATTACGGTAACTTCAGAGCTTTTCCATGCCTGTAGACATGCTAGAGAAGCCGAGCTAAGTTTTCTTATTTCTCAAACGAAACATATGTTGTGTGTACTCAACAGAACCGTCTTAGTGACTGAGACAGGGGGTTTCTCTGAATGGGGTTTCATATCTAAGTAAGCAAATGCAAGTAACTTTGGTTGAAAATGGAGCCTCGCTTATCCAACAGCTGTCCTTTTAATGCCCATGCGGCCTTGAATATTTCAAATATCTGCAATACTTGAATATAATTTTCAAGCTTATCTTTTGTAGGTAACACTTATATTTAGGTATAATTCATATTTGAACCGAACGTGCGAAAATGGCCCTTCGCTCCAGTTAAGAAGACAAAGTGTGCCTGAAAGAGAGAGGGTTCGTCGAAATATAGACGAGCAGAACATTTCGTAGTTATAACAATCGAGACTTATTATGCCAGTCTGGGTGCACACGGCCTCCGAATCGTTTGCACAAATCATGCAAACACAGTGAACATTATATTGAAGAGATCTTTCGAAGGGACAATCATCTGAGCGACAATAATTTATTACGACCTTTGGTGGTCAGATTTATGATTTCATTTGGCTTAATATTTGACAGATTGACTATAATTCAAAACCGATTAAATGCTTATCATATTTGAAATATTGAACATGCTCACATGTATACCGTACATACTCGTATTTACACGAATTCGCTCTTATAAAAATGCTATCACAGGGCGATTAAGAGTGTTTGTTTTAATACATTGCCTGGGTAGCATAGAGTATATGTCTTGTATTCTTACGATTCAACAAAGAATATAAGAATCTACTGCGAGTATTTTGAGTATGAGGGGTGGATAGATGTATTATCTTTGCCTACTGGGATTTTTTTCCATGTTTTATGTCGTCTACTGATTTTTATTTTCAAAAAATATTTCAGGAATACCACCAGAGTGTCAAACAGTTTGGATCAAGTTCAGGCCCGACATACTGCTTGCAATAGTTGATTATCAGACGACATTAGTAGTATGACAGCTTGGGTAAACTAAGAGTTTCTATCCGGTAGTTTAATGACTATCTAACATAGGATTTTCACTCAATATTTTAAAATATTTTGCTATTTTGCAGTTTTAGGGATTATCAATTATATTCCGATTAAAGTTGGTTATCATGAAGCAGAAATCCTTCAAACGCACTGATTCTAATTTAGACATTCTTTATCGAAACATATGCCCATTTCGTTCTGCAAGTAGTAAAATTGCACATAAAAGCAAATCCGGGTAAAACTGAAATACCATTTTTAACGTTCAGTTGGACTCGGTTTGGCCTGATTTGGTTTCGATTGAACATTTTTCCCGCGATTAATGTTTAAAAAGATATACGCATGGCATTATGGATATATCTTCATTTTTTAATACTCCAAAAATGATCAAATAATATATCCTTGATGCCGTACGTCATATGGACCTAAAGAACAGAATACAACAAAATTAGACACTGCTACGGTAATTGTGTCTGTTCAACTTGATTGTCAGAACTGTTCTTTGATAATTTTGATACTAGTCCCATATGTGCTACATACATGTATATAGTCTGGTGAATTATATGGTAATTCTTTTTAAGTGTAAGTTATTGTATGGTTTGTGCGCATGTACGGGAGGATAATCCACGAGCTTTAGCGAGTGGATTATCTCCCGCACATACGCACAACCATACAATAACTGCCTTATTACATTAGCATGCATGTGCACTTTGTGCACTGTGAGATATTTGATGCAGAGCATTGGGATATCACTCAAAGGTGCAATAAGCAAGTTTAGAAAACTAGGACAGTTTTGTAATTGTAGTTTAATTTTTGTCAAACTGGCAAGGTCGAATATGTTGGTGTTCGATCTGGATGTTTCAGCTCAGTCCAGACCAGGCAGGATTAGAAAAACAAGCATGCCTTTGAAAAAACAGTACGTCAGTGAACCAGGCTACCGGAAGTCACCGATGCATGTAGGTATGGAACCGAATTCCAATGCTCCAAAAACACAAATTCACACATGCATGTCAGAGATGCTGATAATCGTGTGTTTGTAGTAGTGTATGTTTGTTTGCAAACATTCTAGACGTACGCAGTCACAACAAATGGAACACACAACGATTCATTTCAACAGTTTCCGATATCAAATTGACGCCATTTTAAAATTTTGTAGCTGCGAAAATAGGGGTTTGATAATTCTGTTTACGAACAAGTCACATGGCATCTTTAGCTTTATTTCCCCAGAAAATATAGAAATTATCGCAAAGCAATCTGTATTGTATTGTACCATATGTACATGCATTTTGGGGGCTATGATTAATAAAAGAGTACGTGCGTTGAAACTCGGGCGAAAAAAACCGTGCTTTCAGGTGATATCTGTCTTATCTGGAGTATTTGTTCAGTCATTTTACATAATTAATTGTCGTTCAGATAACCAATAACTTTTTCAGGAAATTCAGTACAAGTGTCAAACAATTGTATTACCAAAATCGATCCGTATTCCATTACTGGTGGGGAAATGTGAGACGAAATTGGATTATTTGTTTTCAATATGAACCGGAAAAAAGACAGGGAAAACAAAACAAACCCTTGTACATACTAAAACCTGTTCGGGTCTCATCGGAGAGAAACGGAGGTCAAGGTCAATGAAGTTCAATGAATACACGAGTTTCCTTCTCCGTTGTATATTTCAACAATTGCATGAGGCATTTACTCAGACATCTTGTTTAACCCCTTTTTGGCCCAATGGAATTTTCCGTAAAGCTACATATAATAAAGTCAGAATGGTCCATTGCGTTCATTGAGGGGTCACGAAGTTACAAGAGCAGCATTTTACCATTTGCAAAAGTGCATTGCGCTCATCCGTATATGGACAACTTTGAAGTATTGTTAGTAGGCCTACGTTCTCTAGAATTCAAACCACATAGCGTTTAAAAGCAAATCGCATCTCTCAAGTGTTACGTTTGGCTTTACTCTATCGATATAGTCACTTAACGCAGTTGAAACTAGATCAGTTATTATGGAAAAGCATTTTTCCTGATTACATATTGTACCAATATATAATTACATATCGATATAGAAGTAAAAGGGCCCTCACTTATGGCATTTGCATGCTAATCAGGCCCAGATCAGCACCCTGATCAGCACCCCAAGTCGTCTAATAAACAATAACACATCGTTTGATTGAAAACATGCAAACTGGTACATGATATTGTATCAAACGAGATAGGAGAAACTTTAAGCCACGAAGGGTTAAACATACAAGCACAGCTGACAAGATTGCAAATAAAAGCCACTAGTTTTCTGGAAACGACGACCAAAATTCATAGCCCGGCTAATACATAGCCTGGCTCTGCGTCTTTGCAGTCTTATTAGTCCATAATCTGAAGTTAGAAGTACCAATGATTGACTTTTATCAAGCAAAATAGCAAACCTGTAGTTGCGCAGTTAACAATACGTGCATTTTTCATATGTTGCAGATTCCATAGTTTGACCAATCTCCCAGTGTGAGCTGATCCATTAAACCATGAATAAGTTAATAAAGATAAATTAGATAAGTTTGTTGAACCAGTGTAACTATATCCGACATAGTCAGCTGATGGTAGAATAAAGTCTGCTGCAACACAAAAAGTGCCCGTATACATGTAAACCCATGTGGTGAATTTTTGAAAGCAAACCAAAATCACATTTGAGCCGCAGCATGTGACTTCCATCAATGTGGCATTTTGACATATGTAGACTCAGATAAGCTTGTTCAACCTCCTATCAAGCTTAGAAACTCCAAATAATGTTCGGTCAATAACTTAACAGTCATATAATATTCAAGCGACTAGTAAAGGCTCTGATCAGAATGCGCGTATGCGAAGGCTGGTCTGAGCCTTTTGCTGGTCGCACATACCACATTGTTGGAAATCACATGCCACGGCTCATTTTATATGTGAATATGACATACTGTTGAGCCAGATAGTGAAATTGGGGCATCAAGCGAATGTGCCGAGGTTATAATTCGTTGCTTGCATACACTTAAAGACATATGCGGCTATTTCCAATGCGCACCTTTTCCGCGTCTGCAAACGGGGAAAGTTGTCTGGGTCCTGTCTTTCGACCCTTAACGGATTCGGATCAATACAGCTTCCGATATTCTTATGTCATATCGGTGTTCCGACATTTTCTTCACAAAATAACTAATTAAAGTGTGTTCGAAATATCTATTGACATCTTTTCAGAACTGATCGTCTCAGCACTAAAGACAGATAAATGTAGCTCAGTCGAAATCAAACGACGTACACAATAACCCTGGTTACGAATACGATAGTGGCCGAGTCTATACTATTTGTATGGATATTTAGAGCGGCGCACGACCTGACCCCGTGGCCTAGTGGTTAGCGCGCCTGGCTACAAAGCCAGAGAACCAGGATCGATTCCCAGATGCGCACATATTTTCAGTGTGTTTTTCTTTATTTTTTAACATTTTAATGCTAAGTTACTTCATATACTAGTAAAATGGCATCATCAAAACGACCGAAATGGTCATCCCCGAACTTTTTATATTGAATTACGCATGAAACCTATGGGGGTGGGGTTAAATTTGGCCCTCTAGAAAGAGAATTAGTTCGGTGACCCCAGATTTTTATTCTTTTTTCTGAAAGGTATTATAATAGTCCATGAATTAAAAATAAATTTTCAAGATTTTCAATGTCAGATTTTTTAATACATGATTTATTCTAAAAACAAATTCCATTTTTCGACGAATTGCCAAAATATATCATGCAGTATCTTGTCACAGCATGGGGTAACAAGTAAACATGCACATTTTCTTAAAAGTTTGAGGTCATGGGCAGTAATTTAAGTTAAAAGAAAGAAGCTGGGTGAAGATTACAACCGTTTTAGCTCGATAATTAGGACTAGTATTATTATTTTATATTTCTAGAAAATTGGTCAAATGCTGTAAACTTCAATATGAGATTCTGAAAAAATAAGCACGGTGACATATCCTTTTTATTTCATAAATGGATAGCCCATGCATAAAACAAACTGTATGCAAAGTATTTAAAATATTTCAATGTGGGAAGTATTTAGTAGCATATGTCCTTAAGTTGGGAAGTAGTTCTGTTATCCCTGTCCCCGTCTAATGAGATTCTTGATTGCTTGGTATACATTGTATATAATTGGTAAAGCAATTTATTTTATAGAGTTGCCAAGTTGAGTAAGGCAATGCTGCAATCTAAAATGACTATTTTTTTTCTTGACAAAAAAAAATAACTAAATTAGTTTGACAACAAACCTATCAAACTGAATAACTAGGCATGGAATCGATAGCTCAACAGCCCATGGGATTTGTATTTTGGACGCATGTGAATATTTATTTGAATTACTGTTCACCCCTGTTGTGAGGCCAGACGATATATCTATATTTCTGCTTGAACGACATCTATGCTCTTCTTACATGATTCATAAGAAGTTTCTATAAGACGCATTATCAATTCTTAAAATACTCAGGGAAAACAAGTCAAACATTTCACGATAAAACGTACTGTATTTTATGAAACACCATTAACGCCACAAGCCAACATGGATTTCTATTTGAAAATGAATAAATAAAGACAGTTGAAAAGTAACTTGAACAAAACATAATAACGTGTGTGGTATTCATGGATAACTTTTTTTTAGTCTTGATTAAGCCTATACCGATACGTGTACTCGTGTAAAATTGCATGATCAATGCTGTATAATGTATACGTGTGTGCAAACGCTTTGAAGACTTATTATACCAATCATGAGCTATTTATTGCCGTATGTTTGGTAGAAAAATACATTGTACATGTACGTTTATGCATAAACACTTGGGTCTAAACATCTACAGACATGTAGCATGAAATTCGCATCTTCGACTGCCCTTGCTCACACAGAAATATTAGTTAGTTTTAGTTATACAGGTGGTCATATACCACCTACGTCAGTGTAGCCCTTGCACATTACAAGATAGGCTGGTCTAAATTTCGTGACAGTGGTATTAATGCGGTCAAGCAGCGACAAGACTGGCTCCAGTCCTTAAAACAATTTTTCATCAACGTGTCATATCATATACTTGTAGCCAGTCTAGCTCTGATGGCTCTGTTTTCACAGAGCCATCAGAGTTAGACTGGCTACAAGTATATATATCACGTTGATGAAAACTTGTTTAAGGACTGGAGCCAGTCTAAGCAGCGACTTATTCAACAACGCCCTAAACGGTTGTTTGTATCGTGTTTAGATCTGCTTGGAACACTTTACTGATTCCGTTATATTGAAATATTGGCACGATCCATTAACTCATCTCTTAATAGATACATTCTTCCACAGAAGCCGCATGTATGTCACTATTTCAGTCCTTGACAGGTTTCCTAATGCTCAGATCAGTTTCATTGAATATATTCATCTTATGCAACTAGGACTATTGTGACATAATCCGTAAATATAATTTGAGCCAGTGCATGAGATTTCCAACAATGTGGCATTTTGCCAAGTGTAGCCTCGGACGAGCCTGTGCAGCCTCCTTTTAAACCTAGGAACTCCAAATGGTGTTCAGTCAGTAGCTTAACAATCATAGAATACTCAAGCGACTAGCAAAGGCTCTGATCAGACTGCGCGTATGCGCAGGCTGATCTGAGGCTTTGCAAGTCGCACATACCACATTGTTGGAAATCTCATGCACTGGCTCATTTGGTATTCTAATTCTAATATGCCAGCAAAATATCATCACGTATACGATATTATTTTACATAAACCCATATAAGCCTAATTTCATTTTTATGGGACATATGCAAACAGTTCAGGCGGTGTTTGATTACGATCTTCATTTTTTTCTTACATAATCTTATACTAAAATTTCAGTTTTATTT
This sequence comes from Loripinus fragilis, assembly GCA_964019695.1. Taxonomy (NCBI): domain Eukaryota; kingdom Metazoa; phylum Mollusca; class Bivalvia; order Lucinida; family Lucinidae; genus Loripinus; species Loripinus fragilis. The sequence goes on from OZ026516.1 coordinate 126,248,342, forward strand.
TGGAAAAATACCAACGGAAAACACATATATCACCACACTTTAGATTTGTGAAATGAAAAATGATGGATCAACACCGCCAACGTAAAAAATAGTAAGTAAGTATGATCAGGAAATACCAAAATCACAATCACAAACCGCAGGCAACCCCTTGGCACCACGAGGAAGAGCCGCTCAACCATCACGAGACACCAGGAAGACAAAATTAAGCAAAGCAATCAGCTCTATCTTAAGTACGTTTTCCCCACAAATGCGCTTGTTCAAAATGCATTTGAAGCTAGAGAGAAAAATCATTCTGCAGGTTTTAAGGATGCCTATTTTAATTTAAGAACGTGTTCTGTTTAACGTATGATACATTAACGACTAAGGAGAGTAACCTTAAGGTCATTAGCCTTCATGGCTGATATATTAATTACTCGTTTAGTGCATGTAGTTAGTTAAATACCGTTTAGCAAATCATATACATATTCAAAAAGGAGTACTACCTCGACTTTAAGTTATAAAAAGGAAACAGTAGCCGAGTTTATCCAGGTTTCTTCAGGATGAGTAAAATTTGATAATAATAATAATGAGCCAGTGCATGAGATTTCCAACAATGTAGCATGTGCGACCAGCAAAGCCTCAGATCAGCCTGCGCTTACGCGCAGTCTGATCAGAGCCTTTGCTAGCCGCTTTAGTATTCTATAATTGTTAAGCTACTGACTGAACATCATTTGGAGTTTCTTAGCTTAAAAAGGGGCTGCAGAGGCTTGTCCGAGTCTACACATGTCAAAATGCGACATTGTTGGAAATCTCATGCCATGGCCATTATGTAATAAGTTGCAAAGGCCAGTGTAATATACACAGCTTCATGTAACTGTTTTCTACAGTAAGCGAGTATGACCAAGAAATGTCACAACTACAGACCGAAGATTAACACATGGCACCGCGAGGAAGAGTCTTTTCAAGAGACACATGACCCTTATAGTCACACGACAGCAAGGGCACAATTAAAATAAAGCAACAAACTCTATGTTTACAAAACTATATCCAAAACATATTGTATGTCTTTCAGAAAATGCCACTTTTTTGTTTTGATCAATGATTTTAGATATATAATAATATATGAATTATCAAAGCTGACTTCTATTGTTTGCCATCAATGACATTGACTGTGTGATTACATTGATTATGACATTTTCTGAGACTTGTAATAGTGCACTAAAGCTTCTTGATCAGGCACATCAGGGTAATTAGCATTACGTATTACTTCTTTAGTCCTAGCGCTAATATCCGGAATTGACGGCTCAATTCCGACAATTGTGACAGCCTAGTTATTTTAGAGAAAGCTTTATTAGAAAGGAGATGTGACATTCTTTTAGGTAGCTACAAAATGGACATCATACTTATAACACACCTTGGCACCCACATGTTCTTGTACATATATATTTTTGTTTTATTTCGATTGGTTCGTTTGAACCCACTGTATACTGGAAACTCTTAAACGAGTATTTTTGCAAACAGTAAACACGCGGAATGCGGCGACAAGTCATCAGAGTGAAGATAAAGACTGAAGTACATCTTTATTTGGAATTCTAGCCTGTGCTCCCTTAATACGTACAATGAACCATCCCAGGCTAATTGTATCGAACAAGATGGAAGAATTAATATGTATGCCCTGGGTTAAACAAGTCAATCATAATTAGAAAGTATATGGAAGCTTAATGCGATTTCAAATCAAACTGTTTTAAAGACATGGGTCTGCACTAGAACCAGTATATATGTTAACTAAAACTAAGCTGTGGATGGATCCAGTCAATACATCTTCAGTAAGACCTGTCTTAAGCGGCAACTCAAAAATAGACAAAACAAAGGTCTTAAAGACAAATGGTAGCTTAATGAAGGTCGAAAGTATTGCAGAATGCTCTGAGCATTCTGCAATACTTTTGACCTGCATTAAGCGATAATTGGTCTTCTTTTTGAGTGTCCGCTAAGACAGGTTTTACTTTATAAGTAAATGGCATATTTAACTTCTCCTTCTCTCTGTTTAAGATGAAGAGAACAAACCATGGAGTGAATATCCGTAGTGTATTTGATTCTCAATATAAATGTAAATAGATCGGTGTAACTAATACAAACTTTTAGATTAAACAATTGATTTCTTAACATTCTTGACAGTTATGTTTATTCCAATCACGTATCTAGGCAGATATGATAGCTTGTTATTTATATACATGTATATGTAGTAGCAATAGTAGCAATAGTGCGGATCTTTATTGCTTATATCAAGGAAACCGAGTAGACCTTCAACCAACACCTCGTTATATAATAGTTAGACCATTTTGTTCGGCAGGCCGTCTTACCATCAACACATTGCATGTTTTCATAGGGACATCATCAATTGATCCTTGTATACCATGTAAGGTACTGAACTTTTTGTATGAATCATATCACATGATCAACAATGTCATAATGTTTTACAGATATGAAACCTCCATGCTAGCTAAACAATTTTGTGTTTTAACAACAACAGAATCTAGGGCGAAGATTTGGTACCAGTAAAATGCATCTAAGCCCCCCCCCCCCACGGTGGCTTAGGCTGCTGTCCGTTCTAAGGCGGTGGTTCTGTTGTTGTTGATCTTTTATTTGTTGTGTTTCCCATTGGTCTTGAAGGTTCTGTGTTTGTCTTTGTTTTTGTTTTGTTGTGCATTACTTGTGTCCTTTCTAGTTGTACAATCATTTTGAAGAGGAAGAGAGAGCTGGTTGCTTTGTTTTAATTGTTTTACGGATGTCTTGCTACTGTAAATGCTCTGTGACTCTTTGTTCTGTGACTCTTCCTCGCGGTGCCGTGGGTTGGTCTGCAGTGTGTGATTGTGGTATTTCCTGATCACACTCACTTGCCTTATGATTTAGCCATGACATATTACAACTGAACTGCTCAGTTATCTGTTAATATTAAACGAGAACATCATATTTGAATATATTTTTCTGTTTGATTATGTTCGCATTGCTCATGCTTTATGGCAATGTGTGAACATGAAACTTTGTGTTTCGAATGTAGCAACATCATTGTCGTTTAGATTTTATTTCGGATAGGGTTTCTGACACTGTGCATTTGAGAGAATCTGGTTTCATTTGACTACCTCAAGCGAGTTCACGGTGCTTCTAATTTACATGTCAGTTTTATGTTACGGAAAGGAATAAAACCAGAACCAATATGATCAGTGGTCATTCATAGCTCATGATAGCAGTATTTTTGGATAATACGAAAACTTATAGAAACACTCTTCTTGAATTGGTTGCGTTCATAGGCATTCGATGACAGCTTTGCTAGTAAAATTCAGGTTTTCATAACCTAGCTTATCTCTATAGCTGAGCAGATCGGTCGCGATTCCCAAAGACAGATGTACACGTACAACTAGCAACTTTGACTCTTATTATATGAGCCACAACATGGCAATACCAATAATATGATTCTTGCACCCAGTAAACCTGGTGTCGGTCTGAGCATCCACCCAGTATGATCAATATTTGCGATATGCGCATAGAGAAATCACGAGTCCTTAGCTCCTCAATAAGCAAAGATCGAACAATCTGATTTACCAGGCTACTCCTAGTTTTCGCTAGGAGCAGTCTCAGCACAGTTCATCATGTTGATGTTGGTGTTTTCAAACATTGGCTCAATTACCCAACATGTAGTTGAATCAATCTAAGATATACCGTTATGTTTAGCATGCATGGAACCATTAGCTTTAATATAGTTCAATACTGTCCAATAATCATTACAATATTGGTAATAAAATCCTGTTAGCTCCTCACCCGTATAATAGGTGTCAATGATTTTAAACAAAGACTGATAATATTAGTAAGTAACACAATCTAGAATCTTAGCTTGTGGGAATATGAGATAAAATTCCATATATGTCATAATTAGATATTTCCACACTCAAACTATACCAGGTTACAAAACAGTTCCATTTAGTCTCATTCATTATGGGTATACGTATCATATCAAATATCCATCTTAGCTTCCCAATGATAGAAGTTTATAAAGTTAAAGAGCACTGAAATTAGACTGGCTCCAGTCCTTAAAACAATTTTTCGTCAATGTGTCATATCATATACTTGTAGCTAGTCTAACTCTGATGGCTCTGTTAGCCATCAGAGTTAGACTAGTTGCAAGTATATAATATGACACATTGATGAAAAATTGTTTTAAGGACTGGAGCCAATCTACACTGAAATATAAGAGTTTTAAACTATTAGAAGAGTTTTCCAATGACCTATTATGCATATACAAATATACAAATAACTCAAAGCCATCAGCAGTACCTGAAGCCCCTGCCTTTGTATCATTAAAGCAGGGGCTTTCCAACCTTAAAACTTATTCTGCAGTCGGAGCCAATCACATGATGCTCGGGGTTCCATCGCAAGCAGCTATCTTACATGTTTGTTTCGTTGCGTTAATATTGTAACAGCTTCATTTGGATCTGGCAAATATTAACACAAATCAATGTATTATCTATGTACAAAAATGTGAGTATAAAATTATTAGCAAGACATACCTCCAGTACATTATTACACCATTACCTTGGAGGGTGTAGTGATTTGCAAAGATTATAGTACCTATATGATTTGGGCAATGGCAACAACCCAGGGTTTTGCTGGATAAATTATTCTGGTATGCATGCTTCTTATTTTGCCAGTCGATTTGTAATGATTATATTGATTTTCATGGATACACGGACGGAAAACAACGTCATTCTGATAATCTCGACGGGAGCATTTTTCCATTATTTAATCTAAAATATCATTTGAACTTAGTATTGAACTTCACTCAATTTTGTCCTGTCGCAGATGACATTTGAGCCATGGCATGAGATTTCCAACAATTTGACATTTTGACAAGTGTAGACTCAGACGTGTCTGTGCAGCCTCTTTTTGAGCTTAGAAACTCCACATGGTGTTCGGTCAGTAGCTTAACAATCATAGAATACTCAAGCGACTAGCAAAGGCTCTGATCAGACTGCGCGTATGCGCAGGCTGATCTGAGGCTTTGCTGGTAACACATACCACATTGTTGGAAATCTCATGCACTGGCTCATTTGTCATACAGTCTAGCGAGGTTCAATCAAGTTCGAAGAAGATTTGCAGACAAAAGTTGGGTTTCAAAACCACCCTTTTCAATTTCATTCAACTTTTATCATGTACACATCTAGCAAACTGTTGACAGTATTAATATCCGTCTTGCTTCACGTCAATATCTTGTTCTGCACTTCATGACCGCATGAATAAGTTGTACGTTCTGCTGGTATGAATGGGAACGTGAATGAAATGATAGTGCTCAGTGAAACTTGAAGAACAATTTGATATACTTGGATTGGTATTCTGACGCATGTAAATAGACTTGTATTTTACTGACCGTTCCAAGGCGGTACCTCTTTTGTGGATCTTTTATGTTTGTCTGTCTTGTTTTTGCTATGCCTTTGTGCGCGTCTGTTTATATCTGCTGTATGGTCATCTGCTAGGAAAGGGCTGACCTCTTGGCTCTCGTTTGTGGTGTCTACTGTGAGTTTGTTACTTTCCTATTGATATCCTGGGTCAGGTGTGGTACTTGATTGTATCGTTTCCAGGACCTGATCTTTGCACCCTTACTTACTTGTATTTACAGTTTTAAACGAGAGTAGTATTTGACCAGCCTATGTGCCAATACATTCGTTTGACATTAATGAGATAATGTGCTTTGGCTCCATTTAGAACGACATAGACAGGTCATGTGAAAATAGTTTGTGTCAAAAAGCGAACTGCGGGTTCCCAGGTGAGCGAGTGCATCGTAGTCGCACCAGAGCCGATCTGGTATGGAAAACACTAGAAGCATGTGCAAACACTGTACATATGCCAACACTGAATAGCTGTGTATGAAAGAACAACTCGAACGTTATAAATAAAGTACCAGAGCATTTTGCCTATCAGGCAAAAAGTTAATCGCATATAGTTCAGTTACACGAAAACGAAAGTCTCCTCATGTATTCACTAAGTGGACGTTCTGCAACTCTCCTTTATTGGCACATGTCATGTTTGTGCAATGGTTCAATTCAGGATTTGCTGAATTATATCACGTTACAACAACACCTGTCAATTTTTGTGGGTTGTATTTCAATTTGTCAACGGATCTTCTTTCAAACCACAATTAGCTCTTCGAACATTCGGCCCAAATGTTCTTAGAGTGAGAAGTCTGGTCAGGGATTATCCGTTTGCTTTCTTCTGCAAATTATTTATTGCTTTCTAGAAAGGACCAGTACTGATCACCAACAGGGCTATTCCACTTTCAAAATTCAAAACCCCAAAAATAAATGTTAACACTGATGTATTCTAGGATATATACCAGCACGTCTTGATTATCACCTTAACCCTTTACTCCATAGGCTATTCTTAGATCATGACATCATTTTCTATTTTTAGACAACATAGAAAAAAAAACAAGAAAAAAATAGGTTAAGTTTTGAATATTTTTGAAAATATCATGGAAAATTGAGCAAAAACATGCTATTTCAAAGGCGTCAAAAGGCGTTATTATGGAGTATTGGGTTGATTTGATCCAAACTGTATAAACGTTAAGTGAATGTGACCATGATTGTAGCCGACCATTCTTGTATCAAGTGAAAACGTTTGTTTACCCATCCATATAAGCCTAACGCCCTTTTTGTGGGACATAGGCAGACAATACAAAACCAGACCAGACGCCACCAAATGCGGCGTCTGACCAGGTTTTCCACTGTTTGCTTACAAACATTTCTCTAAAAATTTGAATAAAAATGAAAAAAATTGCACACAACAACCATAACATTGGAAAGGGCCTCGTCCGATTGATAAGGATGGGAAATACATTCGGCATAACTGGGTTAACCAGAGTACCTTAACACCAGGCAAACAGCTCCCTTAAGTAGCGCTAAAAAGGACAAAACGATTATACCCCAAAACACGTGAACAAACAAAGCATTGAAAAGGGAAACGACGCTCTGAGTATTGCTGAAGTACACTCACTTAAGGAAAAGACTGGTTAGATAACTTCAAGGCATGTTGACTGTTAAGCACACCAATAAACACCCTTATGTATTTTTTATTATGATGTTTGGTGAGGAAACCCCATTACAATACGTACTAAAGGTGATGATTGCACTAATAGGCCTAGTTTGGTAAACGATTGTCAAATTTCTTAGTCATTTTAAACTAGGTTATCGTTTCTCCATAGTTCCGCCTTAGTCTTATGATAACAAACATTCAAAAGAACTCACAACAGACAACATAGAGACCCGATTCATTTAAAATTATGAATGACTTGTAAAAACTAAACGGGCCAGGTATTTTATCAACCAGAGCTCAATATTATGTGACGATGTGAACGTATTTACATACCTTGTTCATGGTTGATGCATTTAGTATGAATGAATGAACGAGTGTTATTTTGTAATGCACAGAACTAACATTTGACATACCTTAAAAGAATGTGACATACACATACCACATTAATCTCCCAAACCCTTTGAAGACCAATGGACCTTTCTATCAAGCTTGGTGTTGACGCCGTGAAACCTGTTTAAGCCCTCCAGTAAAATATTTTACTGACCGTTCCAAGGCGGTACTTCTTTTGTGGATCATTTGTGTTTTTTGTGTCTTGTGTTTCTCATGCTCTTGCGTCTGTTCATTGCTGCCTTGTGGTCACCTGCTGGGAAAGGGCTGACCTCTTGGCTCTTGTTGGTGATGTTTATTGTAGTTTTGTTACTTTCCCATGCGGTATCCTTGGTTAGGTGTGGTACTTGATTGTATCGTTTCCTGATCTTTGCCTCCTTTCTTACTTTGATGTAGTTAAGTCATGATAGTCTGTTGTATATATTGAGGGGTCACAAGTTGTATTTGCAAAAACGAAACAACTGTATTATCGATTTAATCTTAGCAAGCAGTGCAAACCCTGATGAAATGCCACATCTCATCTGGGTCTTCACTGTTTCCAAAAGTGCCTGTTTAAAGGTAGGTTAACCCATGTACGCCAGTTTTTTAATCCTTATAATTTTGATATGCCCATCTCCAATTTTAGGGTTGTTGGGTGGTATTTTTCATTTTAGTTCATTTATTTAAAATAGAATGTATGATGTAAGTATACAGTGGATAACCTGATTAGACGCAGCTGCTGGGGTGTTCGTGTCACTAAGGATGGTGCCAACACATTGGGTTGATTGGGTTGATTGTTTAGACGTTGGACTCTTGCAAGTGATAGTTTATTATATTTCGTAGAAGGTACAGCACTGCTTTTTATGAGGACCAACTTGTGCGAATAACCACTCATACCTTTATAGAAGTCACTGCTTTATCAAAACCATTTGTGGTTGGTAGCAGTGTGTTGAGGTGTCATTGTTATGATGATAATATGGTTTTAGTCACTCTATTACCACATAATAGTCGTTTAATGCATCGTACGTAAGATGAGCTTCATACACTTATTTTTCTACCACATTATGCGGAATTTCATCTGGGTCTTCACTGTTTGCCAGGTATCCTATTAGGGGTGATATACATACAGAATCAAATGAGGATGGAAACATGTATTTAGTTTTACATGTGCCAGTGTCTGTACCGCAATAAACTGCACAATAAAGTGCACCTAAATTTATAAGCACATATTAATAATAAGCTCAAGTTCAAAAGTTTGACGGTCTATCATAATAGATAAGAGAATCCACAAGCGGCAAGCAAGGAACATATCCTTCTTGCCTGATTACGTTTGAATCATATGAGCCAGTGCATGTGATTTCCAACAATTTGGAATTTTGACAAGTGTAGACTCGGACGAGCCTCTGCAGCCTCCTTGTAAGCTTAGAAACTCCAAACGGTGTTCAGTCAATAGCTTAACAATCATATAATATTCAAGCGACTAGCAAAGGCTCTGATCAGACTGCGCGTATGCGCAGGCTGATCTGAGGCTTTGCTGGTCGCACATACCACATTGTTGGAAATCTCATGCACTGGCTCATATTTATACAGGTGTACCAGCCTCCATGAACCTCTTTAGCACAAATTAAATTTCAATCGTGGATTTTGGTACTTTTCGCATAGGCAACCAGTGAAGGCTCAGACAACCCTGTGCTTTCGTGCAGTCTCGTCAGAGTCTTCACTGATCACAAACATAACGTTTGAAAGGAGATGAAGACTCAAGTGAAAAAGTAGAAATCGAACTCCATAAGGTGATTGCGTATTGGTATTGAACTTATGACTTTACGAATATGTGATACGAATAAAAGTCTTATGTGATGACCCATCTATTGTGTCTTTCATATTTGTAAAAATGTAATTTTTTCCAGTTTATGTGCTTGACCGAGATGATTCACACGAAAAAAATGCATTTTCATAAGCACTTTTGGCAATATATTTAGATCAAATTTGAAGTCTGACAATTTCGTGATGCGCTCACAGGATAATCATCCTATTTTCAGTTCAAATATCAGCTGTTTTGTAATCTGTCATGATATTTTAACGAGAAAAAAATGAAATGCGTTTTAACATTTGGCTTCTAGACATCGATGACAGATTTAAAGCAGATGTACTACTTTTGTCTACCTGTACTCACGGAATTTCCTACCAGGTAGTTGTATACATGTACCATGATCTCCAGAACACGATAACACCATTATGTTATTATTCCTTCAAGTAACTCGGGGTCATGTCTGATTTTATAGTGGTACCCCTGGACAATTGTACGTTCTAGGTCTGCTTTGGAATTTATGTGATCGTTTGAAAATTACTTTGATAGGAAAAGCATGTGAAAACAGAATAACAAGGCAAAGTGGAAACCAATCAGGTGGCATAAAAATTGCGTGGCTAGCTATTTCGTTACTCTGATGTTACACGGTTATCTACGTAAAACCCCAATTGAATACATGACTACCGGTTTCTTCAATCACAAGCCACAGACCAACTCAAGACTCACGAGTAAGAGCACAGAACACAGACAGGCTGGCGATATTAAGGTACAAAAACGTGGGTTCACTGTTATATTGAGACGTATCCCAGATATTCATATCCAAAAGTACTATACTGAAGACAAATGGCATGATAAGACAGAGACTACTGACAGCGAAAACACGAATGTTAAAAAATATCAGCTGCGATTTGCGTGAACATACCCCCTAGTTAAAGGTTACGAGAGTGAATTTGTGTTTTACTGATAAGCACATTCTTATCTCTTGTTCACGATTACCACACTGTTAGCAAATGACTTTTTCTAGTTACTACACACGAAGATACTGGGCCAAAAAGATCATTTAATCAATCTTTTTATCATCGGAAGCAAATGATCAATTGCTTCACCTACATGTAATTTCTTTTATAAAGCAACAGCATGTGTTTTTATGGTAACATTGTGACGGCCCCTAAAAGTATGCTCGTTCTGAAAGCTTAGTACGCAAGCGTGTCTGTGAGTTGCGTTTCGGTCAAACTTGGCATTAAAACTACATGTAGCTTTATATATGTTACTTAAGAAATAGATCAGCTCCAGCAGTGAATTGTTGAGTAATAATTCACTGTTTGGAGGTCAGTTGTAAAGAAGATCAAATCACGAGCGCGCAGCGCGAGTGATTTATATTCGTACAACTGACCGAGATACAGTGAATTATTACTCAACAATTCACGCACTGGAGCTGATCTATTTCGATTCTAACACACAATAAACGACGAAAACACATTCGAAGTCTTCAGCTTCTCCCAACTTTCCGCCATTGCACTGAAGAATTCCCGCCAATACTTAGACTACGTCGCATACGTTTACATGTAATTGTAACGTCTTACAAGCGTAAAAACGACGTTACACCGTCTAACGCCATAAATGACGTCATTTTTCAGTAACGTCAGCTATCACACATTTTAGCAGTGAATTATTGTCCGATATATCACAGTTTGTTACCGTTGGCTCTATAGGCGAGGTGTGTTAGAATTAAGAAATAGATCAGCTCCAGCAGTGAATTGTTGAGTAATAATTCACTGTTTGGAGGTCAGTTGTAAAGAAGATCAAATCACGAGCGCGTAGCGCGAGTGATTTATCGTCGTACAACTGACCGACAAACAGTGAATTATTACTCAACAATTCACGCACTGGAGCTGATCTATTTCGATTCTAACACACAGTAAACGACGAAAACACATTCGAAGTCTTCAGCTTCTTCCAACTTTCCGCCATTGCACTGAAGAACTCCCGCCAGTTCTTAGACTACGTCACATACCTTTACATGTAATTGTAACGTCTTTTAAGCGTAAAAACGACGTTACACCGTCTAACGCCATGAGTGACGTCATTTTCTAGTGACGTCAGCTATCACACACTTTAGCCGTGAATTATTGTGCGATATATCACAGTTTGTTACCGTTGGCTCTATAGGCGAGGTGTGTTAGAATTTATCATAAATTATGACGTCGCGTCTGGGAGTGAAATAACGCCATGCAATTAAATTTATAAACCTCTATTGGTTTACACATTTTCGGGAAATATTATGACGTCCAACATAATGACAAAATTATAACGTTTTATACGGGAGAAATGAAATTTCAAAGTAACCTTAATGTCATATGATTAATAGAATCTAACATTCGTGCTCTTGTATAATTGAATTTATTAAACTCGTTGCGAAAAAGAGATAAGCATCGCGTTTGATCTCTTTTCCCCAACTCGTTTACTAAATTCAATAAAACATAAGCACTAATGTAAGATCCTTTTTACATGTATATACAAGTCGCACAGGTTCCATCTCATTAAAGCACAATGTGCTACTTTTCGACTGAAATCTTATAAATGTGGAATTCATGCCAATGTGATTAGATTTCATTTTCAATGTACACAGTAGATTCGTTATGAAAAGTTTTCTGTTTATAGAAATTGTTTAAGGTAGGATTCAAGGATTCGTTTGTTTAATTTTGACTGGAATATCAAAACATTTATCAACATGTTGTGGAATCCAGTAACTTCACGTCATTAATTGCCAATGCTACAGTTTTACTGCTCAACCGAGCTATGAGCGTAAAAATGGCCAGCATGTTTATCACATTCCATGCTTTGTCTATGTGAGCAGCAAAGGCTCTGGCATATGCGATTTGAACCAAAACCTCATACGATGGTTCAAATGTTTGGTTCATTTTCAGGTCATAATTGCTTGTTTTGTGCAGCTCATTAGAGCAGTCTTTTGTGAAGCTGGCGAAATATCCCATCTAGGGATGCATTGATAAGTTAGGGGTCTTTCATGCGAACCAAACATCTATGTGTCTTGAACCACATCTGAACTAAGGGTGAGGTTGGCGCCGTGAAACCGGTTTAAGCCCTCCGGTAAAATATTTGTATTAGCCGTTACAAGGCGGTGCTTCTTTTGTGATCCATTTGTGTGATGATTGTCATGCTTTCGCGTCTGTTCAATTCTGCCTTGTGGTCAGCTGCTTGGAAAAGGATGACCTCTTCGCTCTTGTTTTTGATGTTTAATTGAGTTTTTGCCACGTTCCCATGTGGTATCCTGTGTCAGGTTTGGTACTTGTTTATATTGATTCCATGTTTGCCACCTTTCTTACTATGATATGAATTATTTCAAACATGCGGTAGACTGTCATGGTTATTTGTTATTTAGAGATCAAGGCAGCACCGATTTCTTCATGTCTGTTGGAGCATCTTCAATAGCAATGTAGATTGTAGAAAGCTAGTCACACCAGCACTTAACTCAATCATTTAATAAGCATCCATTAAAAGAACCTTATCTTCAGTGTATCATTAAACAAATGATAGGAAAATCTGATCAGAATAATTTTGTTTATAGTTATCTTCTATGTCTGTGCTAAACATAGAACAAGTGCTGTTTGTGGTAATTAAATTAACCCATAAAACGTCTTGGTTAAAAAAATCTTGGCTATAATAGAATGACCTTGAACTAGGACCTTATCATTAACAATATACAATTAGTTTAACAATGCTCTGTTAGAATGTTATATACTATTCAGAAGAAAGTACATGTTGGACACAAAAATTCTGATGAGGAAAAAGAATATTGATGAGATCAGATTGCATACAATGACCAAGGCTTTTATTTCCCTAGCATATCATAAACAAGCACTACTACTACTACTTCTACTACTACTACTACTACTACTATTACTACTACTACTACTACTACTACTACTACTACTACTAATAATAATAATAATAATAATAATGATACTACTACTACTACTACTACTTACTACTACTACTACTACTACTACTACTGCTACTACTACTACTACTACTACTACTACTACTACTACTACTAATAATAATAATAATAACAATAATAATAATAATAATGATAAAAATAATAATAATAATAATAATGATAATAATAACAACACAGGGAGTGTCAAAGTTTAAATTGATGATCTTCATCAAGACTCGATATAGTCAAACTACACTTGCGACTTTAAGACGTTTGTCTTCCATGTTAACTAAATTGATTTCATCCTACTACCCTTTCTACTATAGTGTAGTGGAGCCTCCGAATGTAAACAACCAATCTAATCACAGACTAAATTGTATATCTTTCCTTGAACTTAGCAAGTACAAATGCTCTACAGAGGTATTGATCTGCCATCGTTAATATACTTCTACATTATTTTACTCTTTCTCTCTACAGAGCAACTAGTATACTTGGGAATTGGGTCATGTGCTGTGACCTCAATAAAGGTTTATTGAAATCCATTATTGACCAGGAACTCGTAAAGGTGTAAAATTAGCCCTGTCCTCTAAGGTACCGCGGTAGTTAATGTTTAGCGGACATAACGGAATACAAAAAGAAACTCACCTGAAACTGTAGTTTTAATTATTTGCCATAGTATCTCCTCTCCACATTAGTGCATGCCATCGCTAGCTTCTCTTTCCTCCGTATTTACACTGACACATTTTCGACTCCATGTTGATTTTGAGTTCATTTGGAATGCCTCTGATGGTACCGCGTTAATTAGAAAATTGTCAAAGTATGGGAAGCCAGTTATGCTTTAAGTGAAAATAGTGTATTTTGGGCAAGTTGAACAGACAGTCTTTACTTAATGACAAAAAAAAGTCAAAAACGAACTTTTTGTTGAATATTTAACTCAAAACAATTAGAAAACTTTCAAACTAAACATATTTACAGTATTTTCATGTATGCTTGTGAAAATTAATTAGTGAGGCAATGGGGGCAACGGAATACATCACCCCTCCTCACAACCCTCACCTCACTGCATGATTTTAGATGGGTCCAGTGAGGGCAAAAGTCACACTTGCCCCAGCTTACAAAGGAAACATAGACACACTGTTTTAAATATCCTGCTTCGTATGTGTGACAAACGCAACATTTCTCGTCCTCTGCTATGTCTGTAGATTCACTGTCTTCACTGCTCTGTGAGAGATTAATGGGCCCACCAACTTTGATGGTACCTGATGTACTGGGTCTAGGGTCATGAGTTAAGTTTCCAGATTCAGTTTTTTGTATAGCTGTCTTTGAACATTTTACCTTAGATGTACCCTTTTGGTTCTGAATGGCATGCTTTTTCTTAGTGAGTGTTTTTTGAGCCGAGTCTTTAAGAATCTGTTCATTGGTCTTCTTGAGGAGACTACCAGCAATGTATGGTGGAACAAACTTCCTTTTCTTCCTTGGTTGAACAACTGTTGTTATGGTTCTCTTTTCAAAAAAATCAGATTCCATTGTTTTCTTTGGTGTGTGATTAATTTCTGACTCATTACAAATCTCAAGTTCTTGTTGGTCTTGTTGGTCTTGTTCTATATCTTGATGTTCGCTGCCTTCTTCCTGCTGCTCTGTTCCGTTTACAGTATCCTGCTGGTTACTTTCAAAGTTCTGCTCTTGAGTAGAATTCCCATCCTTGGATTCCTGGCTAATCTCACTTGGTGCATTTCTGTAGATCTGAGAAGGAGCAACTTCAGAGTCAGAAATAGCTTTGTTATCAAATGGGTGTATTCCTGTACGACGAAAGGCGGATATAAGGTTTTCGGCAGACAAAGCTTTCAGGTAAGGTTTATTGGTGAGCTCTGCAATTTGATAACTAGTGATATTTGCACCAGGAAACTTCTTCATGTATGCTTGACACTCAGAATTATATATGGCCTTAAATGGGCCAAACACTGCAACGTCCAGAGGCTGGGTCAGGTGACTGGAATGAGGAGGCAAAACAAATAATGTCACGTTGTGTTTTTTTGCCCAATCAGATAAGGTAAGTGAGATGTGTGACTTGTGTCCATCATATAAAATAAGAGTGTGATCACTTGCTTTGTCATCAGACAATTTTACAAATGTGGCAAAATGTTTGGTGATGTAATTATGGAAAGTTTCAGAATTTGACCACCCTTTCTTTGACATCTCACCAGCAGCACCAGGACATGCTCCATTGAGGAAATCAGGGTTCCATCGCTGACCTGGAAAAATATAGTATGGGGGGACACTATTGCCTAAGGCATTTCCAGCTGCTATGATGGTCACATTGGAAGACCTGGTTGATGTGATGTTTTGTGGCTTAGTATTTGTAGAACAAACAATTTTTGGTGGACTGTGTTCTGTCGAAACTCCTGACTCATCAACATTGTAAATGTTCTGGGGCTTGTCTCTCAAATTATGTTTGGTTAATATTGTCCCAAGTTCTTTATAATATTTGTCCAGAGTATCTCGTGATGCAGACTTTGCCCTTACAATTGTGAGTTTCTGTGGCTTGGCAACTTTCAAATTGGGCCATCTCTTGAGAAAGCTGTAAAACCAGCAGTTGCTTAAGGCATCTTTAGCTTTTACAGGTTTACCTAAAGATTCAGCATAGTTCTTTGCCATATATCTTATTCCTGATACACCATACCCATATCCAATCTCAGCCATGTAACTGACGTGACCAACAAGTTTTTCTTCCTCCTCTGTACTGAAAATCTTGTCAAAACCTATCTTGACATCAAGATCCACCAGCCCTCTGGTTCTGTCACGGAGTGTTGATTCAGGAACAGAATAGTCTCTGGATGCTCTGTATACAGACACACCTCTCTGTGTTGCTTCAAATGCCCTTTGCAAATTAAGTCTGTCATACTGCAATTTTCTCCTCTTCTCTGGAACATCCTGTAAAAATAGTAAGATAGTTGTATGGGATGCCAGCTATCTTACTGCTTTTACAGCTTCCTGAAGAGATGGCCCAATTAGAAAGTTGCCACACAAACAGAACACCTACTTACTACTGTTGAAATATTAATATAATTATATTGAAAATGACCAGTCATGTGGTTTTTAGCAGTCCAGATCTTGGCAACAATACCCAAGCAGTTGCCTGTGGTAATGAAATACACTGTTGTGCTTGAAAACAGAAAATAAAACGAGTTCCTAAGAAGCAAGTTTTCACAACTTTCATTTCTTAATAATAATTGAAAATATTGGCTTAACGGCGGCCCATACTTTGACTGGCGGGAAACCACTTCCAAATATGGCAAACGTAACCTATGACGTAGTGGTTGATGGGGCGTTTCCAGACGATGCCTTAAGCGGTGTAAACAAAAATTTCTGACACATCAAATTTGTTGGAGGGAGGGTTTTAAGAGGTAGGGGGTGGAGAGGAAAGGTAGGAAGTCATGTTTTAACTGTTTTATAATAAATCTGAAATTTACTCACCAATAATCTCGACATTTTAGCAAAATTTTGCAGCAGTCAAAAGGTCAGCTTCCGGGTTACCTCAGCGATTATGTCAACATCCGGGAAGTCGGCGCTGTACAAAAATCTCGCGCAAAATGCAAATAACGCGGAAGCCGCGAAGGCGCGGTACCTTAGAAGTGGAGTATACTTATAAAATTGACCCATATAAGTTATTGAACTGAAACAAAAATGAAATGTTGTTACTTGGCACCGGCAAGCATCCAAAGCACATGCGTGCCTTCGTTGCTCATAAAACCTGTCTTAAGCGGCCACTCAAAAAGAAGACCAAAATTGGTTTCACGGATTGATTATCGCTGAATGCAGGTCAAAAGTATTGCCGAATACTCCAAGGGGAGCATCCAGCAATACTTTCGACCTTCATTAAGCTACCATTTTTTTAAGATGTTTGTTGTGTCCTTTTTTGAGTGTCTGATTAAGACAGGTTTAACTGTACACCATTAAAAGGGGTTTATAATGCTGTCGATATGTTGTTTACTTACACTCGATTATTCTTCCTTTGACTGTACTTGACACAAAACAATTTGGTGTCACTTGGAATATTGTACCCAATACATATGATAGCATATTTGACAATGGTACATTTTCTTTCGCACGAAATGTTAACAGAAAGATGGCAATAGATAAACAAAGTGTTTATCATACCAAACAAGGATCTCTACTGATGCGCTATTCCATACAGATTAATGCAACAAGTCTTGAAACTAGTTTAAGCCCTACAGTATTTTTACTGACCGTTTCAAGGCGGTGTTTCTTTTGTGGATCATTTTTATTATTTATGTTTCGTGTTTGTTATGCTTTCTTTCCGTTCATTGCAGACTTGTGGTCACCTGTTGGGAAAGGGTTAATCTCTTGGCTCTCTTGTGTGTGATGTTTTATTGTGTTTTTGTCACTTTCCCGTGTGGTGACCTGGGTCAGTTGTGGTACTTGATTTTATCGATTTCTGATCTTTGCCTCCTTTCTTATTTTGAATTGTGTTATCACAGGTCTCGACGTGTTCTTTTTCAAACGTATTTTCATCAGAACAAATGTCAGAATGAGCCCACCGTATATTTTCCAGGCTCACTTATTTATGTACCTGTAAGTTTTCGATCAGACGTATGTTGTTTCAAAGAAAATTAGCTCGCTGTGTTATCATCTATTCTAAATTGATGCGTAGATTAGCTCTCACCTTGGCTGGTGCCAGATATTATTGTCTGATCTCTCAGACACTTCCAAGCCGTCGTTTTGTATGTTATTGTTTATTTTTGTGGTTAGATTATAATCTAGGGCAAAGATTTGGCCAGTATAATGAATTTAAAGACATAAAGATTTGAGCAATAATTGTGGTATCACTCATTATGACTCTCTCCAGGGGTCATACTAGGCAGATCAAAAATAAGGTGATTATGACTTCCTTACAGGGGCAATAAAGTGGTCCCAGGAAGGGATTAGGTAATTTTTGATAAAATATTGATCTTTATCTTAGTGAAAGAAATTAAGTTGTATACAGGTAAGTCCCCTCTCGAGGCCCCTTTAATTTTTTGAGATACTGAAACTGTCTCTTATCAGTTAATCCTTTAATGATCTCTATTGCACAGGAATATATGTCTTTAAGTCCACAATGGCTTCGGTTGTTATCCGTTCTAAGGCGGTGGTTCTGTTGGTTTTGATTCATTTTTTTCTATTGTTGTCCCATTGTTTGTTGGGATGGGGGTTGGTCCTTCTCTTGGTGTCCTTCCTAGTTTTGAAATCATACTGTTAAAACTTCCAGATTAAGATGTACTTCAACATGTTCAATCCCTGGAAAAATAATTCTTGCAGACCGGATAAGGATATCTGAGATTTTACCCTGGGATAGAAAATCTTATCTTACCCATGATATCTTACCCAGGGCGTCAAGTAACGTCATCCTGTGAAATTGCATCTTAGCGTATTCAGGGACTTCTGTAAGCTTATTTTGAAATAATAAATAAATAAAAACAGTGGTGAGCAAGAAAAAGTATACATTATTCGTTTGAGGGTAGGTTAGAAAAATAAGTCCCTCTCATCACTCGGCTCGCCTCGTGATGCCAAACAGCGATCCTCGGGACAGATTTTATATCCTACCCTCATACTCATGATAAATTCTTATATTATTCTAGCAAACAGAACAGACTATCACATCGGCATTGATACCATGTTCTTTTGGCGTTGTGTGCCAATTGAGAAGAAAAAAAACATTTGGCCAACTGAACTCAGAACAAAGTCAAGCATCATACCGGGCCAAAGTTTTGTATCTGTTGCACTCAGACACTTTTCTAACAGTTTATTATTTTCCAGAGAGCAATAATGTTAGTATAGCATTAATAAAACAAAGATATACTGCAGCTGTCGGGTGAAATCGGGTACAGTGTTGTAAATGGTTATGATTATAGTTGTACTCGAACATCACTAAGGTTTTAATACTGGGTCGTATTTCTTCTTGGCGTTCGCACTTGCATCTTGTTAACTCAAACTTCAATGGATCTGCATTTAATCTTTGAGTTATCAGAAGCATGAGAAAAGGGGGTAAAGGATAAATACAATCTAACAAAAACGATTATTTTAATTATTTAGTCATTTATTATTAACCCATATAAGCCTGGCGTCCCCTTTTGTTGGACATAGGCAAACAGTGCAGAGGAGGGTCTCCAATGTGTTCTATTTTGATATGAATTAAAATGAAAAATACCACCCTACAACCCTTAAAATGGAAATGGACTGGTCCAATTGATAGGAATTAGAAATTCTATCAGGCAAAAATGGGCTAAAGTATAAGTTGTTTTTGCAACTATCCAAAGCACATTATTTGATAGAAATAAATAGTTAAACCACTTTCAAAAATATGCCCGCTGCCTTCATCGTGCCGCATTCGTCATAATACAGTAAACCCTGTGTAAAACGGCCACTCAAAAACAACAACAAAGATCGCAATGACAAATGGTAGCTTAATGAAGGTCGAAATTATTGCAGAATGCTCCCTTTCTTTTGACATGCATTAAGCGATAATTTGGTCTTGAAAAACAATTTTTTGGTCTTTCAGGAGTGGCCGTTTTACACAGGCTTACTGTACATGTAAGTGCACTATGCAGAAAATATTTCCAAAATTCAATCCCTCTTTCAAAAAAAATTAAGCAATAACTAGAGAATACTAGGTGAGTGTCCTTTGATATCAAGTTTACCAGGCAAGACTTTGAGAACGCTTGTTGACATCGCGAGGCTTGCCGAGCGATTCAACATGCGTTGTCAAAGCCAAGCCTGGTAAACTTGATATCAACAGATGCAAACCTATCAGTTTACCCATTGATTCACTATTCAAACTAGCGATTATGACGTCATTTTCGATTTTTTTATTCAGCATTATTGGCAGTGCAACGTCATCATGACCTGATAGAGGCACATGCCGTTAGATAAACCATGTTTATCAGGTAGCATGCAGCAATACAGTTAATATGAAAGGTAACTAATAAAGCTTGTTGATCAGGATCCACAATTGTTTCCATCCAATCAAAGTGCGCCACGGGATTGACTGAAAATCTCGAATTGTTAATGCGAAATATGTTTGAATGAGTGTGTCATACTCGTATATGACATCTCCCATTAACGTTGACCTCAAAAACACAATACGTTGTACTCCTTGAATTATTAGCTAAGTACAAACAGTTTTTAGGTGGGCAGTGACAACTCTGTTCAGACTTGGCGAATATCCAGGAAAATCTGAGTCTTCACTTGGTGCACATACTTCTGTTGGTTTCGCCATGAGGAAGCTTTCAAAGGTAGCACTGTTGCAGCACGTGTTTGTCCGGTATTCGTCACGAGACGTTGTTGGGGGCTTCCAGTGCGAATTTCCCAGTAGCTTCCTAGCATGATGTGCTATCTAGAAAAGAAATTGAAGGAATCATGGCGAAGTAACTTTATTAACGCCTTTGTATACCACACACAAGCATATTTCTCGTCAATAATTTGAGTCTGTCCAACTCGTACATGTACAAGCTCGTACATGTTTATTTTTCGCCTGCAGATTGTTTTGCAAATACACTGTAAACGTGTTCAAATATTCTTTTAGGATTACCATGAGGTTATCAAACAGTGTGGGACATGATCTAGGTCCAAACTGTTTGCATATTACCCCCAGACCACACCAACAGGTAAAAAGATAATGGTAGGACCTGTTGAAGTAAATTCTTTTACCGCAAATCATGCATTAAGCTTTTACAGCAAGGATACTTTGCGAGTGTTCAGAGTTCGCAAAGGTGGCAATAGACATGAAACATAGAATCCCAGGCATCGAATATCTATTTTTATAAAGCTGAAGTATTCAAAATCACCAGACTATTACTGACTAGTTTTTACGTCTGCTGATCGGGCTTGGAAAAAAACGTCGGACTTGACAAGGATTAAAGCTGCTTGACACGCTGATGGTATTTCTAAAAAGATAATTTTGAAAAATAAATCAGAAGAGACGACAAACGCGCATGCTTAAGTTCAGCATGCATAGCGTTAATCCTTTTTATTAGCCAATTGTGATGATACTTCTGTCGTCACTGCTGTTACAGCACAAGTTGATTTTGATGGGAATAATCTGTTAATCTCATTAAGATGAAAGAAAGGCTTAAACGTCTGGAGATAAGCCAGTGAGAGGATTTATTCCTTCAGGAAAAGAAACGCATCTATAGACTAAATAACGGAAAACTGGTTTGAACACTTTGAAAAGCAGCGATATTGCCATGTTTTGTATTTTCGTACTTGTTTTGCACTCGAACACTACTCTGTTCGTCCCATTGAGAGTTTTACTATTAATTTAATTAGTACATAATCTGTGCAAAACGGGAGCATTGGCATCGTAAATTATTTAATCATCTATTTTTAGAAATCAGAACAAAGGTGTTTTGTAGCCTATCATTTAGACAGCATGTGCTTTAAACGAATGATATCAATGGAATTGCAATACCGTGTCTACATATTCTAGCACCCCCACACACCGTGATTTTCACCTTAATAGCAAAACAATGAAACCAGCACACAATACCTTGGTAATCACCCTAGAGAGACTCAGTGCGAAGTCTTAGATGAGCCTGAGCAACAGAGCCTTGACTGCTCCTATACATACATTATGATCGCAAATATATGAGCCACGACATGAGATTTCCAACAATGTGATATGTGCGACCAGCAAAGACTAAGCTCAGCCTGCGCATAAGCGCAGTCTGATCAGAGCTTTTGCTAGTCGCTTGAAAATTCTATGAATGCTAAGCTACTGACCCAACATCGTTTGAAGTTTCTAAGCTTAAAAGGAGGATGCACAGGCTCGTATGAGTCTACACTGGTCAGAATGCAATTTTGTTGGAAATAACATGCCGCGGCTCACATGTAATGGCCCCAACTGTTAACCTTCTTGAAGGACTATACGGATGTCTACATGTAGGTCATATATGGCAATTTCCAAACAGACACATTTACTTAACAACCACACCAACCCACCCTCCAATGTCAACACAAACACCATGCATTCTCAACTGGGCGGTACATAGAATTAAATGGTGCTTAAAACCTATCAAAACGGCCAGGGAAAATAGTTAAAGTGTATGTTCATGCTTTTTAACATTTTACTTTAATCACAAATAAATATTTCGTTATGGACTAATCTTATTTTCACAGATCATTTATCCATCTAGTTAGTTAATTACAGAAGCTTTTATAGCCCTTCTGGGAGCAGCCATCTTACAGCTATTGGCACACATTAACCTGAGTTAACCTCAATATGCTGGTCTCCCAAATGATTGAAGCGGCACCTTTCAGTCAATGTCTTTATTTCAATATTGGATAATGGGATTTTCCGTTTTAATTACAATCAACAGTTTCATTTGATTTTATTCTGTCTTTTTGTTAGCAAAATGAAGAAAAGTGTTACAAAATATGTCGTCTGCTATAGTAATAATTAGTGCTTTAAGACTTAAATTTAAGAATTAATTATTAAATATGGGACAAGTATCAAAATTTACTCATCAATGCACACACTGCTAAAAGCATTACTCTGAAACATTGTTATTTTTTTTACCTTTTGACTGATTTATAATTCTGCTTTGGTAGTGTGTAAGCAGGTGGAAGTGATTCCAGTTTTGGTGTGTAGAGATTATTGACCTGAGAATGACCAGACTCCCATTAAGAAGCAAAAGTAATTAATTACAGGCTAATAGAAGGGCATTCACAAACATTGAATGAGGGATTATTCCTGCCATACTGTAAACTCTATAATAAATGCATTTAAAAAAAGTGAGAATTATCCATTTAATGCCAGATTGCATTAGGCCAGATTTTTGTATTAGTTGATTTACGGGAATTTGTTTTCAGATTTAGGGTCCAGGGGGGGGGGGGGGGGGAAAGAAAAGAAGCTCTGAAAATGACCAGAGCTTTTTTTTCTTTCATTTTCAGACTTTTTTTGTTATTATTATTTCCAGAACAAACTGTTAAACTAGTAAAGTAAACCAACAGTCTGTATTAAATCTTTAAATCCTGCATAGGACAATCACTTTTAACAGTGTCAGTCTAAAAAAAATAGAACAGAAACTCAAAAATATATTATTTTTTTCAATCGAGTCGGCGGATAAAATATATATTTTTTTAGAAATTATTTTATTTCTCTACTTTCTGGAAAATTACAGTAGGTGGGCTCGAAAATCAACTTGGCCTTCTTGCCGATGACAGTTGTTGCTCTTCATTGCTATCGCTATAAGTATACCAACAACTCAAAGAACAGAAGTAAAACTACCTAAGCACCAGCGCCACTCATTTAGATCATTGATCATAGGCTTTGCTAGATGGACGTTTTACGTAATAGGGTTTAAGACCTCAAGGCATATGGGTCACATATCTTAGTTTATTTTTGTATACAAGTCCTAACCTGATACAGGCACGACTTGTATTTCATTTTTCAGTCTTGACGTTTTATGAATTGCTATCCATTACCGTGATTACGCGAAAGAAATATAGGAAATTACTTTCTAGTAAACGACACTTTTAACACGTGTATATCCTGCGTCGTCGAAAATGGATAGTAGCGACAGTGAAGAGCCAGACGATACACTGTAAATCACAGCATCGCATTATGATCAGCACTGTTTGACACTGCAAGAGCCGTTGTTTCACAAGGAATCCCTAGACTACTCCAAGTTATGATACCAAGCAAAATGGATTTTTATAACGAAAGGGGAGGAGAGTTGTCATATAAAATGGATGATTCATAAGGATAACACTTAACGCTATTTCTTGGTAATAATATCCATAAGCCCTGTTAAGCAAATTTTTGTACGTAAAACTGTAATTATTTTCTTACCATGCAAAGTAAAATCTGATCTGGGTGCTCAAAAGAACCGTCTCATTGAGACGGAGTACCCACAACCTATGTTTTCGTGGAGGAATAAGAAAATAATTATCAGTTACGCACAAAATATTTGGCCTGATTTTACGTTACCGTCATATCAGGCAACAGTTCTTATAATATACTTTATGTATTGAAGTTACCCTTTTTCCATTGTTTTAGCTTGCATGATTAACGGAGCTCTTATTTAATAATATAATATATAAATTAGGACAATTAATAAGTTCTTACAAAAATGGCTCAGTTTTACGTAATTTCTCTGAAACAAACCAATGCATATTACAGAAAATACTTTTCATGTTGCTAATCATGCTAATGATCATCTTATCTCCATCAGGTCCTGTACCTTTTATTTTTATATGTTAACAAGGTAGTGCTACATGTACCCACAACAAGAGAAAGGTGTATAGGGAAAAACATAATGTTTTGGTTTGAAAATCAAAATTGCACGACCCAAAGGTGTGCACTATAATCACTGTGTGAGTCCTAGACTGGCTACAGTCCTTAAAACAATTTTTCATCAATGTGTCATATCATATACTTGCAGCCAGTCCTACTCTGATGGCTCTGTTTTAAGGTCCTTAAAACAGAGCCATCAGAGTTAGACTGGCTACAAGTATATGATATGACACATTGATGAAAAGTTGTTTTAAGGACGGACTGGAGCCAGTCTATGTGAGTCCGTCTGTCTATCCGTCCGTCCGTTAGCAACTAGTGAAAATGCTTTTAACTCTTGAACCGTATGGTATATTTGATCAAACTTTGCATACCTATACATTTTTGTCTAGATACTGATTTGCAATCTGTGTTGCTTTGTATACAAATAAAATAAAGTTTAAACTAAAGTAAAGTACTGAAAATAATGTTTTTTTTTCTGCTTAAAACATTATTTATCCCGCTAATAAATGCTCAAATGCTAATTGTTGGCATTTTTTATGAGCAGGATTAAAATGCTTAATTGAGCTGAGCATGAAACGTTTTATAACCTCGGAGCCTGATTTTCTGAGCACGGAAGGTCAAGTGCTATTAATGCAGTTCTAGGGCACACTGTTGACCTAGTTATGTATTAAGTCATTTAGTACGTGATTCTGTGAAGCATTATTGTGTAAGTCAAGAGGCAGTCTAACTTTACTGGAATCGCTGTAATTACCGTACGTCGTCTAATAAGCAACAAGCGGCATCTCATCAAGATGAGGTGTGGGTGAGTTACATGGCGGGAACCCTTTGGGCCATCCTACATGTAGTCCGTTATGAGAACTTAAACGAGAGATGAATGAAATGAGCCATGACAAAATAGTTCCAACAATGTGGTATGTGCGACCAGCAAAGGCTCAGACTAGCCTGCGCATACGCGCAGTCTGATCAGAGCCTTTGCTAGTAGCTTGAATATTCTATGTACTACATGTCTCCTCATCAGGCATCGACCATGGCCAATAGGCTATTCAGAAATAGAAATAAGACGAATAAGAATGGTAGAATGTGTTAAACCGCAGTTTCACTAAATAAAATGGGGGCTTAGGGTTCTTTAATATAGATGTACCTGTTAACATTACACATACATTAATATGTTCAGATACACAATTGGGGACTTAGGCGGAATAGATCATGTCTCTTTTATGAAGCTCTATGCATAGCTGGATGTTTATTGGATTGGACATCTTCAATACTTATGACATTTCTTATCCCCTCTTGAACCCGATCAATATCATTACATTTATAGTCTGTCGTGGAAAAACATATTTCTCATAAGCTAAGATAGAAATGAGATATATCAGTAAGAATATCGTCCAAAGTATCGACAAGAATTGCTAAATTTTATGTATAGAAGCATTAAAATCGATTGTGTACTCTCGCATTTGAAAGCTGTGTGCATTTTCTCTTGAACATGTGAATTGGTTTCCTTTGAAAGAAATGACAGTTTAAGAGTTATTTTTGGAAAGGCATTTTGTCTTTAATGATGTTTCAACATTAGCCGTCTCCAGATTTTAGGTTGGTTAATGTGTTCACCAGATTAATTCTTGTCTGATGGGAATCGACTTTGCCACAATTGCACAGAAGAGACTGTGCGAGGCGCTTACATCCGCTGTTTGTGGTTGTTTCGTACGCTTAAATGTATATGCATTAAGATACGACTAACAAAAATAAAACATATTCACCACTTTGAATCACATGATCACAACATGTTCTATTAAACTGTTTGTTGATTGTCATTTCTTAAGGAATCTTAACACCAGAAGCGCTCTTTTTATGCTTTCAACCAACAGTTCAGCCCACAGGTACAAAATAATTTGTTCACCTAACGAAAGATCACATAAAAACTGGATGATGCTTCTTTTCTAAGAGGATATGATATTGTACTTAGATAAAAGAAGGGAAAACGGTTACACGTCTAGAATAGTATGATTGTTATATCACAGGAGCATGGCTATGTTTCTTGCAGACAAACCAGTCGATTTAGTTGGATTAAAGGAATACTAAACTATACTTTAACTAGGGTATCAACGGACTGGTTGCTAAGTTCTGTTCAAACGACATGCATGTATATATATATAGCCTAATGGGCTATGATTTCAATCTCGGCATGCCCTTTGATAGTCTGCCGACTTGACTTGCCCTTTTGATTTGGTTTAAACATATTTATATCAAATCAGTTTATACAATACAATACAATTTTCAATCATACAAACATTAGGATTAGAATGGAAGCAAATGTTTTTCAAGGTCTTCTCCTTCATTGAAGGAGACTTTATGCATCAATGGTGAAAATACGGAATGGTTTGGCAACTTTAAGCTCCTAAACTCCGTTGTTTATGGTCAGAAACATATACTGAGGGTACTCGTTTTCTTAGTTAGAACGAGCGGAACATTTTGGGACCAAAATTGAGCAGATTTGGTGATATTTTCTGTTTTGCAGCAAAACCACATCGTCTACAGCAACTCCATTCAAGGAACGCTGCTATATGTATTTCATCAGATGGGTTGGGTAATAAAACAGTCATTTCATGCCTGTCGGCCTCGTGCAATAGTGCATCAGGTCGTCCACGGTACTGAGGTATAATAGTTTGACTATACTACAAACATGCATGAAATAACTGTATACTATACTACAAACAGGCATGAAATAGCTGTATACTAGATTTTGGATTTACCAGTCAACGAGTCAAGTCTATACGTCAAGTCAGGTCAGCAAAATACATAGCGTCTTCCTTCGTAATTCCAGTACCCTAGAGGTTCGTGGTGGTGTTAGAAATTGCAACCTTTAAGACCAAAATCTATCTTCCAGACACCAGGCTTCTTAAAGAAAGCAGGTCTATCGATAATGCGTTAAAAGTCAGAATAAAGTCTGCTCGCTTGGGACTCGAGACTTGTGAATACGGCGATATCGAGGAAAATAGCTATTTTGTTCAAGGCATAAAGTATAAGTGTCATTGCTGTAGTCTCTTACCTTAACCCATATAAGCATAGCGTCCTTTTTGTGGGACATAGGCAAACAGTGCAGACCCAGATCAGACGCCGCAAAACGCGGCGTCTGATCATGGTCTCCACTGTACGCGCAAGCGTAATGAATAGTGTACATATCCAGGAGAGATAGCCTTATATTGAATGCTGTTTTTCTGACTGCTCGTACAGGAAACAATTTGCCCTTTCGGTGGAGCAAATGCTTTCCCTTCACATTAGTCCCCTTTTTGAAAAGGGAAACAATAGAAGAAAATAAATGCTTAATGTAATAGCCTCCCTATGATGTACATAACTCGCTTTGCGTTTTACATGTATCAACTCTCTCATATCTGATAGTCTATTCTAGACGCCTTGGGATGGCGCGTAATACTTTTTCTTGGATATGTTTTGTTTATCTTAACAAACAGTGTGGACCCTGAGAAGATGCCACATTATGCGACATCTCATCTGGGTCCTTACTGCTTGTAAAAAGGGCCCGTTTTGGGGGTTTTCCGTACACAATGGGTAAAGAGCTCCAGTTAGACAAATGTGC
Source organism: Loripinus fragilis (assembly GCA_964019695.1). Lineage (NCBI taxonomy): Eukaryota > Metazoa > Mollusca > Bivalvia > Lucinida > Lucinidae > Loripinus > Loripinus fragilis. Next base: position 126,276,414 of record OZ026516.1, read on the forward strand.
ATGTATTTTACTTACGCAACAAAGAATTATGGATTATATTCCTCGAACCACAGAGTTGAAATCCAGGCAATTATGCCACGTAAAAAATAACAATGAATGAAACAAAAATCCAGGTCAAGCCGAACCTAGAAATGCACGAAATCTACATGCATATTTATTAATCTGATTGGACAGTGTTATCGGCGGACAAAGCTGAGGGGAAATGAGTATTAAGCTCTTTTCTCGATTCATTTGAGTCATTTTGCTGCCACCAAAATATTTGAAAATGGTACGACTGTATTTGTTCTTAGAATTTCATGTTTAAAAAAAACGTGACCAGATTGCAATGAAGTAACTGAATATGACCAACTATACAAACATACCCTACCACGATAGATCTATTTTTACCCCGTTGTCAAAACGATAATCAAAATATCCCGAGCGAACGTAAAACACCAGGGAAGAGAAAAAAACTTAGAAAACAAAGCCAAACTCAAACATATTATGATTTTGAATATTAAATAAAAATAGCTGGTAGATTTTATCTATGAAGGTCAAGATACGTCATTGCTACTCTGCTGATACTAGCTAACGGCATACATATAAAGATCTGTATTTGGACGAAATATTTGCGACTTATTTTGAGGCGATTAAATATTGTAATATATTTAGTCGCCTTAAAGTATCAACATTCATTAATGAAAAAAATCGACAAAAAGAAAAAAAACGAGAGAAAAGAATCCAGTGCTTTACAAAATGAAGCAGTTGTACCCTCCCAAAGCACTGATAGACATTTATAAAAGCTGCTGTGAGCTAGTATTTCTTCCATGTAAAACAACAACTACATTTGGACTGGTGACAGTCGCAGACATGCTTTCGAATACTATATAAACTAAATCCACGAAAAGTAAACCACTGTCAGTAGTCCAACTGTAAAGTTACCGCCATACTGAAATATTTGAAATGTTGTACATGCATCTCATGTTGTTTGCTATTGTAAACCTGAGAAAATTATAATAAACTTGAAACTTGAAACTCAACCCTAACCACTATTGAGCTGAGTTTGTCGTCATTGGCATTTTACGTGAATTGTGACCTGGGGCTAACTTCTCATTTATAAAAGTGACAACGCTGCCTAATTAAAATGTAGACTGGGATTAGATGCGGGTGCATTGCATGGCGGGAGCCCATGGGTCATCCGACATGTAGTCCGTTATGAGAACTTAAACAAGAGATGATTGAAATGAGCCGTGACATAATATTTCCAACAATGTAGTATGGCTCAGACCAGCCATACGCGCAGACTGATCAGGGCCTTTACTAGTCGCTTTGATATTATATAACTGTTACGCTACTGGCCGAACATTTGGAGTTTCTAAGCTTAAAAGTAGGCTGCACAGGCTCGTCTGAGTTTACACTTGTCAATGTGCCACATTGTTGGAAATCACATGTCGGCTAAAATACAGGTGACGACCTAGATTCAGTCTATTCCATTACCCATTAGAGACTCATATATTCGTTGGGTTTATTGAGATTTCCTTTCTGTGGAAAAACTGAATATTTAGCATTTGAAAATACCAACAAAATTACAACAACAAAAAACGTAGAAAAACCCAACATGAACAGTCAGGGATGATAGGGCTAATGGGTTATTTGCGTGAGCAATGCAGTGAATTTAGCAATTTCATCTATTATCTCACAAGTATCAATTGTAAATTGTTTTCAAACGTAAGTAATATGTCTTATGACAGTAAGTTTACTATTCTTCAAACAGCAAGGCGAGCAAATTGAAAAAAGGTACCGTACTTTTAAGAAGCCACACTTGACCATTTATTTACAAACCATGTCAGATGAATAGCAAATGCAAAGGTCTGACAGTACAAATCTAGCCTTGTTCTTGGTGTTACGGCTTCAAGGTACCAACAGTATGTCTCAATTTCATTTACACGATTACACGTTCGTTTATCATTAGCTTAAACGCAAAGGTATTTGCCAAAACCAGAAATGCTAATAATCTGCCTATTTGGCCTTACATTACTCGTACTCGTATTCACTTACATGTAGGGTTTTAACACGACAACGAGTGTTTTGCAAGACAGGTCCGCTGTCACGAGATAACGCTGATGAACTTTCCTGGATGGGTACTCATCCGGTGTATGTTACTCTGGGCCCAAAGTCGTGACAAACATTTTAGCTGACTTTAATGAGCATAGATGTTACCTAGGCAAGTTTAAAACCAATTGCGTAAATGGACGAAATTAGATAAAACATGGGAAGGTACATGTATATAACAAGGCGAAAAAGTTGAGATATTGTTGAAGCCTAGTGAGAGCAGAGCAGCAAATCTTTACACGCAGCCTGAAACAGAAGTATACGTAGAGAATACTAGGTGAGTGTCTTTTGATATCAAGCTTACCAGGCAAGGCTTTTAGAACGCTTGTTGACATCGCGAGGCTTGATATCACGGGGGTAATACCAATTTCGCTATTTTTGCTGGCGACCGGGACGGTACTGCGTAAAGCTGCTATCGACCGAGGAGTACGGCTTGCGACCGGTCGGTACGGCTGTCGACAGATAAACAAACCATCAAATTCGATGGTAAGTGTGCTAATTTAGTGTGTGTTCCTACATTTTGGTGTCTAAACCGTTTCTTGGATAGCTTGCTATTGTTTTAAATGATTTGCAGGCCTGGCTATTCGCCTGTTTTAACGCTGGGCGTACTTCAACGGATATTCACCAAAAACTAAATAAAATCAGTATTCCCAAGAAAATTTGCAAATCGAGGCGATATGATGCAGATATATCATAAACTTACATGATTACCTTTAATCTGTGAATGTGCATGTTGTTATATGCCTCTGTGGTATTTTTATATTTTTTGTGATACTGCTGTCGACCAATAGTAAATTTGCTGGGTACGGTTGTCGCCGTTTACTGGATACGGATGTCGACGATTCAACTAGAATGTAAACAGATTTCGTTGCTGGAAAATTAACAGTTTAACACTGAAAAATCTAACTTTCTACGTCATTTAGTTTGTGGTCATGTTTAAGGACCCTGTCAACAGTTTTTTTAGTCATACTTGGATCATTTCCAGTCTTCCTGGGTTGAACTAGCACTAAACAGCGGTTATAGTGTCTGGCTCAAGGAAATAGCTCACTGTCTCTGACGACTCTCGAACTATCTACCATTCGATCCCCAGTCCAACGCTGTACCAATCTGAGCCGCCACTGTGATTGGTACGAGCCGTATGGATTAACATATTGGTCTACAGCTTGTAAGGAACTATTAATATGCAGAATCAGTCATGTGTTTTCTATTTTTGCAATTATATTGACGAGGAAAAGAGAGATGGTTGCTTTGGTTTAATTGTCTTCCCTATGTCATGTGACTGTGTTCTGTGGCTCTTCCTCGTGTAGCTGTGGGTTAATCTGCATTGTGTGATGGTCGTATTTCCTGACCATGCTCACTTACTTCTGCATGTACTTACTTCTAAATGTAAAGCGGAAAACGGCAGTTTTTGCATATAAGTACAGCAAATGTTAAGACGTGTGTGCATTTGCACATTCTCATCCGAAATTGCTGGGAGCTAAATGGCTCAGTGGTAATGTGCATGTCTAGAGACTGAAGGGCTGCGGGTTCGAGCCTCACTGGCGTTGTGTCCTTGAGCAAGTCACATTAATCATTGATTAGTAGTGGTTCAACCAAAGAAGACCCATCCGGACATAACTGAAAAAGTGTTGAATCAAATCAAACAAATAAACAGAAACTTCTGCCAATGTGACCAGTGTTCAGACATTTTGTTAAGACTGCGTAGCATAAAATTAATTTTCTTATTTCTCGTTCGAAATATATGTTATGGGTACTCAAAAGAACCGTCTCAATGAGACAGTTATTTAGAGCACCAACGTATGTTTAAACAGGTAGATAATATTTTACTCTTCAAAAAATGTTTATCTAAACCTGCCTGTTCGGGCTTAACATGCGACAATAGAGACGCTGAATGACCCTTTTCTTGGTTTGTGCCTGATGTATGCTGCAAAGCCTCTATAAACGGTAATATTCTCGCGGTTATCCCATTTCCTGTGGACTTTCTGAGTATATACCGGTGATCACCAAGCAGGCACATAACCTTGACTCAACATTGATTCAATGTATGGGGTTGAATCAATGTTGAGTCAGCGATGTGTGCCTGCTTGGCAGATCAGCAAGTGCGGGTCCTGGATTTCTTGATAGGGGTTCAAATTTTCATAGCGGTGGGGGGGGGGGGGGGGCGATTTGTTAACTTTACCTGATAGTTTTTCTGAAAATTCTTCATGAAACTGAAATAATTTTGGTTCAAAGCGAACCCCCTGAATCCCCCTGGACCCGCCATTGATCAGACGAGTCTATGTTATGGTAAAGCACGCAGAGGGGGATGGGGTAGGGCGTAGGGGGGTTTGATATATTTTTGTGGGGGGATAAGGGGGCAGATTTTGTGTTTAAGGGTGATGGGGGTGATTACCTCTGGTAGGAAACATTTTTCAAATACCGATCCTTTGTGTATTGCGCCTGCGCAGGCCAGTATGTGTGTGTGTGGGGGGGGGGGGGGGGGAAGAGTAAAAATTGGGCTTCTTCTTTTCGGGTCATTTTAGGATTTTTGGCGGTATCGCTACAATTTGAACCAGCAGATGCAAGGGTCCTGGTAGAGCATCCTGTCCCACGCTGCCCAAGTTGTACGCCCGTGCTTTTTGGTGTACACGTCAATTCCCCCCCCCATAATTACTTTATAATAATACCTTGTGAAACTAACATTTTCTCGTGCCATGGAGATATTCTTTATTCGCTATTGGAATATTTTCATCACAGTGACGTCAGAACAGAGTTTCTTCACTAAGAAAGCTTCGAACACCATTGAAGTAGATCTATTTTGATATGTTTTATATGTTTCTATTACATTATTAGCTCTTTCTCAATGTAATTTTGCACCCTTGATTTGTTTCATGTTGGTCAGTATTCCTACATTTGGTTGACCAACATAGTAGCCAAGTAAGCCACCGAAAATCCAGGGATGTGCACACCTAGTGCTTTAACCTGAAGAGACACAGAACAGAACAGAACCGAAATATAATTAGACGTAAACTATACAGTTTCAAGCCTGGCCTATTATTTTAGCTATAAACACAATTAACGGGAAGATGTCAAATCAGTCAAGCTTTATAATAAGAAGAAGGATAACAAACATGTACATGAACAATGGTCTTGGAATGAGAATTATTTTAACGCAAATCGATCTAATCAGTCCTAATTTACAAGGATATAGTTGTCTACGCCCAGTGGCTGGGATACTATCGAAGTTTGGCTCGTTTGCATGTAACTGGAAGTGTGACGCGTGTGGTATTGCCACATTTATAGGGACGCCTCTAGTCAAAACACTATGAATATGAATGTGAATAAAGGCTAATCTTGATTTTTGACATCTACTTTTCTTTTTAAATCAGCCTAGACCTCTGATCTACTTTACTGGCCCGAGTTGGTTTAAACAACAACAGCAAAAAAAAAAACGAAAAAAAAAACAAGCGCAGGTATTGTCACCAACACGTGAGTCACCACCTACCGATACACCATTTTGGCAATTTTTGTTACCATAGCAACCAAACACAATCAGTTTTATGCGACGTCAAAAATGACGTGCATAACCAGCAACTGTTCACATACCAAGTTTCATCAAGCTAGCTTTTATCTGGGATAAGTTTGTTTTCGCAACTATTTGGCTATTTCTGTTACCATAGTAAACGCAATGTTCTTGCAACGGCGAAAAAATAACGTTCATTATTAGCATATTGCCACTTAATCACATAGTTTCATGAAGCAAGTTTGAATAGTTTTTTTTAGTTATCTCAGGTTCTAGATTACAGCGGACAGACAGATGAACGGACGGACAGTGAGCGGGTATACCTATAGTCCCTGCCAGAGTAAACAGCGGAAGGAGTCTTACAATTGAGACAACCGGGGTAGCTAGGAGAGCAGATTAGCTGGTTAAATCACTTAACCATGCCCCTGCCTGTCTGTCTGTGTTTCTGTCTATCACAAACCATTTTGCCATACTCGTTCCAATGTCAAAACGTTCCTAATGGTCAAATACAAAGAAAGAAAGTGGTTGGGATTTTGGACCATCGGTGTAGTTCAGGCTCTAAGAGGTCCTGGCTAGCCTGTCTGCATTGATGAATGTATGTCTGTCTGTCATTAACCAACGTTGCCCTTGCTCAAGACAATAACAATTTGTATAAGCTTTGCGTAGGCCATTTTGTTTTTTGTAAAAGCTGATACTTGTAGGTGGGTATATCGAAAGTTCCGATATACTGCAAAAGAATTTTGTCTTAAAATGTCATGCGCGGATCCAGAAACGTTTGTCTGGAGAGCGGGCTATTATCGGCCCTATAGTGGTTTCGCCATTGAAATGGCGTTTCGCTGGCCGGCTGATTGTTGCCCAACATTAAATGCTGACTTCGTAGCTTTGCGAGTTTTAGTGGGCTCCGAACCAGTATTGCTAAGGAACGCTATAGTATTGTGATTTCCAATGGGTCCGCACCCCTCCCCCTCTGGAAGCGCGCATGAATGTACAGCAACCCCAAGAATTTCACTCTTATAGACGACATCCCTAGCATGTGACATAGTAGCACAAACAAATCACTTGTGTCCAATATATACGGATCAAGAGGAGGGGAATGGACACCCTACATACACAGACAAACACACACACACGCGCGCGCGCGTCTTGGCAGATCACAGGGATGTAGGTTTGCTTAGGAATACAGGTATTGACCCCCTCCCACCCCCCCCCCAATTCAAAAAGCTGTCCAACCAGCATTCTTCCGTCCGCCAGCGAAACACCTGGTCCCCTCCCCTTGAAGCAACAATCTGGATCCGCGTATGCAATTATTTTAACCTTGCTCGCTTTTTTAAAATAAGCGTGTTGTGCAGGATATAATTTGTTGAGAAATGTGCTCACTCCACAAAGGCTTGAAGCTCTGTGCTCATCCTGCCCCCTCAAAAATGTTTTTCGCCAACGTTAATTTTTCGAAATGGCTCACCTAGCCTTAATATTTTTTCTTTCGTTTTTGGATTTAAACTTGAAGTGCCATGTTTTTCCAACATCATTCTTCAAGAGTTTCTACACATATTTGCGATCCTTTTCCTTTAACATAGAGTTTGCAGTTTTATTAAGTATTGATTGTTTAGGATGACAAAAATAACGTTTCAAACTGAGTAAAAACAAAATAGTTTCATTTTTTTCTGTAGCTCACAAAGATATCTTTGACCACAAGTAATGCACCGATCCTGTCAATTTATTTAGCATTTAATGTATAGCATGTTGAAATATCAATACTTAACTTAAGTCTTCCTTAACAATAAGGAGGCATTGTAATTCTGGGCCAGGTTTTAAGTTTATAGAGGGTAACCAAAATATTTTTTCTAATTTCTCAACCAAAACATAATTGAGCCGCGGCATGGGATTTCCAACAATGTGGTTTGTGCAACCAGCAAAGGCTCAGACTGGCCTGTGCATACGCGCAGACTGATCAGAGCCTTTGCTAGTCGCTTGAGTATTCTATTACTGTTAAGCTACAGACCGAACATCATTTGGAATTTCTAAGCTTAAAAGGAGGCTGCACAGGATTTTCTGAGTCTACACTAAGTCTTGTCAAAATGCCACATTGTTGGAAATCACATGTCACGGCTCATATGCTGTTCGTACTCAAAATAACCGTCTCATGGAGACGCTTCTTTTGAGCACCAAAACGTATGTTAAAACTGATGGATTAGAAAATGTTTACAATTTTACGCTCAAAGTCTATCTTTACCTATGAGTTTGCTTCACTGACCTGCTGTGTGGATTTAAATTTATGGGAGAGATTGGATGTAGTTATTATTGGTGAATGTTGCACCTTTTAAGATACCAATCCGCATAAAACCTACAATTTTGTTCATTGCTGCTAGTGGAAACTGCCTGAAAAAACAAATTTCAGTTATAGCCATAGAATAAATCGTGTATTTTAAGCCCAGTGCATGATAGATATTTTTCATATCTCGTCGACAGCCGTATCATTCAGAATATGAAATCCTCGACAGCCGTATCACTGGTAGTTGACAGCCGTATCATGGCATTTTTCTAGGGTCCATAAAATCACCCATAGTGCAAAAAATATGCCATTCGCACTTGATTGAAGAAGCTCAAATGACAAATAACATATATAGGGCTTTTCGTTGTTTTTGCATCATTCTTAATACGTTAGATTAATGATAATCTATGAAAACTGGAATTTTCGAGAGAACCTGTAATTTATAGTGTTTTTCTAAGTCACAAACTCTAAATAACTAATCAGACAAATAGCACATGTCCTCTTGAAAAAACTCTATAGCGTGTGTAGACGATAAAACTTACGCTATGACCCCTCCAGAAGCGTTCAACTTGTGACCCCCCTATACCGACAGCCGTACCGACCGGTCGCAAGCCGTACTCCTCGGTCGATAGCAGCTTTACGCAGTACCGTCCCGGTCGCTAGCAAAAATAGCGAAATTGGTATTACCCCCGTGGATATCAAAGGACGCGAACCTGGTTTTCTATCAGTTTACCCATTGTTTCTCTCTTCAAACTAGCAATTATGACGTAATTTTCGATTTTTGTATTGATTCAGTGTCATCAGCGACGTCATTCAAAAAGTGCAACGTCATCATGACCTGATAAAGGCAGACAATGTTTAACGGGCAACGCGATACATTACAGTTAATATGAGAGGTAACTGATAAAATGTACATAGCTTCTTCGTGAGTTGTGCAATGTATAATCAGATTGCAATAACAATTCAACTAAAATAGTCGCTAATGTATCATTTAGTTGCTATAAATGACAAAGTCAGCAACTTTAGAACTCAACTTCACGTCGATTCTTATGTAAGTAAGTGGTTTATTCACAAAAATTAAGCATATACACAGCTCATCGTTGTTGTGACAATATACATACATATACAATCATATGGAGATGACAGGATCAAGTTAACATTTTTTGTGTTGTTGTTTTTCTTATTCTAGTTTTTTTTTTCAAAACTGTATTTATCCTCTGTCTTTCTATCCTGTTTACACAGTATCAAATATTAAGTATCATTTGCATTCTTAGAATAGAAATGGTACCCAACTTTTGGCATGCGTATAGGCTGCAATGTATTACCTGAAGAACAATTTTGAAGCCTTTAAGCATATACTATGAGTATCTAATGTTAATAGGTACACTAACGGTCAATGACCGTTTACATGAGTAGACTCAACCACAGTCCGGTTGGCTTTGTTTTGTTTCTGTTTAACTCATTTATCATGAGTAAGGTTGTTTATTACAATACAAAATCTTAAACGGCATCTACATGCACGTCCATATCGAATGTTTGAGTGTGCTGTGTACTGCGAACAGTGAAGGTTCTGGTGAGTCTGTGCAGATGCACAGTCGCTTCTCGAACAATAGATAAATACTATATACCATAATCACATAACTTTGCACATGAGATAGTATTACTTACGCATGTGCGAACAGGGGAGACTCAGCAGAGCCTGCACATACGCTGTGTCTCGCCAGAGCCTTCGCTGCTCGCATACACAAAACATAGAAGGTGATAAAGGCTCAGACCCTAAATAAGACCTGGCCCCGAGGTTATAAAAAACGTGCTCAACTCAACTGAGCATGAAATTTCAACTGCTCATAAGAACTAAGCTGCTGAAAAATACCGTCTTTACTTTCAAACTCTCAGTAATTGCATTTAGCATGCTAATAAATGTTAAAATGCCAACACTGTTGGCATTTTAACATTTATGACCATGATAAGTTTAGTCGTCAGTTGAGTTGAGCATGGAAAAAGTTTTATAACCTCGGAGACGGTATCCCTACTAGATTGGTGCGCATGCACATGTACTATAGCCAAAGTTGCCACATGCATAATTTCAATATTCTAGATAGCTGTAGCGTACTAGTAAGCTTAAGCTGAGTGAGTGGATTTGAGCATTTTCAGGTCGGAAACCTCGAAGACAGGTTTTCTAGTGTCAAGGTCCAATTATATTGTGTGGGCGAGCTACATACAAGCCCCAATACATGTTTCGTGCGAAGCTACCATAAATCTAGGACCTGTTATTTATTATACATTTTTGAGTGTCCGGTTTCACCCCTGAGACCAGCTGGTGAATAGTGAATAGAGTTCCTCATCTCTGGAATGTCAGTGCTGTTGAACATCTTCATACAGCTGGATATATCCATACTTTATCCATGCATTTGAAATGCCTGTTGCATGTACACATTGCAATGCGAATTGGATTTAATATGGTCATGGCTTTGATACCACACACATCTCTCTCTCTCTCTCTCTCTCTCTCTCTCTCTCTCTCTCTCTCTCTCTCTCTCTCTCTCTCTCTCATTTCACATACGGATCGTTAGATACTATTGCAAATCCATATAAAATAATACTTAAATATTCGACTTTGTACACAATTTTACGAGTAAGTACCCGTTTATTACACCATGAAAAAGTTATTACATAGAATGTAGCACCAAAGTAAATCATACCTTTTTATTGGAGCCTATGGTTATGCTTGTACATATACATGTAGTGTACAGTCATTTATTGCGATACATGTATCAGTCTGCAACTCTCTAAATTATACACATGTGCGAGCAACGAAGGTCCATATGCACTGTCTCGCCAGAGCCTTCGCTGCTCGCACACACAAAGTATAGAAGCTCTATGTACTCCTCTATTATGAACAATTTGTTGCTTTTATGGGATTTAGGCATTTCATCCTTCTAAAAGTCACCCTTTGTCTTTACGTTGCAAAATGTTATACGAGCGGATCGTATAGGTACTTATTTTAATTATTCCATCTTAGACACTATTGCACACAAATATAGTACAGGATCCGCAAAATTATAGAACAGACTACGCAATGGGGACACCCATTTTGTGAATTTTGACGTACATGCCAGCGTGGTTTAAAGTTCCAGATGAGTGCTTCATTTGAGTACTTTTCTGATCTACTCACCGTGACCAGATGCAATGGTAACCTTTGGACCATTACATAGAAAACTGTACTGTTCTCTGGTTTATGCCATTAACATTTGTCTAAAACTGAGCACGACGTTTTGTTCGCAAGAATACATGTATCTAAACAGTTTTTGTTCACACCTTAAGAGCAATATCACTCAAATAGCTGTCGACCTGCACATGCCGGTCTAGGTGGTCCTGACCCCTGTAAACTTTCGTAAGGTACCTTGCATGTACACAGTAAATCTGTTCTTTTTTATATTTATTGATATTAAAACATCATATTAAAATATCATAAAGCCACCCAACGGTGTCAGTTTGTGTTTCTTTTAGATATATATGTAGGTGGCTTCTGTCACAGCTACTTTTGGGATTAAACTGGTGAGGATTGGTCATTTTTATCTATCACTTTTTTATCTTTTATTCAATAAAATGTGTCGCCGTTATCATGATAGGAACATCTTCTTGCATTGTGAAGCCCTTGTTTCCTATAATTTTTTATTTTGTAAAAAATAAGGACACAATGGAACTGTTGTAAAATAATAGCATGCATAAATTTCGTATTGAAGTTTCGTCGGCGGTGGGCCGAAAGTGGACAGCTGGGATGTAATGTTTTTTGTTCGTAGGGTTTCCCATGACGTGGCGCATTTTACATAATTTACATGTTTCAGTGCAATTGTGTTTTAATTTATTCACACGGGGCATGTGGGAAGTATAGGTTGAACGCCCTACATTGTAATTTACTTAAGGGGATATATCTTTCAAAAGCTCCAACTTTCATGAAATTTTCCTGTATAAAAAATTGCTTTTCTTATCAAGGAGACGGATACCTTTGGCCACATTGTTGTATGAACACTTTATACGTCTCACATAACTCACTTTACGCCCCGACATACAGCTTTTGAGCAATCGGCAGCATGCTTATCAGTATTTAAGAGTCTTTTCCTGGTTTGATACCGTTTACAATATTGTGACACGCTGGGTGAACTTTAGAGAAAACCATTTGCATGAACATGAACTACAATTATCTGACTAGAGTATTTAGAAGTATTTTCGACCCAAGTATATGTATTTCTGGTATTATTTACAACTTTTCATATTGACCTTGAAATTTTCATGAGCAAAAATTGTAAATATGTATTTTTTTACCAGAAACGTGTAAATTTTGGGCGAAAATACATCTAAATATAGTAGTCGGATAATTGTAGTTCATGTTCATGCAACTGGGTTTTTCTAAAGTTCACACAGTGTGTCACAATATTGCAAACGGTTTCAAACCAGGAAATGACTCTAAAAAGATGATAAGCATGCTGCCAATTGCTCAAAAGCTGTATGTTGGGGCGTAAAGTGAGCTATGTGAGATGTATATTTCATGTTATTTCAACAAAATAAAACAAACGTTTCATTTAGGGAAACAGCCCGCCTTATCGCTAGAAATCCTTTCATGCAAGTAAGAGCTTTTGAAAGATATATCCCCTTAACACTGTTTGTTGCTGCTGTAATCGCACAGTTACAGCCAAGTCGGCATCCAGTTTCAGACCATCATCGGCCCGCCAGCGAAACGCCATTAAATGGCGTTTCGCTGAAGGGCCGATAGTGGTCCGCTTTGATAGGCTCGCTGAGAGCACAGGCTCTGACTCTTCGATTCATGTCGTGCGAAGAATGACCAGTGTCGGTATATTGAAGGGCCATGCCGACCCATGTACTAAATTCTGTGCTGAATGAAACTTTTAATGCACTGAGCGTAACAAATACGATGCGGTATGGGGAAAAAACAACTTAAAAATGTATGTAAAATTCAAAAGATGTTTAATTTGAAAATACATTACCCCATGGAATGCAATTGATGTAAGGAAGGTATATATTTAGGCAATGAATGTTTGTGTGTGTTTTGTTATTGGGAGATCACGGGCGAGTACGTTTGATTTATCGTACAGATTATCATTTTAGCGGGGGTGGAAAAAAAGTGTATAGTTAGATGTGACAAACCGTCAGTGAAGTTGACGACTTGTGAAAATGTACCATACTCTTTTAAAATAATCATGCATAAACAGCTACTTTTTGTACATGTATCTGTCGTTCTTGTCACTATGCGCATTGATAAGACTGGTCATCGAAATGTTCGCTTTAAGAGCTTTATATCTATCTATCAAACAGGGTTTAATTTTTCGACCGAACCAGAGGAATATTTATTAAAAAAAATATTAATAATACATGTATAAAATATTTTATTATCATATATTCGGGTATACCGTACATATAACAAGAAATCCGTTTAATGTCGAAAAATTGAGAAAAAATATGTCTTGAGTGCTTTTGTTTTTTTTGGTTTGTTAAAAACTGACTTCATTTCTTTTCTTTTCAGCAATAAATAATCATATAAACGATACCAAATGTTTGTTTAAATATTTCTTAATTTAATTCTTTATTTCACTCTAGGTAACATAGTTAACAACAAAATACAACACCTTTAGTTTTAAGTCGTCCAAACTCTGTCCGAATTTACGAACTGTCCGAAGAAACACGAAATGATCATATGTAATAATTGCGAATGCTAATAAAGTGATACTATTTTTATCAGAATTTTAAAAGCCCATGTCTGTGTTTCATCGTACATTGTACGATTATTGCCCACGTTATATTTTAACCGATTCTGTTTTACGCTTTGCCTACTGAATAATAGTTCATGCTTTTTGTCGTCTGCTGATTTTTTTCAAAATCCACTTTTCAAACATTTTTTTCAGGAATGCCACTAGAGTGTCAAACAATTTGGATCCAGATCAGGCCCGACATTTTGTCGGACCTGATCGGGGTCCAAACTGTTTGCAAAGGCTATCAGCAGACGGCACTAGTAGGCAAAGAGTTAATGGAATATGCACAATATTGCATATTATTTCAAAACCAGGCGCCATTTGCGCATTTTATTGTTTGCATTTTATGCAATTTCCGATAAATAATCGAAATATTTCGATGCGGTGATGATTTCCAGGGAATCATAAATTGACAGAAAAATAACGAAAATACTAAAATATGATTGCTTTATCATTAAAGATACAAAACACAGCCTACTTAAAAATTAATGGCAAATTTTCAACAATTACATTTGTACTTTTGAAAATGAACAACATATTCTTTAGGAAAACGGCTTTATAAGTACAGTTTTGTTATTGCTAACTCGAAGTACACGAGACAAGAGGTTGTTTGCTACTTCGAATTATTAGTAGTTTGAGTAAAACATTTCAGTACAAAGAAGTTAGTGAGTAGATGAAAATATATGACCAACGCAATGAATATTTTTGTATGATTTTTTTATGCTTAGCACACTTCGATTATTTATCGATTATCTATTTCGATTAATTATCGGAAACTACATAAAGCGCAAACAATAAAATTGCAGGAAATACAAACACTCTGCAGGAGCACAGACCTCATTGATTGATTGATTATTTGATTGATCGATCATTGATCGATGGATTGATTGACTGGTTGGCTGATTATGTGTTTCTTTTCTCGTTTCAGTGAAAGTTCCAGTGATCGATTCCAGGAGAGCATTAAAAGACAAAAGTGTGAGATTTGGCAAAAATATAGAATTAAATTGTAAAATCAGAAGAACTACATATCCTTTAGCATTGTTTAAGTGGTTTAAAGACGGATTAGAAATTAAACATAAAAGTTTTAAAGGTCTTTCAATAAGGACTGGAAAGTAAGTAACATGTTTATTACCTTTATATTTATATGTACGCCTGGGTTACGGCGCGAGACAATCTGATTATGTTGCACGCGAACAACAAAGGCGCAGACCAGCCTTCGCATCCGCGCAGTCTGATCAGCGCCTTATTTGTTATTCGCTATCTAGACAGTGTGATAGCTAAGCGTGTGACGTGCAAAACTTCAATATTCTAGCTAGTCTATGTAGCTGAGCAGGTTGGATTATACCTCTGCTGGTCGCACCCCACGGCAGGTTTTCTCCGGAAAGTGCCCTTATAATTTAGGCCTCCAGATAAGTGTGCTCACCATAGGTGAAGTCTCTCCTTTGAAATACAAAAATATTTGTATCACAAGTATAAGCTTTTCAAAAAAGCTTGTCATCTTTCGGTATGCGTTGTCGCCTACTAACTGAAAGTACAGAAGTGATTTGAAAGCTGATTCAAACCCAAGTGATGATCTATAATTAAATGACACACCCACCTCATCGCCATCTCTGCTTGGTGGGTGGGTCATTTTGGTGTTGTGACACCATGAGACAATACATACAGGTAATTTTCACAGAAAGGAGTGTCTCATGCTACACCACTTAGCCTTTGCTACCATACAGGTTGCAAACTTAGTCAATTATAATTGCAAGAGGATGGCAAAAAAAAAGCAAAAAAAGCACACAAACATACGTTATCATGTTATTGCAAATGGTCAAGGTTTCAGTCA
This sequence comes from Loripinus fragilis, assembly GCA_964019695.1. Taxonomy (NCBI): domain Eukaryota; kingdom Metazoa; phylum Mollusca; class Bivalvia; order Lucinida; family Lucinidae; genus Loripinus; species Loripinus fragilis. The sequence continues at coordinate 126,291,875 of OZ026516.1, forward strand.
GACTTGTGACATCAACGGATTTGCCTATGCATGTTCAACTCAGTTGGTATAGAATAAGTATGAAATTTCTTTCAAAGTGTGCATTTTCTGCTACAGAAGATTGTTTTAACTTAGCGAACAGTGCAGACCCTGGTGAAATATCAACCTTTGCGGCATTTCATATGTGTCTTCACTGTTTGCCAAAGTACCTAGAATTAAAAGGGATAAGGTATGCGAAGTATTTCGTAGAACATGGTTCTTTCGAAATGCAAATAGGCAGGGGTTATAATGGTATAATTTAGGGACAGAGAAATAAACATTTGGTACATAAGTTGAAAGCTGCAAGTGGGACCCTGACTGCTCTGCCATTTGGAGAACATCCTTGCACCATGGCATTATCCTAGATACTCAATTATCACTTCGGCATTTAACGTTTAAGCAGCTAAAACCGGATATTGCATGGGTTGACCGATAAGTTCCTTAAAAGTGAGTTTTAACATGACTGACAAAGAAGCTACCGTGTTTTGTGTTGATGTGAGTTTTGCAACGCAGATAGTAGGGATACATGCATCTGTATTTATTTTTTTTTAGTTTATCTCTAAGCTCACAATTAAATTAGCGGACGAGGCTTAGCTATAGTTGCCTCTCGAATTCTGTCATATGCTGTCCGTATTTCCAATTAAAAGACATTAGGGTATTTTAAGCATATATAACAATTCTTTACCAAGACATAATGAAAAAGATAGTTTTATCATATATTCAAGAATCTTCAATGTAATCAAATTACAGTATAATTTAATCGCACTTTCGACTGCGTTTGTCTGAACTTGTTTAACGACCCCCATTGCTACTGACATTTGCACACTTGTTCTTTTTCTGCAAGGATGAGCAGCCTTAAATGTTTGTCTGTTATTGATGTCTGTCAGCAAACGGGCTGATAAGCCAAGACAAAAGCCGATGAAAAATGATCCAAATAACTCAAAAGATACATGCTGAGGGAATGATTATATCAGCCAGGCCACGAGACGTGGGTACTTATCGTGTATGCGAGTAGTGAGGGCTCTGACGAGCCTGCGCTACTGCACAGACTCGCCAGAGCCTTCGCTGCTCGCACCCACACGTATGTGCGAAACGAATGTAAACAAAGGTACAGGCCGAACTTTTGGTCTATATTACCAATTTCCCACTAGATAGATGGTGATGCACGTTACGCATGTGCGTTATGTACCAAGGCTGAATAAACTTTATCATTCTGAATTTTTTTATGCAATTGACACGCAGTCTTCCAGTTATAAGCATGCATTTGAGTAGAAACTACATTAGAACATGTCTTAGGCAGCCACTTGAAAATAGACAAAACAAGGTCTTAAAGACAAATGGTAACTTAATGAAGGTCGAAAGTATTGCAGAATGCTCCAAGTGGAGCATTCTGCAATACTTTTGACCTGCATTACGCGATAATTGGAATTGAAAACCAATTTATGTGTTCTTTTTGAGTGGCCGCTTAAGACAGGTTTTACTGTAGAGAGGCCAGTTGATCTGGATGGTGATGTTGATAATCAATGGTGACTTTGGCAGGTTTTCTTTTCCACGGAGACTGATCTGCGTCTTTGCTTTGCGTATCTCAAATATCGTAATGTTCTTTTACGAATGATCCTGGAAAAAATGCATCATTTTTGTGACGCGCTTTTTTAAGTGCTGAACAGACAAAATATAATGGAACTTTATGAGACACTGGGGATTTTAAAATTGAGCCGGGACACGCGATTTCCAACAATGTGTCATTTTGACAAGTGTAGACTCAGACGAGCCTGTGCAGCCACCTTCTAAGCTTAGAAACTCCAAATGATGTTGAGTCAGAAGCTTAACACTCATTGAATATTCAAACGACTAGCAAAGGCCCTGATCAGACGGCGCGTACGCGCAGGCTGATCTGAGGCTTTGCTTGTCGCACATACCACATTGTTGGAAATCTCATGTCACGGCTCAAATATTAGCAATAAGGAATATGGGCCAATCGTCGGCGAGGAAATCAATTTTTGCAATAACGCATATTCTGCAAACTGATAGGTTCTATAGCATGCCCATTATAATGGGGCAGCGCGGGAAAATCAAGTTTTAGTAAAAAAAAAATCTAGGACCGCATTTTGTCAGAAAAATATCCAATTTTTGTGCTATACATATAAACGTATAACGCTTTGCATTTAAATTGCGCCGAGGACAGTCACGAAATTATCCGCCTAAGATCGCTTCCTGGTGGCTTTACCGGGTTCTGCAAGGTTGGTTGGGTCGTACCGTGTCGCTAACGAATGTAAAATCTGACATTGTTTTTGCACTTATATTTGCACAATTATATGTTTAGAATTTTGGAATAAACGTTATTTAGTTTTGCTGGGTTCTGCATCGTAAGTTTATGTCATGTGTATATATTCTTCATATTTGTAATGATTGAAAGACAATCTACTCATCATTCTATTAATAATTCATAATTTCAAATATAGAAGCTTGCCAAACGTCTTTGACAATGTCATTGTGTGACTTGCCCCATGGATTTGTTACTGCGAGTCGTGACCATATCATAATAATAAGAAATCTAAACATTGTTGTATGAACCACGTCATGAGAAGACATTTTTGTTGTATCGGAACAACAAAGGCGCAGACCAGTCTGCGCATCGCGCAGGCTGATCAGCGCCCTGGTTGTTGATTTCTAAAGGCACCATAGCTAACCTTGCTATATGTCCAAAGTTTTAAGATTCTAGCTTTTCTGCAACTTATTAGATAGGTTTGAGTCTTGCCATGTCGCACGTCATTGTACGTCACAGTGACAGATTTTCACGTGACGTAGACCATACGATCAGAATAAGCTTAAACGAGGCTGTGTATCTGAACAGTCACATGAGATCCGATGCTATCGGTAAAAAAATACACAAAAAACATAAAAAAAAAGACAACAAAGATATATATTACCCAAGTTGGTACCAAACAAATGACGTAACTCCATTCTCTCTTGACACGTATACCGTTTTATAAAATTTCATTCGATTGGCAAATTGTAATCCATATTTCTATTATTTCAGGAAAGGGTCAAGATTAAAAAAGTCCAAAGCAAATCTCAGTGATCAAGGAACATATGAATGTATAGTTAAGAATGTGGGTGGGGAAATCAAACAAGTATCTGTGATATCTATATCTGGAGGTAAGTGTTTTGTGTTTGTTACATTTTTCTTCATCTTTCGTACATGCTCGGTATCAATTTAGATAAGCATTTTACAAAAATAATAGTTTACCACTCATGAAATATATATATATATATATATATATATATATATATATATATATATATATATATATATATATATATATATATATATATATATATATATATATATATATATATATATATATATATATATATATATATATATATATATATATATATATATATATATATATATATATATATATATATATATATATGTTTGTTACAGTTTTGCTTCATCTTTCGTACATGATCGGTATAAATATGATTACTATTATCATTTAGATAAGCATTTTACAATTATAATAGTTTACCACTTATGAAATATACATTTTTCATTTCACTCCATGGAATAAATTTAATGTTCATTCCAAAACTTTGTATTATTAATTCATTGCACCATGGAAAGCAGTGCAAATCATGATCGTTTGCAAATATTTCATTTACATGAACATGATTTAGACGGCAAGGCTATCTGTAAAATGCTTAAACCAATGAATCTTCTTTCTCTTCAAAATCTGGTTCTTTAAAGGCACTATTATGATTCCAGGTTAAACGTGACCCCCGTTTTTTGCCGATTATTCCTTATTGGTGATTTCAATTGAAAATCAAATTACAGAAATGAATTTAGATATAGACCGCGTAATTAGATATATTTTTCTCAATTATATATGATCTTTTATATAGGCTGGGATAAGATGAAATTTTGGAGTGTTTGTGTTCCTCCACTTTGAATTAGTCCCCAAGTGTACCTTATCGATATATAAATAAACTATGTCTTATACCGACCAGTGGTGTAAAACTCGGTGCATTAAGCTCATATAGAGGCGAAAATGGGTATATATCTAATGGAAAAAGACTAAGTTATTCTGTTTTACAGGGTATTTGGGCCTTAGTTTAAAATAAGGGCTGTCCCCAAAAATAAATTTTAGTTACGCGGTGTGCATTTGCATCCACATGCTAAACGTCGACCGTATTAGTAAGGATTAAAGCTGTTAAATAAAAGAAAAACGGGGGTCACTTAAACCCTGGAATCACTATAGTACTTGGGCGGTTGCTTGACACGAGACCTACGTTATAAATATAGTATAAACTTGATTTGTAATCTACAGTCAAATCTTGCTAATTCAAAATTTTCGGCACCAAAATTTTACTTCGATTCATCAGTAGTTTTACTTAAAGAGGGGTAGTTGATAAATAGTTTATAACCCAAAATATGATATTCTCAGTATTTCTGAACAATTTCATATGTTTTGGGTGCTAAAAAGAAACGTCTCACAGAGACGTTTGTTTTAAGCACCCTTAACATATGTTTCGATTGGAAATTGTTAGAGTAGCTAAAAGTACGCCACGATCATGGCACTTCGAACTGTCAGAGTTCGAGTAATTGAGTGTTTATTGTAATCAAGTCATTTATGTGTGCTTCTTTTCCAGTGCAACCACCAGTCGCGTCCGGAACAATGAAGACTAGAAAACAAAAATTTGGTGGTACTTTGAAATTAACATGTCGGGTGAAAGGAGTGCCCAGGCCGAAATTCCGGTGGTTTAAAGATGGCAAAGAAATAAAAAATGGCGATAGCAGAGGATTACTTGCAATAAAAACCAGAGGGTAGGCTAAGTTTTAATCCATTATATGTATATAGGCTAATTTTGATAATTTTGATATCTTTACTTGTACATATTATGACGGTCATGACTTTTTTCTGCCCTCTATAACAAAGTACTGATTTGCCTTCGCACCCACAAATGCCATTCTGTCCCATTTGCTGGCTAGAAAGTGCATGTATATTATAGTCACTCTTCAGGCGCGGATCCAGGATTTCTGGAGGGGGGTTCCGATATATAAATGCATGGGGGGTTCACTTTGCTGATTTTATCTCATTTGTCATAAATATCCCATGAAAATGAAATAATTTGGTTTCAATGAAACTAAATTAGTTCATTTTGTTAGGATATTTAAAACGGGGGTGGTAGGGGGGTTCGAGCGAACTCCCTGAACCCCCTCTGGATCCGCCACTGATAATAGTGGTATTTACCCTGATTTCCCTGTCACATGCTACATTATAGACTCGTCTAATCTTTGATCCTTCAGAGGTCAAACCCTGATTATACACCTACCACCCGCAATTTAAGTTAACCATTCTCAAGAAAGAATATGTCTTGATCGCTGGAAACTCATAAACGGGTAAATTTGGCAAGCACTATAGACCTAGATGAGATAACAGGGTCTACTATATCTATTTGTGCGAAATATGGGTTTGAACTATGCAACTGAACAAATCTTTATCGCACCAAACAGACTGGACTACTCCATTAGTATACAAAGTATTTTGGCATATTGGTTAACTGGCATAATGGGGTAATTTGATTATTTTGTCTTAAAGCATGGCTGACCAAATGACCATATTATATATATAACCACGCAGTGTGAACGATAATATAAAGCGATGATATTCGTATGAATTGTAGGTAATAGTATCTTATATTTCTTAGGAGCGAGTCAAGGTTACGTAAATCAAGAGTTGGTCTTCCAGATGGCGGCCAGTACTATTGCTTGGCCGAAAACGTTGGCGGCAACACAACTCAAAAGTTCAAAGTCAACATCACTGACGGTAAGTATTACATCACAAATTATTTTCCCTGATAAGCAGACATTCTGAGGGTAAATTTTAGAAAGTCTGACTTCCCAGACAATCCATATGATGTGGGTATTCAATGGAACCGCCTCAATGAGGCGGTTCCTTTAAATACTCGCAACATATTTTGGGAACGATAGATAAGGTTATACTACCGATAGTAAGATATTCTAATCTGGATTACTGATATTTGCTTAAACACGTTGTTGTTCATATTAATTTCACCTTTTAACACACTTTTGCACGCGACATGTACAGTTACAAAGTAGTGTAGATCCTGGGCTACTGCTTATTTATGACGGCGCATGGCTCTCCGTGCGACGTCGTGTCAGTTTGTCAGGGATGTAGTATTATATTATTGTTGGAAACAGTTTTTTTCGCAACATTAATGAATGTCTGAGAATAGTCAGGCTGCGAAACACTGCACCTAACATCATGACAATACTTAAACAACTTCTGGAAAACACATGAACTACATTGCGTCAAAGGGTACTCTTAATGTCAAGTCGACGGTGGAACGACATAACCATAGTCCTGGGCCCAAAATTACAATGCCCCCTTAAAGTTAAGGACGACCTTAACTAAGTATTGATTTTTAGGACACTAAACATAACCATTCAAACTTATGAAAGCAAAATTGTTTCATGTTTTCTGTAGATCACGATGACATCTTTGACCATGTATACTGCACCGATCATGGCAATTTCTTAAACACTTAAAATACCATGTTGAAATATCCATACTTAACTTAAGTCTTCCTTAACTTTAAGGAGGCTTTGTAATTTTGGGCACTGGCTTACAGTTCACAACGAATATGACCTTCATCACACGAAATAACTCAATGCAATAGACAAATAAGCCAGTATATAGAGAGAAAAAACTATAAGAACATGGAATGCAACCAGCGAAGAGTCAGATCAGCATGGATACCAAACTAGTCAGATCAGATAATTCACCTTGCCCTCACTCGTAGTTTCTTCATATGCACAGCGAAGTGGGTATCTGCCCAGGCTGATCTGATTCTTCACTTGTCACACATACCAAATTGTTGATTTTGGCATGCGATGGTCCAAAAACTAAAACAAAAGTTTAGATAATTGTATTGTTTAGGTCCATAATACTATTTTAAGGTAAAGGCAGTAGACCATAGTTTACATACAGCACCGAGCTGAAGTGTCAACTGTCATATTTAGTTACAGTCTAATAACTATCATAGCTAATTAGGAGATTTGAGACCCCCTCTTAATCAATTAACAGTGTTAGAGAATTTGATAGTTGAACTTGTATACTGTTATGTATACCAAAGGCAAAATATTAAGCAAGATATAAATACTGGATCCTACTAAAAATAACGAGCTGGTTTATAATTAATTAAAATAATTAGTCAAACAATCAATCGTGTCTAAAATTCTAATAATTTGCTTAGCTTTTCTTGATACCACCGAACATATGACGTCAAACATGTCCACGATTTCAGTATAACAAAGTAAGAGTCAGAGAGAAACGAATGCATAGTATCCCATGGAGACACAGATGAGATGCCACAGAATGGGAGCATTTCATCTCTGTACTATCTGTCACGATAAAGGAAGTTCATGGCGGATGCAATTTGAAATTTAAACCTGTGACCCTCAAAACATATAATAGCCCATCCAAACTTTATAATAGCAACCAACCAACGAGTGTTGCCCCGCGGAGCGGGGCAACACGAGAGTTGGTTGCTTTACGACTAGAGAGGCTCTGTTCTGTTCTATTCACGCCTATTCATCTTCAAATATGAATAGAAAATATTTTCAGTATCGCCCAGTTCCGGTATCTATACGGAGTCGATACGGGGAACCAATCTAGATCGAACTAAAAGCCTAATTCTACTGTTGAAAAATATGTCTTGATCAGCATTAGCATTGAAAAAATACAAAAAGTAAAAGGGAATCGCGAAAATGCCAGTTTTGTTGATAGTAAAGTCATATTTTAGCTATAAGACTGAGGGATTTTTCTATCACCAGGAGCTTGAACGGTAGTGATAGCTCTTTCAGGCAAGCGGCTGCGTGATCCCCATGACGTGACGTCACAATTCTTATAACGTTACGTCACGACGTGATAACGTGTTGAGCCAAACGCCAACTGCCACGTGCATCGTCGCGCCTTTGAAATGAGCCGCGACATGAGATTTCCAACAATGTGATATGTGCGACCAGCGAATACTCAGATCAGCCTGTGCATACACACAGTCTGATTAGAGCTTTTGCTAGTCGCTTGAATTTTCTATTCAAAAGGGAATCGCGAAAATGCCAGTTTTGTTGATAGTAAAGTCATATTTTAGCTATAAGACTGAGGGATTTTTCTAATCACCAGGAGCTTGAACGGTAGTGATAGCTCTTTCAGGCAAGCGGCTGCGTGATCCCCATGACGTGACGTCACAATTCTTATAACGTTACGTCACGACGTGATAACGTGTTGAGCCAAACGCCAACTGCCACGTGCATCGTCGCGCCTTTGAAATGAGCCGCGACATGAGATTTCCAACAATGTGATATGTGCGACCAGCGAATACTCAGATCAGCCTGCGCATACACACAGTCTGATTAGAGCTTTTGCTAGTCGCTTGAATTTTCTATGCGTGTTATGCTACTGACTGAACATCGTTTTGAGTTGAGACTGCACAGGCTGGTCTGAGTCTACACATGTCAAAGTGCCACATTGTTGGAAATCACCTGTCGCTGCTCAAATCCTCACGGTATCCAATAGGAACTTCCGCTCAAGGGTCCCAGCGCCTTTAAAATAGCTTGCAGGATTATTTTATGTTCCTTATACTCAAAGCTTTTAAACTTCTTACTGACCGTTCCAAGGCGGTACTTCTTTATTTGTGTATTGCCTTGTATGTGTCTTGCAGGTCATCTGTTGGGAAAGGGGCTAAGGCCATCGTCGCCGGTCCGGCAGGTGCAGCATTTGCTGGACCCACTTTTTTGGCCGAGTATGCTTTCCACCGTGTTCCTTTATCTCGTTTCGGTTCTTTTTTCTTTGAGCTTACCTCTGATTTCATTTTATCATGCGACAATTAACTGAAACACTCCGAACAAAATCTCGGGGGTGAGGGGGTTGGGGGGGGGGGGGCCCTAGCGATAGGGTGGAATTATACCCCTCTAGTGCTCTCCACCCTTTCGTGCCTTCGGCACTCGATGGTTTCCTCCGTCGGACCACTTTGAAATACACGGCGACGGCCCTGAGTCTGAGCTGACCCTCAAGGCGCCTCTATATGTGACGTTTTCCTGTTCTTCCATCACTTTCCCATTAGGTGTTCTGGATCAGGTGTGATACTAATTGTATCGATTGCCGACATTTGCGTTCTTCTATACTTTTTATACTCACACGAGTACCGACCCACAAGAAATACCGTAATATGTGCTATCCTCTCAGATCAAATAGTGGCTGGTTGCCCATTAGGTGTGCCTATTTCATATTATCAAGCTATATGGAAACCTCTAAGGTTGACTGATTACACTATTGAGTATACCACATATGAAACCCACAACCCTATCATTCGTATCCTGCGTTTTGGTTATAATTTACTCCACACACTTTGCTTACTCATTATAAGGTCACACAAGGTCAGATTCTGGCTGAATATATACTTCTGGACGTCTGGTTTATTGATATGATTAAAAAACATAGAGCAAAGGAACAAAGGCTGCCTACTGACTACCTAACAAAATAGGATTTAGCAGATCAAACAGACGTTTTACAGACCCTTAGAAATTTCCAGATGTCTGTAGGTCCATCTTTTAATCAGACGAATATTACCAAACGCCTGTTCCAATATGCCTCATAATGTCCAGATACATTTCGCATTCTAGTTAATGTTAAGGTTTATGATATTTTTACTGGAAAATGGACTATTTGGCTAACTGTGTAATATCTGAGTAAATGCTGTTGAACACGGTAGGTCAAACGTAGTTAAATAGTTCAACAAAAACGCGAATATCCATAACCATCTTCTATTCCATCTCTGATGGCTGACGTCACGACTTTATATATGTCAGAATCATCTGCCTCTTGGATTTCTTTAATACAATAATTATGTTAACGGTTTAACCAATGAAATCGAGTTAAACGTAAATGAATTAATTGATATAAGTGGTAGGTTTTGGTCTTTTTCTATAGGGCCTGTTTAATGACTTAATAAAATCAACATTCTCAAAATAAAGGGTCTGAATTAATGAGAAATTTTATTTTGCAATAAGACAAAAGTACGAGACAGTCAAACATTTAACCCCTTCGTAGATTCTTATATTTAGGTTTAATTTATTTCCGTATAAACAAAATGAAATTCAATACTTAGTAATTCTCTTTTGAAGCGGTATATGGGTATATTAGAAACCTTTATGAAATTAGATAGCATTGACAATAAATATGGATCAGCGATAGAAACTGTGCATGCCCTATATTAAAAGTATATTATGCGAGGCAGAAGGAAATATATATATTCGGAGGTTGAAGATAGTTAATGATATATCACATAAGAGTTGATTTGAAGTTATAATAGAGGTTTCTAATAATAACTTAGATTAGGGTACCTTATGTATTCTTTTATCAATTGTCATGAGTATGCACTATCAATGGGTAAGCGTTATCTATTTGACATGGAAGTGAAATGCTATCTATCGCTGTGACAAACCCATTATCTGAATCTACACTGTCATGTTTTACTTTAATTAATATAGTGTCACTAGGTGTGAAGCTTGCAGGGGGTAAGGTTAATTGAAATCGAAGAAGGTATCTTAGTCATAACTAGCGACCTAACAGTTAAAACAATTGTATTATGATTACTTGTCTTCATACACCAGGACATGCTTCCAAGCAGGGGGCAGAGGCCCTGTCTTTCACAAGACCTCCAGCTGAGTTGAATGAAGATCCAAGCAGGTTGGGTTAACTTCAAAAAGAGGCTTTAACTGAAAAGAAAAAAGACAGGGAAAAAGGCGCCATTTCTAAGCCATATAGAGGATCTTTCATGAGTGCTCTTGTATTATTGAATGTATTAAATTAGTTGGGGGAAAGGGATAAAATGCGAGGCTTGCAGAGCATTTTATCGCTTTTTGCAACAAGCTTAATGACTTAAATAATACAGGAACACGAATGTTAAATTATTTTTATCACATGACATTGAAACTAATCAAAAATTTGTCATCTTTTACGCAACGTTATAATGGATGTCATAACGTTTTTTGCATGCCGTTATATCACTCCCAGGCGCGACGTAATGTGACGAAACATTAAAAAAAATGAAAATACATTTTACCCTTGACCACTTCGAGACTGATTAATCGATACATTTATGCAGAATAGAAAATCTATTTTATTGTATTTGACTGGTCTGTTGTTTGACATATTTAGGTTGCAGGCAGACATGTCAAAAAAGCTAAGCCTTTGTAGACCAATAGACATTTAATTTTGATACAGTTAAGTGAGGGTGGTACATTCTATACATTGAAGGGTCATATGATATAATTTCGAATTAATAGGGCATTTCTTTCTATGAAGAGTTATTTTATGTAAGTAAACAGTGCCAACCCTGATGGAATACTGTGTTCTGTGGCATTTTATCTGGGTCGTCACTGTTTGCAAATGTACCCATTTAGGGGTTTCTAGGGTCAAGTGGGTGTGCTTAACTAGCTGAATATGGCTTTTATGATAGCAGGCAGTGCTGTCCTGATGATATGCTACAATACTGTAGCATCTTACCTGGATTTTCACTGTTTCCTGATATCTTTTTTTGTATTATGCTTAGCATAAATGGGTCCTATCTAGCTTTGCAATCATCTCTCTGAGAGAGAGAGAGAGAGAGAGAGAGAGAGAGAGCTTTACTGTAATTGTATTCTTTGAGACATTGAATTCGCAAAAGACTTTACACGTTCAACCTTAGTATTTTGGATACAGTCTGTGTATGACTTCTCTTGCCATAAACCTGGATAAATACTTTTTGGTTATATGTTGCAGAATGAGCTTTGCTATGCGAGCTATTTTTCATACAAAATCCGCCCTCTTAGCTCGTTCACTGCTTCTTATAATTACAATGCAGACACTGGCTGAAGTTTGTTGCTTGAGATGACTGATCTAATGCGTCCTCTATTTCATATAATAATCTCGTGACTAGTTTGGAAAGGGAATTGGATTAATAATGATAATAGGATTAAGACGACTGGCCTAGGTCTGTTTAGACAGTCTACATGGGATTTAATGTTGTGTGTTTTATAGAGGAATTTTATGTGAGAAAAAATGGGAAAATGCGTTTTTGAAACAATACCATTGAGGCTACTTCACCTTCGATTTGGTTAGAAAACATGTTGTATTTTACTTTTCTTTGTTTCTCTATAAACCATGCATACAGTGATAATTAGTTTTTTTTGTATTATGCCACTTGTCAATAATTACGATTTCTATAGTATTATGCACCGATGACTGACGTCAAATGGACACACACATATCACCATTTTTCTTAAAATTTTAATATGTGGCAGTTACACCACTTACTCAATCATTTTACGTTTATTTAGCTCTGTGCATGCCCTACATCATCATTCATAAAAAAAAATAAGTTATAGCCAAGTATCTTTTTACATAGGATTGTTGTTGCAATTGTTATTATCCACTTAAACAGTTGAGGGTTAAGAGTAACCAAATAACATGTACACCATAGATTTGTCCCTTAAAATTCATGTTTTAGGAAACAATACCTCCTCGCAGAGGCGATTTCATCTACAATTTGAGTTATTGAATGTACAGTAAAGCCTGTGTAAAACGGCCACTCTCAAAATGACCAAAAATGGTTATCTCTTAATGCAGGTCAAAAGTACTTTCGACCTTCATCAAGCTACCATTTGTCATTAAGACTTTTGTTGTGTCTATTTTTGAGTGGTCGTCTTACACAGGCTTTTCTGTACCTGTTTAACCTTCTTACTGTCACAGACGCCCCATGAGCAAATATAAATGGGTTACCACAAGCCAACCAGCGACACGCCATTAGGCGTTTCACTGGTTGGCGGATAGTGACCCAAGACTGTATGTTGGCTTATCATGTACAGTCGATTGTAGTGTCATCTGCTTTAATATTTTGGAAGATCTGAATACATATAATGATAACAAAATGGCAAAGACTGAAGTAGAGATTGATGGAGTTTCAACTCCCCAGATAGGGTCTAAGATAATTAAGTCATAATTATATTTACAAAGCATCGTTGATTTGGTTTATATATTTGGTATGGTTTGGTTTGCTCGTATATTGATTGTCTTTATAAACATTTCAGTTTGCACAGCTAGAAACACGTTTATGTTTTTTCCCTTTGCTTCTTTTTGGTTTGTTTTTATTGAGTTTTTCTTCTTTTTGTTTGTATTGATTTTGTTTTGATATTATAATTTTCAAGTTAGTTATTATGTTGTGCCTGTTTTGAAAGCTCCTAGGATTATGTTGTTTTTATTTCCACCTATTTTATAGGGATTACAGTAGGTTATGTCGCACCTTTATGCGATACCATTTGAAATATCTGCTAGATTATTGGTGTTGACATTGTTGTCAGTTCTGGCCTGGTTGTGATATCGAAAACTCGTATAGCAGTATATAATTTGAGGTGTTCAAATGGAATAGGTTATGGCATCATTCCATTATATCTAATAAAACATGAATTTGGTTTCTTGGACTCCAAAATAGTAATTGTGCAACGATTTTCAAGATTCCCCCCTTTGGCTTGTTTAACACTTGCTAAGCTTATTTGGATTTCGTTAATATTTAGGTTTCAAAGTCTGCTATTTAGGTTAGTTAATTGCCTGAAGTCTCATTTGTTCAATTTAACACCTTTGCTTTTTGTAAGATACAACAATCACAGTGACACAGTGGCTTGGTCAAATGATATATTAAATAATCCCATCTGATTGCATCTTTTCCTTTTATATACGTATTATTATTTAGAAGAAGTTTTGTTGCCTATAAACTGTAACCCATATAACTGCTTCTTATTCTAAAGGCATTATGTTGAATATTAGTTGTACATCATATAGCTGCTTCCTATTATTAAGATATAATGTTGAATATAAATTGTATGCATCATATCTGCGCCATATTTGTAAGAAAATGTGTCTGGTAGTAATGGTTACATCATAGGTTAACTATAGATCTGTTTAATTAGTAAATAGTCATTTTTGAGATTAATGGTTTCTGTAAAACAAATGAGCCAGTAAATTTTATAATATTATATGACTGCAACGACGATATTTATTCTTTAAACGTGAATGTACAACAATAAGCCAGGCGTTTGGTCTGAGCCTGAATCCGTTCTGATAACAATTGCCCAGTAATAGCCCTCTCTGTTTACCTATTACCTATGTCTGTTTAAGTACTAACCACCCAAATTCGCTCAAATAGTGTGACATTATGCTGAAAAATTTGTGTTCCAAGCATTGCTGGTAGAGAATCGCATACACACATGAGCAGATAAGCGGACTGTAAGGACATAAACAAGGCAGTGTATCAAAGTTTTCGCTCTTTTCAGGCACTAGGCAGATGGAATTAGCAAAACGTTGCCATCTCAACCCATTTAAAAGCTGTTCATTCACGTTTCAGGAAGAACTTTGAGCATATATGATATGTTCTATTATCAGTAGATCTAGTCCACATTGTGCTTAGAAATGATAATTTACTGTTTTAGTATAGTTCCTTTTCTTTTTGCATGCTTTTAAGTAGTTTTATTTATTTTACATCCAGCACCTAATACCATATCTTCTACCACAGGTAAGCTTTCGTTTAGCCCCAGTTTTATTTACAATCCACCAATATGGCACCAGAACTGTATTTTATTTAAACTCTTTATTCACAGGTATCTCAGGAATCACATAACATGACATGAATTTTTCAATGACCTTTGATCAATTTTTACATAAGCTGTAGCCCTCTTCCAAATAAACTAAGGGTATGGCAACAGAGCTCCACCAAACAGTCCAGATGTCTTGAAAAGACATAAATGTAATTTCGTTCTTGCATACAGAACAATTATCTGATTAACTTTTAAATTGAAATACAAAAGATCTTGTCTTGTCTTGTATAATAAGTACCAATTGTTATTTCTGAAATATGATAAATAAAACGCATTTTGACTGCTACAGATGCAGGTCAAATCAGCTAAATGTCAAATGTTATATAATATTAGTAACTAAATACAGAAGATGTTATATTAAATAATTAATAGCACATCAATTTGCTCTGGTTGATGCAAGCGTTTCAAATTTGGGAGCCATTATTTAATTCGCAGCGTCAACCAACCCGTATTAAAAAATTTAATAGATTATAACAAAGTGGTTACTCCACTTGTTGAGTTATCTACAAATTTAGCCTAGCGCATAATTTAGACATGTCATTTCTATAACAAACAAATGTGAAATAAAACCTACCATTTCATTTGTATTGAATTCTTAGTATAGCTTGCAGAAAAATGTCTGTATTTTCCATAAATGGCACTGTAATCAATAATTGACATATACATTTCTTATATTGCAAAACCTCTTTTATGAATTCAGTGAGTAGAGTCATGATCAGAAATTGCAAATTCAACTTGATTTATACTGTTTAAAACCATCGAGTTTTGTGGACACTTTGCATATATGAGCTGATGATACGTATTTTGAATGTAAAAATAAAGAGATTTGTAACCTTAAATTTATTGTCATGTTAATTATAATCGAACATAGTATCCAACCTTCTTGCTTCAGAGGGTCCACCAATAAGCACTGGGGAAAGTGAGTACTGATATCCATTTAATCAATGTGTTGCTTAACAGTTCTGATGTCAGTTTTATGGTGTTTGATATTTTTTTTTATCTTTTGTGTTGTTTAATAGTATATTTGTAGAATATAGATAATACACAAAACTGAAATCTTCTCCTGTGGTATAGCTTGTGTGGTTTGTGTGCTTGTAGAATAGATAGCACCGGTCAGTTTTACCCCTGTGTATCTTAATTTTATTTTACCAACTTTAAACATGGAAAGAGATTACCTGAAAAAATAAAAAAGGAATAAATGAAACAAGAGATTTAAGATGATATAAGCTGTTTCTGGACAAAGAAACTTGTCCCTTGAGTAGAAAGTTTTTGTATTATTCTTTGGTTTAAATAAAGAACCTATTAAACACATATAGCCAGGAATAAATTAGCATATCAAGAGAAAGACTAGGCTGTGTGCAGCTAAAAGGTGCACCATGAGTCTACAACAGCAACACCTTGCACCACTCTGTCAGTTAACTAGTGTATGATAACAGGGACCTCTCACAACGACTACTTTTATACCAATATAGGATGTTAAGGAGTGTAGCATAGACTTCACATGAAAGCACAGCCAATTCTGGAGGTTACGCAATTTAACTAGAGCGTCAACACCAGTACATTGTACACATATAATAAAAGCTACGTATGGCATGTAGATGAAGCAGCGCCACATGTACTCATAAAACACTTTGTCTAGATTTGGTGTTGAGAACGCCTCGAGGTTATAAAACTTGAGTACAGTCGCAAATAATTGGCTGCTTGCGGACACGTGTTCGCAAGCAGCCAATCATTGCCCTTTATTTTGAGTTTGAGAATGAAGCCCCGAAAGAGTGTGCAGGTGGGTGGAACAGTGAACTACAAGCTTCGAAAAGAAAATACACGAGGCCAATTTGATTTGTGTTACATGGGCTTCATACAACTCAGCTAATTCTGCAAGTGTACACATGCAGCACGAACCTCAAGTAGGGAAACCTAGGGCCAGTCTGCGTGACAGTGGTTGCCTTTCAACAAATATATGTTTTAAATGCCTGGTATGACAAGTTATGTGAGAGAGCAGATATAAACAACTGGTATTTTCTTAAGTGTGTGATGGTTTAAGTCTGTAAATGAATATATATTACCGTCGGTATGATAGTAAGTCAGTATATTGATACATCAGGA
Organism: Loripinus fragilis; assembly: GCA_964019695.1. Taxonomy (NCBI): domain Eukaryota; kingdom Metazoa; phylum Mollusca; class Bivalvia; order Lucinida; family Lucinidae; genus Loripinus; species Loripinus fragilis. Next base: position 126,308,715 of record OZ026516.1, read on the forward strand.
AAAATAGTAACCAACTTAAATTGCACAATAAACGAGATATAGTCATATTATATGTTTGTCATAACTGATTCTTGTATATTTATATCTGTGTGTTGCTGTAAACAGATTTTTGTATTTATCACACATAATATAGCTATATCACACGTATAACATCACTTCTAACTTCCACTGTATTTGCTTTTATGTCTGTCCCAATAGCTTTTGCTACACCAATCATGATTTTGAAATGAAGTAGTCCGGTAGAAAACCAGAATGACCTGGAACTTGATTTTAAAGTTTTTTTCTTTGTTGATTCTTGTTGTTGAGGCATTGTACTTGATGAATCCAACTGATGCCACTCTGGCATCATTGAGCGTTTTGATATATTCAAGATGGCGTCAAAGATGGCCGTCAGTAAGGCTCCTATGACCTATATGACCAACATACTCGATCAAAAGCATTTAAAATTTGACTTTCAAGGATGTTTCAGAGGCTAAATGTTACAACCAATTAAATTGGAACATAATTTTGATTCAGAAGGTTGAAATATTAAAGATGGCGTCCAAGATGGCCGTCATTTTGGCTTCTAAGACCTATATGGCCGACATACTTGATAAAAAACACTTTATTTTTGACTTTTTATAGATGTTTAGAGGCTAATTGATACAAACAATCAAATAAGGACATGGTTTTGTTTGATTCAGAAGGTTGAACTTTAAAGATGGCGTCCAAGATGGCCGTCAGTTAGGTTCCTAAGACCTATCTGACTTAAAACTCGATATAAAGCATTTTAATTTTGACTTTTTATCAATGTTTAGAGGCCTCATAATAAAAATGATTAAAATGAAGCATTCGCAGGTTAGATTCACAAGGTTAAAGTATAAAAGATGGTGTCCAAGATGGCCGCCATTTAAAGCAAAATTCAACCTGAAATCTAACTCGCAGTTAGTAACTATTTTCTGATAGCTTTTGGTTGTATTTGGAAAATTTGACTGGCATGTTATTGTTGTTTTTCAGCATTATAAAATATTTAAGATGGCGTCCAAGATGGCAGTAATTACATGTTTTTTTGCTATGGTACACTGCACGAAAAAATAACAGACTCTTATATTATTACCATTCGTAATGGTCATGTTTTTGTCTTTGTTATGGGAATCGTATCATTCAATCTATGCACCATGCCCTTTCCAGACCACTTTTGGCCGGATCTGATAATACCATAATATCATATTATTCTCATAAAAATTTCTACGTTGGAAAGTGATTAAAGAAAGGGTATAATGAATGGACGATATCACTGAAACTTTGTGACAGAGTGTTTGATCAAAGTACAAACCCTTTTTGAATCAACATGGGGAAAAAATCAGCTGGTATGGATGGATAAAAGTTACAAAAAATACTTATGAAGCAGTGTATCAACACAAAAAACAACCACTCAGTAAGCTATCTGCATGCTGCAGATGTTCGTTACCATTTTAACTGCTGGTTGGTACAGGCCTGCTTGCCGGGTGCAATTGTAACAACCATTACTACATCTCTGTTACAAGTGCAAGTGCAACAGACAGCACAGATGGTTGGATATAACAAATATGAATGCTGGTCTGATGCAAGTGCATTAAATGAGACATGCATACTTGTAGGCATAAGTTTACAGATATGATTGCTGGTTAGATGCAACTGTTAAAGACATGGGAAATAGCCAGATGCAATTGTTACAGACATGGCTGATGGTCGTTTGCAAATGTAATATACATGGATCCTGATAAGATGAATCTGCAACAGACATGCATGCTGATAGTATGCAACTTATGAAGACATGGCTGCTTAAGTCAGGTGCAACTGTTAAATACATGCATGATGGTCTTGTGCAATTGTGCTTACCAGGCCTTTGGTTTGGTAGGAGCATAGGGACATAACTGCGGGTCTGAGGCAAGTGTAACATATATACCTGCTGGTTCAGCCACACAACTACAGATGTGCTTGTAAGTCAGATGCAACTGATTCAAAAATATCTGCTGGTAGATGCAACTCTAACAGACATGCAAGTTGGTTCAAAGCAACGTTTAAAATATGGGTACTGCAACATGCCTGCCTGTCTGGTGAAGCTGTTACGGACATAACTTCTTTGGTTTTAGACATGTGTGCTGGTCTAGGGCCACATAATAAAACATGCGTAATGGTAATTATGTCTGCTGACCCTGTTGCAATAATGCCTGGGCATCTGCTTGGGAGAAAGTAGAACAGACATGCATACTGGCCCGATGTAACTTGAATAGACATGCCCGCTGATCCATCGCAACAGTAACCAGCATTCCTGTAAGTTGGGTTCAATTGTAACATGAATTATTGCTGGTGCCATATAATTAACACGCACGACTGCTGGCCCCAAGTCTCATTAAAGGGCATGTGTGCTGGTTCAGTACAACATTATTAAACGCGTGTGATGTTAAAGATGTTGGATATGATGAGCTGGTGGCATTACATGGCCGCTGTTTAGTGAAACTTCAACAGATATGCCTGCGGATTTGATACTATTTAATCAAACATGCCCCCTGGTCCATTGGAAATTAAAGAGAAAAACTACTTGACCGATGCGCCTCCATCAGACATGCCAAATAACATTGTGAAACATTATCAGCCAAGACTGCTACATTGCCAATACAACATACATGCCGTGTGGAGAGTTATGTCACTGCAGCTACAACATATATGCCTGCTGGCCTAGTGTTACTGTCACAAACACAGCTGCTGTTCAAACATGCCTACTGGTTGAGTGCTGCTGCAAGCTGGATGCTTGCTGGACGGTGACCACTCAATCAACATGCCTGCTGACCTTTTGTAACTCAATATTGCATATCTGCTTGCGTTGTGTTTCTCTATCTGCTATACCTGCTGGTATGGTGTCTCACTATCAGCCGCGTCTGCTTGTATGGTGTCTCACTATCAGCCATGCCTGCTGGTGAGGTGCTTCATTAAAGGTCATGCCTTTTGGTTTGGAACCTCAATATCAGTCATATCAGCCATGCCTGTTGGTGTGGTGCCTCACTATAGGTCATACCTTCTGGTATGGTACTTCACTGTAGGTCATGTCTTCTTGTGTGGTGCCTCATAATAGGTCATGCCTGCAGGCGTGGTACCTCACTATAGGCCATGCCTGCTGGTCCGTTTTGCACTTCAACCAACTAGTTGAGTGCAGACGGAAGAGGGATGGCTACAAGTCTGGTGCTACTCTTAAAGAGGTGCCATTACATCAGACATGTCTGCTGATCCGGTACCACTCTCATATATGCCTGCTTGTACAGTGCAACTATATCAGACATGCATGCTGGGTTCATTTATTCAGATAAACGTGTTCGTAAAGTGCTTCTCCATCTGGCAAGGAATCTGGTAGGTTACAAATCCATTAGACATGCCTACAGGTTAGGTGCGGCTCCCACGGGTTTGTAAAACTTATCAGAATTTCATCCTGGACGCCATCTTGAATATATCAAATTCTGAGTGATGCATAAGCTGCGTCACCAGGATGTTACAAGAGTGATGTCTGTAACTAAAGAATCAGTAAGATCAGCATTTTGTGTTGAACCTCTGGAGTTTGCCAGTGTCATTTCTTATATATTTTGTAATAAACTGCCATTTTGGTGGCCATTTTGTCTGAATTCTTATTTTATTTCATATTTTTGTTATAAGCTAAATGTCTCCAACTAGATTACAACGTCATAGCTAACAATTTAAGGAAAAAATGGGTTTGAGAAGTTTTTTCATATCACACAATTTTTTAACTCATAATTGGCCTCCATCTTGGACGCCATCTTGAATATATCGAAATGCTCAATGATGCCAGAGTGGCATCACTCGGATTTTTCAAGGACAATATATGTACTACCAGAATCAACAAAGAAAAAAAGTTTAAAATCAAGTTCCAGGTCCCTCTAAAATTCGCCCAGATTCTGCTGGACTAAGGTGTTTCTAGAGAAATGCTTACTAGATGTTCGTTTTAGTAAATAGTGATAAAATGGTTGAACCTGCTTGATTGATAATTATATCTTGAAAATTAAAAGAAAATGTTTTCTTATGTTCAATTAATACTTAAAATAGGTATAACTAAACATTGACAAACTGGCCTTTGGTATATATTCAAATTCCTGGCAAACCTTTACTGTTCCTATTGCATATCTAACGATTGCGAATCTTATCTCTGTCAGCCTCTAATATTCCATTGTATAAACGTGTGCTTCACTATATATATGCGGACCAGCACGCGAGAGTTTAATACATATATGCAAAAGCCCCATATAAAGGACCATGCTGACATAATGGATGAAAGTTTTCAGGATTATTTCTGAATTCAGGGTTTTGATGCCGGCTTTCCATAGAAAGTCGGCCCCAAAATCCTGAACTAAGCAGTTTTTAATAGCTTCTCTGATCGATTTTCATTTCATCTTAGGGCAATTGACCATTTGAACTTGAAATTGTTAACACTTTGTAGGCATACGGCAAGCTTTAAGATTTGAATTTTAAAAGTTCAGGATTTTTTAGAATTTTGAACTTTCACCCATGTGTCATATACAAAGAGACTTGAGGTCTAAATTTTGGTATGGTATTCCCACTACTAGAGATGAAGGCTCTGGCGAGACTATGTGTGTGCACATGTTCGCCTGATCCTTCGTTAGTTGTGGCTGCGATAGGTACCAAACTCTCATGCTGTCAAATATACTACATTTACACAGGAATCAATTATTTTACTAAGGCTCTCTTGCTTCCAACGTACATGATGATAGTCGCTTTATAATGCTTTAAATTGGTAATGTTTCCACTTCTGTTATGTGTAATCGTCTTATTTGCACAGAATTCACTAGCGTCAACTATGGACACACTCTGCATCACTACCGCCTGTCAGTACCACATAGATAAATGCTTATTACCAAAGAATCGCTGTAGTTAAGCTGAATATTAGGCGTATGATTAGCATGCAAGAGCTGTTGCAGATTTAGTAGTTATGTGTCACACTATGGGCGACAACCTTGGAATAATCTTTTTGCTTGATATACATAGTACTGTAGATTCGGAAATTTTGCGAGAATTTTATTTTCGCAAATAGCATTAAAAGACATATAAGGGATGTGAAAAATTCGTGACTAAGGCAAGGTTTACCTATATCAATAAACGCAGAGTGATTTTGCCATTTTGCGAGGGTTTTATTTTCACGAAACTTCGCATATGCGTGAGTCCTCGCGAAAATTTCTGAATTTACAATACCTGAATTCCTATATTCAATCTGTTGGATTCACTGACTCTGACCTCGAAATACTGTGTTATTCCTGCTGAAATTGTATTTACCAACATATGTCAGATGATGGTGGTTATCTGTACCTAATACTATTTTATTAGTTTTTTGTGAGATAGCCCTTTTCTATTGAGCCACCAAAATGCCGCACAGTGAAACACATAACTACTGCTGTAAGTCGCTGTTTAAGAGCTGCTTTGTATGAGAGAAATAGAGGATCTTACATGAGTGATCACGTTTTATTGAATTTAGTAAACGAGTTTAGGACAAGTTATAAAATCAATCCATAACTACTCTGGAATAATTGACAACATGTAAAAATAATTTAGGATAGATAAAAACTGACATAGATCCAGATAAAGAAATTTTATTAGCGTAAAATTGTTAATATTTTCTTACCCATCAATTTAAACATGTGTTTTGGGTGCTCAATAGAACAGTCTCATTGAGACAGTTCTTTTGAGTACCTACAACATATGTTTTTGATGAGAAATTAAGAAAATAGCTTCCCAATACGCACTATTATCTGGAGGCCTGAACTGACAATTTAAGAAACGAACGAACGATTTCTTATCTTTGATTATAACATATATTCCATTTTGGAACTTTTAAACCATTAGAGGGTCGCTGATGAGACCTAAATGGCCGAAACTAGTTAGCCTGGCCTAGAAATTCTGCACCCTTTACACTTACAGTTCCTTGTTGTATTCTTTGCTGCGGAAATAAAACCTTTTTAAGAACGTATGAATTTATGCGTACTCTTTAGAAATGTATCAATGAGATGATCCTAATGTGAAATAACAACCTATGGTTACGGGCAGATATATGAAACAATGGACAAGACCTTGAAACCCAGTTTTCCCTATATAAAAGTGTGACTTGAATGTAGTCTAGATTAGATTGATTTGTTAACGTGGTGTGTATGATATTTATCCATTATACATTATGGGTGATAGGGAGTGGACCCCATTGCCTTATTGTATCTAGCGATCTACAAGATAAAGATCAATGTGATTTATTCTAAAAACGAATATTAGTGATAGAAAGGATACTTGGTGATGCGTTTTATATCTGCTGTCGCCTTTTTGTTTTGTTTTGCTTTTATTGCCACAGTTTATTTGTTTGCATGTATGCATATATGGCAAAGTACACCAAGTGAAGGCTCTATATGGCCAAACGTCTATAAAGCTAGCTGTGAAATACTTGGTTTCGAGTATCATTTACATTACATACAAGATCTCTAGATACTTTTATATGTACAATTTATCTAATTGCTAGTCTTCACATAATGTGCTTTACCATACATGAATATACTTAAGAAATCATTTTTTTGGCAAAGCGTTTAACAGTTAATTGCAACAGCAATACCATCTTGGCAAAGATAGAACAGCGTACCAATAATATATGTGTATCTGTATTTTCCATGTACAGTAAAACCTGTCTAAAACAGCCAATCAAAAATAGACAAAACAAAGATCTTAATGACGTACAGTAGCTTAATGAAGGTCGAAAGTTTTTCAGAATGCTCCCCATTGGTCTTGAAAACCAATGTTCAGTCTTTATGAGAGTGGCCGCTTAAGACAGGTTGTACTGTACCATATTAATGTGTATCAATTTGATCCTGAAAGTCCTTTTGTATATTTTTCAGCTCCACAGAAGACTCGTCCCTGTGATAAGAAAGATAAGAATTACTGTCTCAACAATGGCACGTGCAATATCATGGTGGAATTGAATCAGAAATTTTGCACGTATGTAGATATTTAAAATGTAGATGGACACGAAGTTAAGGCATTGCACAGTATTTAGTCAACAACCTGTTTCCAGATCCATTTACCAGCACTTGCTCATTGTCAGATCTAAGCCTATATTAGATTCCATATTTACATTAATTTTGGACAGTCTTGGCACTGTTTGTATTCCTTCAAAACATTTGACATATTTCACCATTTACTCCTAGTCAGTTTCAATTGTTCTAACTTTTTGAGTACTTTCCCGAGTTGTCATATAATGAGCAAAACAGAGTTCATATCAATTGACCACGAGTGTAAGAATCTTTTTTATGACATTTTAAAACAAGATTTTAGACTTTTGAAGATGTGGAACCAAAGGCCGAGATGATAAAAAAAAATGAGCATAAAATGTTAATATTTTCCTATCATACATTTTGGCAGCTCATTGAGACGGTTCTATAGAGTAACCACAACATTTGTTTTTGGTTGAGAAATAGGAAAATTAATTTTTAATTACACATTTCTATCTAAAGGTTTAACAAAGCATATCAATAGGAAACTTAACGTTGTAACAGAGGTCCTTTGACGTTAAATGTACGCGGAAAAGTGGTTTTCAAAGTATGGTCGTACTGAAACCCAGCGACATATGATAAAATGTGTCATCATTTTGGAATAATTCTGGCTGTTTGGACCACTAAATATGATCAAAACATGTCAGTGGCGAATTTACAAAATAGTATTTATTGCATAGGCTTAAATTAATGTTATGTACCGTTATGTGGATATCTGACCAGCCATTGCGTGTGTGGTAATTGAACTGGAGAGTGATTGTTGAGTGTGCTTATATGTTCCTTGACTTTCGCCTTGTGCCAAATTGCTTCTAGAAGCTTAAACCAACTTACCTTGTCTCTGTGTTATATGTTATCATTATAGTCACCACGTTAGCATGCCTATGAACATATTCTTTTTTCAGGTATCTCCAATTAAGCCAGTTCATGATATTTTGTTTCATGTACATGAATTTGCGTGGAGCCATTCTTTATAAATACATGTGCAGCTATCTAGTGGGCTGGGTGTCATATTTGGCCTTCACTTTCATCTATGTCCCTTCTTTGTGAATCTGTGCAACCACTACTTAAATGCGCGTCTTATGCTCTCGCTCCATTATTGTTTATTTACAATAGGTTTGATAACTCATCAATAATTGTGTTTAATTGTTCTTGCTGGCCTGTGGCTAATTGTGTTCTGTGTCTCTTCCTCACTTTGCCATAGGGTTTTTCTGCGGTCTGTGATTGTTACATTTCATGGTCATACTCATGTGCCCTTTTACTCTAATCATTGAATTTAGCTATAGGATGTTGGTACTCGGGACAATCACGGAAAAGGCAAAATATGTACATACATGTTATACAATCAGTTCAATCTATTATCATCTGGATCTATTCTGTTTGTAAAATTACAGTAATAGGGCGCTTAGCTTAAATAAGTTTTGGCTTACTTTAAACAAACAGAAGACTGTGATTGGACTGTATTGTTAAAATCATCAATTTGGCCTTTATTTTATTGGAAATGTTGGATATACATGACAAATTTGTAGGGGTTATTACATGATTGAAAGTGTTTAAGATTATTCCTCGATTCATGAAATTAATGTTGAATTTTATTAGAAAGTCAGTCTCAAACCCTGCATTAGATGGATTATAATAACTTCTCTGATTTAGTTTTAGTTTATCAAAATTCAATTGACCTTTTAAACTTGAAATTGATAATATTGTGCAGGCAAACTGCATGTATCAATATCGGGTGTTTGAATTTCTTAAGTTGAGGAGTTTGCATATTTTGAACTTGATTTTAAACCTATATTATTCAGTCAGGTGCATAACCTCCAAAAGTTAAAAAAATTATCACTTAAAACAGTTAACTTTTTTTGCGACAAAAACAAAAGTAACCTGTTTTAGTGAAAGTGTCTTTTTTCATCTTCATATTCCGGAGTTACCGCAATTTTCACGGCCTTGTGGGTAATTTTATCTGGAAGACCTATTTCATAACTTTATGATTATGGAATAAAATTGTGTACGCATCGTCTAGAAATTTGTACACAAGGTCAATGAAGATCAAATAATAACTAATAAACTACTTTTAACTTGAATAATTTATCTTTTTGACGTCCTGAAATTTGACCCTGGCCTAAATAAATTCAGTTATAACCTAAATAATTTACTTCCGATAGCTTCACTTTTATTTCATTGTTTAAGAAAACACAATTTTAACTTATTCAAGTGATATAAATTGTAACTTATACAGGTTATGTCCCTGACTGTTATTAGTTGTTTCTGCATTTCTGTACCAGTGCATCTGATTGTTTTTCAAGCTCTATGTAAGAAGTATCTGTGAAGTACATTAATCGAATTTTAACCTCTCAGACTCTGTGCGTTATGCGTTGATTATACACTCCAGCTGGAATTGTGTGTACCCCAAATATAACAATAATTGTCTCTCGACATATTTTGCAGATGTTCTCTAATGAGCCTATAAATATGCAGTTGAAACAATTCTTTGGTTTTGTGTGCTCACTTACTCAATCCTGTGCTCATTTTTATGGTCTCCTGAGTCTAGAGGGCAACGAAAAATGAATTTAAATTCTAATTTAGTCTTGACGTATCTTTGATTGTTTTGCCATATCTTCATTTTCATTCATTTTACCCCTTTTTAGACCGTTGGAGTTTTCCATAATGTTTGACACAGTTCGAAGAATACAGTGTATATTTTGATGGGCCACAGGTTATAATATCTAAATAAAACTGTATTTATTTCTCTGAAGATCGTGTTTGTCTTGTCAAATAGTACATACCTTGATGAGCTGCTGCGTTCTGCTGCATTTCATCTGAGTATTCACTTGCAAAACTATCCATTTCAAACCCTGAAAACAAACACAATAAAGTAGAAAATACACTCTGGAACTCTTAAATTGTTTTTATTTTCTTTTTAGTAATTGGTTTCATTATAGAATTTTCAAGCTGATTTGTTCTATGGTATTATGTTGTTGAAAAAGCATTGCTCGAAAATTCTTTGGATAAACCGTTTGCTTAAAAATTTTTGAGCCAGTGCATGAGAATTCCAACAATGTGGTATGTGCGACTAGCAAAGCCTCAGAGCAGCCTGCGCATACGCGCAGTCTAATCAGAGCCTTTGCTAGTCGCTTGTGTGTTCTATGACTGTTAAGCTACTTACTGAACACCATTTGGAGTTTGTTAGCATAAAAAGGAAGCTGCGCAGAATCGTCTGAGTCTACAGTTGTCAAAATGCCACATTGTTGGAAATCTCATATACTAGCTCATATTGAAATACTACAAGAGTTCTAGAGTGTCGTTTCCTACACATATAATTATCATTTGGTACTCTTCAAATAGCGCTGTTGATATCGAGCAGATATAAGAAAAAAAAATCATTTTTTAAAAAAGTAATCAGTCATTTCATAGGCATGCTTACGTTATTGCGATGTCGATAATTGTTAGTTACATCTGTTTATTTTGCTATCATTAAAGCTATGATGATAATGAGTAAGTTGGAGGTATTGTCTTGTGACGTATAGGGATAAGTTTGTTTTGTTCTGTTCTGTATCTGCATCTAATGAATACTCGCCATGGCCAGGATAATAATTATTTTGATTTACATTAATGAAAGTGAACATCTATAAGTCAAAATATATTTTACGTGGGGTGCATTTAAAGATGCCATAAGTTTACCATGAATATTTACTTGTTTATTATCAGACAGTTCAGACAGCATACTGTGTACATTTCTTATCTTTAACAAATATACAAAATGCTAATATGAGGATGAAATATGCTTTTACTATCAAAATCGCGAAATGTAATCTTATTTTTGTTATCCCGAAGGGGGTTCAGACAGTTTGCTTTGAGATTCTGATAACTTGGAAATGTGAATTGTTGTTCATATATCAGACAAGAATCTTCGAACATACTGAAGAAGCATTTACTCATTTTTGTGCAAAACTTGAGACACTCTTTCATTGAGACAAGTCAGGCAGTACTAGCGGTAAACGAACTGACGAAGGTACTAACCTTTTGCTCGTTTGGCCCATCTATTTATACCCTTTGTGTACTGGGTACTTTGGCAAACTGTAAAGACGAGGATGAGGCATATCATAAGTGTAAAACTTACGCCGTCTACAAAGTTAAAAGCAATCAGTACAATGTTATTTGAAAATTCTAACAACATTTTTGAAAGATGGATCTTAAGACCTTTAAGATTGTTTTGACGGGGAAACACTGAACAATGCACGATTGATTTATACAGATGTTTTCTTCCAGGAAGGGCTAGCTTTAACAACTTACAAGACCTTCACGTACATACCATTTACATTCAGACCCCGTTGGCATAAGAAGAGCTCTTCGACAATAATATCAGATTTTGTAAATAATGGTTGCATCTAATGGGAATATAAAGTTAGGGGAAATAAACACATATTTCTATTAAACTGTCTGATAACTTTGATATGAGACGCGATTGTTCTTTAAAGTAAGCACATCCTGGTCATGGTGATTTTCATTGTGATGTTTCATAAATATACATAGGTTCAGACAAGCAAACCTTTTATTTGTAAAATTGTGACTGTTTTCTTATCCATCAGTTTAAAGAGACTAAGTCTGTAGCTATGAACATTTTTCCAAAAATTTTCTTTTCTTTTTAAAGTATTTGTAACGGAAGAATTAAGTCATGTTTTCACAATAAAAATGTTGAGTACAGCTGAAAACTGCATGAAAAGTGAACTATCTTATAAAAACAGATGTTTTTCTCATGTTGGTAATTATTTACGTCCCTCCAATAATTCTAGACGGTCAATTTGTAACATAAATGCAGTTGTTTTGATAGTGATAACATGTTAAGATTTACAAAAATGGTAAAATATTTACCTGAATTTGAGTATTTTTACTGTGTTCTTGAAAAATAAAAACACTATTTCTAAAATTAGAAGATCAAAAGTTACAGACTATGCAGCTTTAAACGTACAATGTGGAGCTCAAAGAACCGTTTCGTTCCCATGGTTCCTTGAGGAATAAAAATAATAGTTTTCACTTACGCACTCTTTTCTGCAGCCTGAAATTAATACTATGTATATGTTTTCATTTTACTATTGAATACGTAGGTTTTTTTAAAAAACCTACGCATTAAAAAGTAAAATGAAAACATGGTGAACAGATGCATTGTTTAATGAAGTGACACTTTGTCACTCTCGATAATTTGAGATGGGTGCACCCATCACTACATTTATATTATGTATATGTTTTCATTAATACTATTTAATGCGTAGGTTTTTTTAAAAACCTACGCATTAAAAAGTAAAATGAAAACATGGTGAACAGATGCATTGTTTAATGAGGTGACATTTGTCACTCTCGACAACTTGAGAAGGATGCACTCATCACTACATTGATTACTAGTATTTGAGCGTGTGCATGACATCCCCCGCAATATTACATGTGTGTCCAGCCTGGGTTTTCACTGATTCAGCTCAGTGTTCAATTCCAAATGCCAAAACCATGAGCTATTAGCTATATTCACCCATTGCTTGCGTTTTGATTTTGTCAAGCAAAACGTATATTGTGGATATTTAAAAGAATCGTCGCGATGAGATGGTTCGATTTAGAACCCAAAACATATGTTAAATTTGATGGGTGAGACAATGAATACAATTTTACGCCTGAAATGTTTGCTTAACCTATGTGAGTCAGTTAGACCATTATTTTTAGTTTTGTCATGCGTTTGTTCATTCCAAACACATTGTTTACTGTGGATGCTCATTTGAACTGTCTCATTTAGGCGCTTCTAATGAGTATAATATCCAATATCTTCATTTGGACATCGATGCAAGAATATCTTTGTAGGGTTTAAATCGTTTTGCATGGAGCAAGTTGATTACTATACTTGCATATACAGTAGCAAATGACAAGGTGCTGATCAGACTGTGCAGATGCACAGGCTGCGCTGCGCCTTTGTTTTAGCGTACAATAAAGTCTGGTTGTCTAGCACCAAAGCCCATTAAAATTGAAAACAAATAAAATGTATCGTAGTAGTAGGTTTATTTTAAAACCTGATTATTTAGGGTCTGAGCCTGTTCTGGAAATAACCTACATGTTTTATTTTCAGGATTTATTAAGGTGGTCGGTGTACCTTTATATCGAGCACAAAACAGCAACATTAATATTTCGCACATAATATTTTAAACCCTTTTTGCACTGAACATTTTAGTATCTCATTTGCACCTAAAAAAAGAATTCCAAATTACATGTTCAAACCTAACTATATTTTGGATCGTAAAAATTGTCGCTGTTTTAGCAAGCAATTGCAGGCCCTGAAGAAATTCCATGTTTTGTGGCATCTTATCTGGGTCTGTATTTCTTGTCAACTCATTGGTTTACATTTTCAAATGGGATACTTTTGAATAGTAACAACATGTACCTTTGAAGAGGCTAGTTATTTTCATGCTCCAAATAACCAAGTAAGCGCATAACAATGGACCTCTATTGGGCCACCAGCAAAACGCCATACGCTGGTGGGATGATAGTGGCCCAACTTGGATGCAACAACTGAAAGTCATTTTTTCCCAGCTCAAAAAACGCTCCTGCATTTTCGGATCTATAAGATTTTAGTGGATCATTTGAACCCGAATAGCTCCACTACAACCGCCATTGCAAGTCAGACATTATCGATTTAACCGTTTCATTCTGGATGCTTGTAAACAGGTACTTTGGTAAACAGTAGACCTAGGTATGAAATGCTGCATAAGGCGGCATTTCATACCTAGGTCTACTGTTTGCTAAGATCAAAGCGATCTTTAGGGACGCATAAACATCTTAAACTAGAATTTTTGACATGTGACTCCTTAAAATGCAAAATGAACTACTCCATATATACTTATTGTATCATTATGTTTTGGGAATATTAAAATGAAAAGGGTTAATGAGTAATTAAAATCAAGCATTACACAGCAGTGAAATATTCTTCTATCTAAGACTTTCATAAAACACAATTCAAAAGGTACATGTTGTGGCCGAAATACGTGTAGTGTTGTTGTTTTTCTATTGTGGTCAAAGATTTTAAACTTCGGTGTAATTTGTTTTATTTCTGTTTATGTAGAATCATTTTTAAGATGTTTTACATGATTTTATTATGTATATTTGTGGTTTGTGTCATTTCACACTTCATAACGCAAAGTAATACATGTACGTTGCAAAAATATATATGTGTGGTTTGCTAACTTAAACGATGTAAATACAATTGCTTACGTTAACAAATATGTAGCTCTAATATGATTGGCTGAATGTTTTGTAACATGTTTTAATTGGTGCTGGTCTAACCAACAGATGTCCTCGTTACTACAGAGGAAAACGCTGCGACATATATGTAATCGACACAGAGATATCGAAGAAAGCTCGAGAGGGTAGGAAGCGTATCATTTCTCTGGTTGCGTTCTTCTGCATTGGGAATGATATTAGCATGAGCATGTCAATTATTTCAGCAGTAAAATTGATGTTTAGTTCTAAATGGCATAATGAAGCAGCAAGATGGAATGTGTAAATAAAGCATAGTTTAGAATTTCTCGAATGTTTGTCCGAAACGTTTACCGTTACTGTTTTAGCACAATAACACCTGAAGCACCATCTCGGTTTGCTATTTGGCGTGCTCTTCAGGACAAATATGGCAGTAAAAACGAGGTTTGCAATTTTATGTGAATTGACTGATCAGCGGCTTTAAATGGTTAACATGCCTTATGCTCTTAAGAAAAGAACGTCTGTGATATTCGTACATTTAATGGTACTTTAAGAAGAAATGACATATATGAGTCAGTTATTGGCCATTCACACTATGTAAAAATTGTAAAAATTCCATAAACAGCTTTAATTTACCTAAAATAATCGGGTAAATACGAGATGTTTATGGGATTTCTACGGTTTATACAGAGGGAGTCAATGGTCTATGGTCAGTTCATGAACTCTTGGTACTTAGCGCATATGTGAGCATTTATGCACACGGTAGGAACATAAATGATGGATCAGGTCGTATAATGTGTATAGAAAGAATGACTTTACGCATATTCCATAAATACCAAAAAGCATATATTGATATATATAAACTTCAATAACCATAACAAGTTTCGGACAAACATGTTCTGATGTATTATCAACTAAGCAGTCATTTTAAATGGCATATTATAAGGAAGCAGCGTTAAAACGTTACAGTCAGCGTCATGGGAGAACACATCCCTGGTACGGCTCATACTAGTCTATTCAACAAAAAAACCTTCTCAGAATGTCCCCTACTGGACTGTAGCTAAGTTCAGCTACACTGTAGTACACTATTCTAATAACGAACAGAATGACTCTGATCAGACTTCGTGGAAGCACAAGTTGATCTGCGTCTTATCTGTTCCACTATCAAAGAGACAGGTTATCTCATGACGCTGCTCTTGTAATGTTAACCCATATCATGCAGACTTTACCCTCTGTATTGTTATTTAAAGTATTTGCAAGATTACAGTTGTTACCATTTTGAATTTACAATCAAATTGGAAGACTTTGTGGGTCCTGATCAGGCGCCAGAAGCCAGTTGGTCTGTATCTACACTGTTTTCAAAACAGAATATATCATGGTTAAGCATGGTAAGGGTTCCAAAAATAATTGACTACAAAATACAGGTATCAATGGAAGTCATTTTTTTCGATTTTATATCTTAAACAAATATCTGAATGTATTGAAGAACAATCATTTAAACTCAAAGTTCTTATTTCAATTATAATTATACCTTAATATCTCTGAGAGGTCAATGTGTCTATATTAAATTTGAATGTAAGGGTAATTAATACTGATTCAAAATACTAAAAACGTTAATAGGTACTGAGTCGTAGACTATATTTTTAAGAACATTGTGCATGAATACATGTATAACTGAACTAAATGCATGAAATTGCATAGAGTTTTGAACTTTCGCAATGCGTAGGATGCCATCTAGAATCTAAAATGATTTTAGTAGTTGTAATAGATAGGAATGTAATATCACCAAACAATAATTTCGACCCAAGCATGTTTATAATATGGCTGTTGTTAACATCTACAAAGGACACTCTTATGTGGGGTCAGTTCACATAAAGCATTACGTATTGTCCGCCTGTACGTGGAGATAAGCCATGAGACTTTGCGAGTTGATTATCTCCAATACATGTAGAAAAACCATGTTATACCTATTCAGTACCACCTACCTCAGTGTATACCTTGAATATTACGATATATTTCACGCTGCAGTTGGCATGGGTGGTAGAAGTTAAGATACCTGATACGTATGGGTACACGATAGTATTTTATCATTTCTGCTTTAAACATGGGTTGCAGTTTATCATTAGAAGTAGCTCAATGATACGTTTCTTCACTTAACTTATGGTTTTGAGCAGAAATTAGAAGTATAATATCAGCTCATATTATAATATCACCAATGTTTGGAGTTTGGAGTGTATATTTACTGGACTATTTAGTCATTTAGTCCCCTAATCTAATGTCGATCACAGAAATGACAGAAATTTATCAGTGAAGTCAGCAAATCTTATAAAATCATGATGTAACTTTTTTGATGTCACTTATGCGTTTCATAACCTACCCTATAATTCCCTCAGTGTAATTATACTCTGGGTACAAAGTTGGGTCACGTTTGTACTGATGCAAATCAGGCTATCAAATGGATCTAACAGCAACTGTCTCAACCCAAGTACACGTCGCTTTTGAGAAACAAAAGTAAGTTATTGTATGGGCTGTGCGTCTTTACGAGAAGATAACCCACGAGCTTTATCGAATGGATTATTGACTATAAGACGCACAAACCATATGATAACTTTCTTATTACACCAGCATGTATTTGCATATGTGCATTGTGATACACCTGATGTAGACATTGTAATATAGATATAAAAACAAGTTGCAATAATGATGCTTAGATAACGAATTGAACAAACACAACATACAACTAAAAAATCATAAATAACTTTCTTATAGTTTTCAAAAGACAAATTATTTGTAATTGTATTTAGGGCTACAAACATCTTTTCGAAATGTATTATGAACTTGAAGATACAAGATACAACTTTTTGAAAAGACAACAGCTGCTTCTTTTACCTGGAATATTTAGTGTAAATTAGGATATTTTCGCGAGAGTTTTAATTTGCATCAAACATTAATAGACATATTTGCAACATAAAAAATCGCGACAAAGGCATGATTTACCTTCATTAGTAAACGACATTGATTTCGCCATTTCGCGAGGGTTTTATTTTCATGAACATCGCATGAAGTTTCGCGAAAATAAAACCCTTGCGAAAATGACTGACTTTACAGTTTGTTTTAATATTTAGTTTATAAATAAATATTTTGGTGTTTGGTTACAATGATTCATTTTCAGTAAGTCACTAGAAATTTTAAGATTTTTGGTTGGGATAGTTTTAGCCATAACGATTGCATACAACGCTTACAATTTGCTATGCTAAAATAGTTCGCTGCTCCTAGTGACTAACATCATTTCCCAATGTTAAGAACGAAGATTGTATGGGCTGGAGTTTCTTTTGCATTACTAATAACTAACTGCTTTCTAACTTCTTCTTCATTACATAGAGCTTGGGCAATGAAAACCAACATGCTGATAGGAATAGCAAATATTACGAATATTGAGTAAAGCTTGGGTGATAGTCTTTTGGCTGAATCTTAAATTCAGGATTCTGTGGCTGAGATTTGCACAGCTTAGAATCCTGAATAAGGCAATCTTTATTATCAACATTGTTTCTGATTTAATTTTCAAGGATGTGCAGCCTGTTTAACTTACAATAGTCCAATGGTTGGAATATCTATAATGAGTAGATAAGCAAACATGTTTCACATTAATTTGCAATAGTTGTCTTTAAAACAATCTAGATATATGCTATGAGTGCACACAATAACTGTCTTGTCGAGATGCTTCTTGTGAGTAATTACAGCATTGTTTCGTTGGTTTAGGAATAAGAAAACAATATAATTTGATGAAACATTCATATTTTGTGGCCTGGGACTTTCACTTGATATTCAGATTTTAGGAGATGTTCTCTGTGCTTACTTTACTTTAGTTACAACATTCGATTTTTTATTCCATGTATTATGATATACTTCTAAACCAAGTTTCAAATTGAATATTAAACGTTTGCTAGTTAAATACAGCATGTTGGTTTTCTTGATCTGTGGAATAATATATACATTACTTCAACCAGTATCCATCCCGTTTTTCTTTATCTCTAATTAGCAGTCTTCTTTTAATATAGTCAGCTACTCTTGAATAGCAATTTTACATGCTTCTGGTAGCTTTTGAGAATTCTGTTTCAAAAGGAACTGTCGTAATATGGCAATCTCAAAAATATGTGGACCACATATCTCAACTGAAAAAAAGAAGAATTATATGGGTTAGGTCAGTGATAATGGTACTTATTACACATGCATAAAATCCATTGAAGCTAGATTGCTCTGAACTGACAACGTCTGCTTAACCTAGCATTTGTTGAAAGAATATGTGGTATGAACCAATATCTCATGACGATGCCCATGTATGTTTCGTAATAAACACAAATTTATAAAAAAACAACATTTAAAGTTAATGATTTTCAGAGTCAGATCTGAATGCTAAGGAACATTAGTATGAGAATAAGGCCATACCATTAAAACGATTTGGTTGAAGTTATGTCAGCTGAGGCATTGTGGTTTGGCGACTCAACAAATTTAGCCTGGTTAGTGAAATGTGTTTCATAATTCTAACTGGTAGTGGTAAATGTGCTAACCAATGTTACTGCACGACACATTGGTGTTTTTGGAATTCAGTATTTTTAAGTATTGCTCTCATCTCTCTGTCAGGTGTCGAACGGGATACAAGGGTGACCGATGCCTGGAATTAGACCTC
Source organism: Loripinus fragilis (assembly GCA_964019695.1). NCBI lineage: Eukaryota > Metazoa > Mollusca > Bivalvia > Lucinida > Lucinidae > Loripinus > Loripinus fragilis. The sequence goes on from OZ026516.1 coordinate 126,327,690, forward strand.
CGCTTCGATAAAGCCAGTAGGTATCAAGTTAATTATGAAAATGTTTTACATTAGCATGAAACCTATCATACAGAGTCATTTATTAGACTCATTTAAACTTGTTAATAAATCTCATTGAAAACAATTTTAAATGCATGTTCATCATGTAATCAATCAGTAGAGATTAAAAAGAACAAACTGATCTGTTGATGGAGCTTATCAATTAATCAAGTAGTGCCTAAATATTATCAATTCGATGGACTCCATTTTTGGACTTTATTTTCACCTCATTTTAAATCAAATTAACTAGTCCCCAATAGTGTCTGCATGTCACGTCATTCTAAAGTAATGACGACAGTACGCAATGTTGACATTAAACGTGCTCATGGCTATTAAAATGTTTTAAGAAGAAATATCAGTGTAAGGAGCAGATAGAACTACACATTCTCTGGATCACTGATTATCATCGAGTTATGAGCCTCAAATTCACTGAGAAATCTGTCACTCCCACCATTGAAAGATGACATGATTCTATTATGGGTTAACTCTATAATCGGTTAGGGTGAGGATTGACGAATCCACCCAAGATAACACACTGAGCCATCCTGAGACTTGTCCACTGATGGCAGACCTTGGAAGTAGCATTTATTCTAATCGCTCCACACACCCATGAAATCATATCATTTTACCCAATTGTCTGTTTCTGTAAATTCATTAAAACATTTAAGTGTTGCTAAAGCATACGTTCATATCATATATTGACGTTACTTCGACATTCAATGAGGTCATGAAAAACAATGGACGTGGCTTTCATTATAATCAATGGCCATGCGTATCATAACAGGGCTTAGATAAGAGTGAATCTCAGATAGCCTTATTCCATGTGCAATGATCTCTTTCTATTGATGACAATTGATAAAGTAGACTGTCTAGACAGATGCATATTGATTTTTTCAGTGACTTACTAAACATATGTTATTAGTCTAATTATTAAGATAAACAAAATATGTTTGGCAGCTAAATGTGTTCTAAATTTTCTCAATAAATGACACTGTATGATACTGATGAATCTTTTATAACATGACGTCACATCAAAATATAATTTCAGTCTTTTTGCCCCTAGGTAAGTGAAAGTTGCCACACCACTACTCAATAAACAAGACACACTTTATTATGCTAATTATTATAATAATAGTATTGTTGCTTCATAGAAAAATAACCAGAGCAAGAACAGAGTTAATAATGTTGTTGATCCACAGAAGGCTGGCCATCAAACACGTAAAAAGATATGCCTCTATTTCCATACCCCTCTCTCCCGTAATTATAATAGAACGTTAGTATTACTCTCCAAGAAATATAATTTCAGTATGCAATGTACGATCTATATACGAAAGTGAGATATATGTTCTTTTTTCTTCTTCTTATTTTAGTTTATTTCCATGCTTTGTCTCAATTATCATTTCCAATCTTATAGACTTTAGACTTCATTTTCTATCTATATCCTATTCTATTGGTGTTGGGAAGGGTTAAGGAGTGTTTGCAGGTTATGTTTGCATAAATGTTTGGTTTGTTTGTACACAGGGAGTATGTAGTCACCAAAAATGGTATGGTGTGGGTCTTGGGACTCACATAGATTAAAATCGATATTGCCAAATTGTTTTGATATTACATATAACACAACGCCTTATATCAATATCAGCAAAATGGGATTGTTCTGTTAACTAAGACAGATGATACAATGTAAGACGACAGATGATACAATGTAAGAAAGAGGGCAAAGATCAGGAATCGATACAATCAAGTACCACACCTGACCCAGGATACCAATGGGAAAGTAACAAACTCACAACCAGACATCACAAGTGAGAACCAAGAGGCCAGCCCCTCAGTAGCAGGCGACCACGAGGCATCAATTTTGATGATACAGGATTGCAACACAGAAAAAAATAGAAATAAAATAAATCAAATATCGTTATATGAAAAAGACGAACATTAAGAATGACACTTCGACTTGGTAAGGATTGCCATACATACTTGTGTTTCACTATCCATAATAAAGACGTATGTTACTAATTCCAAGCCATGTCTGCAACATATTGAAGAGAAATGGGTCCATCGATTCTTATCCAGCAGTTACCATATCCTGAAGGTCCATGGTCGAAGAATTGGGCAGTCCAACTATGGATCATTTAATAATGTTTTACTATTTACTTGAAAGCAGCAAGCACCAATGTTCACAGATGAATGCATAGACGATTACCCACCACGTCTTTTTCAGAATTGGACTATGGATTCCTTGGTGTGCATTCATTTTTCCAGATATTTAATAGTTCATCTTTGACTCTATTTATTGTCCATTTGATAAATTATTGCTACTCTATATTACACAAAAATGTATCACTTGCCGTTGCCAACACAGCAGATAAATCTGATTTTAAGACATTGTGTTTAGTTGTATAAACAAAGCTAAATAAAATATATTGTTTCTATGTAAGGCCAAGAACGTTTTTATCTGCTAATTCTGTAATTCTTAGAAAATAGGCCATATTTGATCACTGGAGCAATAGGTCACAGATAGAAACATATGAGTGAAAATAATTATGTTTACAGTAAATATTTGACTGCTGTGTTGCTATGGTTAAAGCATAGCTGCTATCCTTCATCTCTAAGCAGAACTGGTTCATGAAATAGCCAATCAAGCGGATTGTCACATGAACATTGACCACAAAGCCATTTTAACAACTGTAAAAATAGGATTTCAGATACATGCTATAAAATATAAAATCAAATATGGAACTTAAAGTTAAATACTTCGTATGGTGCTATTTGTATCTAATTTAGAATTTCAAAGGTATGATTAAAAAGACCCAATAATAAATTCTGATTGGTTTAATTGGCGGTATGTTTTGCTATAGTATTTAAAATCAAAAGTTCTATGCAAATGAGGAGTGCAGATTTTTGGTGAGACTTATTTCTAAAGTAGCAGGTAGAACGTTTTGCTAAAACTATACTCTGACTTTCTGAAGTTTGTATTATTTTTCAAAAGTACATATTTCACTTATGACTAGAATAAAGTTTTTGCCAGAATAGCATAAGACACACGTAAAAGACCATTCCATTCATTGTAAGTAAAGAATAGGTCTTTTAAAATTATAAATAAGATGGGTTTTTTTATATATTTTTTCTGACTTTTGTTTAGTTATTATTGTAACATTTGTCAAAAGAGTTAGGCTTAAAATCTTATAAACTCGTTTTAATCACAAATATGCTTAAGAAAAGTTGGGTTATTCAACTTTAATAGTATGATGCATTAAAAACTTCAAAAAGAAATGGCAAGGACTTCCAATCTCAAATATTATGTCCATGCTGTCTTGATGCTATTGTGTTTTGTCTATATCATGAATTATTTTTATTGTGCGTTTCAAAGTAGTATCTTTGCCCAAGCATTTTGAAAGCATATATAAAATGACAAAGTACAGGTAGTTTGCATTGTATGTATCCCCTTTTAAAATAGGAAACTTGTAAGAAGAATCATTAATAATTCGCCAAATATGGAGCCTGATTTATGGACCAAATAAACAATTTAAAACTGTTCAAGCATCGTCATTTATTTATATGATAAATAATTATGTATTGCTTGTCAGGTAGGCAGGTTTAATATATGTAGAATGCTTTTCATACTTGTAAAAAAAGTATTAACGTATCATAATGATAAGACAAAGTAGAAATCTTAATATAAAGGCACTTTATCTTATATATGTGCATTTTTCATCTGTCACAAATGATCAAGCAAACTTTGATATGGGTCGCGACGCGTGAAAAGCTGCAGTCTGATCAGCACCTTTGTTATGCACTTATTGGAAAGATTCATATTTAAACTTGCAACAAGCAAATTTTATATTTTCTCGCTAGTCTCTGTAGCTGAGCAGGTTGGTTTTGGTATGACCTGATCGGAAACCTCGAAGACAGGGTTTTTCGCTACGAAGCCCATATTATTGATATGATCATTTATTAGACAATAGGGATCATACATAGTTTTTCATGAATTAGGGTTCGCCGAGTTCCAGTGGAGGGTTGAAAACCAAGGAATTGATTCTTTGCTGGAGTATTGCTTGAGTGAAAACATAGATATTCGTATTTCTTGTATTTCCAATACCTTATTGATGTTAATCTTATTGAAAGCAAATTTAATGGATTATCTGTGAGAAAAATACCGATTTATACGTTAGTAAGAAACGTATACGTGCTACATACTCTACACACGTATAGTCAATAAAACATAGTAATTTACATCCAGTTTAAGAGTTATTTCGGACAACAATATAAATGTAGATCTTATATGCTTTTTATAATGGGTCATATCATTTGAGCCGCGGTATGAGATTTCCAACAATGCGGTATGTGCGACCAGCAAAGACTCAAACTAGCCTTCGCATACGTGCAGTCTGATCAGAGCCTTTGCATGTCGCTTGAACATTCTATGACCGTTAGGCTACTGACCGAACGGCATTTGGAGTTTCTAAGCTTAAAAGGAGGCTGAACAGGCTTGTCTGAGTCTATCCATGTCAAAATGCTACATTGTTAGAAATCTCATGTCGCGGCTCATTTTGTACTTATAGATGGCATCATTGTATTAATATGGCGATTTCATACATAAGCTTAGGCCTACTAATACCAATGTAGTATATAAACCATGATTTTATATAAACATTTACGATATTATTATGCTCTAAGTATCTGATAAACCAAATGCCTGGGCCTTAATGATTTGTAGTTAGATTTATATGAGGATATATTGTGTGGAGATGAAATGTTTGGTGCACTCGTATACTTGCGTGCCGATCCATCAAAACAATTCGTTTGGACAAAATGTATCTCCATAAAATTCCAGTATTTTTTTTATAATATATCGTAGCTGTGAAACAATATACTTATTTCATATTGTGGTAAAATTACCTTTAAATGATATCATTTTATCTTTTAAAGTTTCGTTTTTTGTAAATTTGGTTTTAAATTGACTGTCATCCGTAGCAACCAGTAAGAAATCCTATTTAGTAAAACGATGTCGGTTTTTAGAATTTTGTAATACATCTGAAATTGTCAATTATCCTCGTTTAATTGCATATTGAATTTATACTTTGCTTGGGTAACATCCCGTGGTCTGAAATCACATTATGACGTATATTTTGAATAAGTGGACAAAAAGTTTAATCACGCTCTTAATGCAGTATATCAACAGGTTAAGCCTTCTGTTTTGAGTTCTACTATTAGCGAAAAATTGTAAAATCACTCTCGAATATGAGTGTTTATCAAAAGCCAAAGTTGCAATTATTGGTAGTCAAATGCTGACAACCTAAGCAAAAATGATAACATCCAGCGGCAATGGTAACATCCGGCAAAAATTACTTGATGAATAATTTCAAAACGAAAGAAAAATATGTAGTTGCACCGGATGCAATATTGAAGAGCATGATACGTACAATTATCTACTTGTTTGGAACCAATATAACTGCATTACAATTATCTTAATCATAATGTGTTCTAGTCTTATTTTACAAAACATATTTTTGTAGAAATATTGCAGCATGTTATCTAGGCACCTCCAAAATACCACTGCAGCACAACTACGATTACGTACTGCTTGTTGCTTATTTTAGTTTAATTCTTTTTATTCAATCGTCGAATCTGTTATTAAGTGGTTTATTGACACAGATATTTCAACTTATATAAGAACGTGATGATCAAGTATAAAAAATGTAATTTCATTTTTGTGCCAACTTTTAACTCTAACTTATCAATAGGCCAAGGCTCTTCTTTCACGTGAATCCAGTTGAATCTGTTATATCTAGAAATTTAACAACATAGATAGAGTTATCATCAAGAATATTTTGGCCATCGTCGTTGGAAAACTGACTTGTTGCATGAAACACAACCTGCGCATCCACACAGTCTGATCAACACCCTTTGCTTTTCATTCACTGGAAAGTATTATAGCTCAGCATATTGCATGCAGATTTCAATGATCTAGCCAATGTCTGTATCTGAGCAGGCCAATTTGAGCCTCAGCTCAAACAATATTTGAAGACAGCGATGTTGCCCGTTTCACAAGTGAGCATGAAAAATAACAGCACAGTGGTCAAACTTCTATGAACATAAATTGGTATGATTATACTGTGCAAATATCTTCGCGCCTTTCTGCATTCAGTGAATATAACACGTTACTGAGACTGTTAGAACTGCAATGTAGGTACAAAGTAACATTATCCTAATGTACATATACACTGACGCTAGAATGTGCAATACTGCAGTATAATTATACAACAGCGTTATTTTATTGTGAACCGTCTCAGGTGGCCTATAATTTAATCATTTGCTAACAGTTTCACCATTTTTCTTCTAAATGGCTTATCAGCTATCCACCAAAGCTTTTGATAAATAGTATTTTTCTTGATATTTTATCAGAGTAGATGATTTGTAGTCTCTGCATTATATTTAAAGTTTAACCCATTCTTGTATATTATGTACTAAACATTTGCCATTAGTAACTAGTTTAAACCTTTATCAGAAACCACTTTTGGTGGCATCCAACCCGTGTATGCACTATTTGCTATCATAAAGGCATATAAGCAACAAAAAACATTTTCAAAATTTCAACAACTCCTCATTATGCATAATCATACATTAAAGCGAGCATATTGTAAACGGTATGAATGAAAAGGGTTAATCCTTTGTTTTTTAAATTATATTTTAGAGTAGCTTAAGTCCTTAAAAGTAGAAGTCTAGTATTTGAATTGATTAAATAAGCCGTGTAATGAAAACACCTGTTTCAACCATAAACGTACAATTTTATCGCATTAGCACCACTGTTTCTCTGGTTGCCTATACTTGCAACATAGTTACACTATTGCCAGAGTCGCACTCATTAGCTAAGCAGGCTTGTCTGGGCCATACTCAAAATTAAAAAGTAAATACAGTGTTACATGCCACGTGGCTCACAATGCTATTTCACGAAACGCGAAAGGATCTTTAATTTTATAGGCAATCCATTAACAGTTGAACATCGAGTGAAATCAAAAATGCAATTGAACGAAATTAAATGTGATTTTTTATACAATACGTCGCTACTGTCGATATTGTAAATAGAATTCTACTTTTGAACAAAACTTAAACCCTATTACCTCTTAGAGTGTTGAATTTCTAAAATGGAATATTTCTTATGATGACCTGGGCTAATTTATCCGAGTGACCAAAAATGTATTCGCTTTATAAAAAAACAAATATATCCTGATTAGACAGCTCCTTTAGTCTGATGTGTGACTATTTTGTTGCACATGCTTATTCTATCTGAATAATTTCGTTTAAGCACTCAAAGAATATGCATATTTTTGTAATTACGTAACTTTTTATCTGAATAATCTATTTATTTAATAAAATCACAAATCTAATTTAATTCGTTTAATTGGTTAGTATTATTTATCTAAACAAGCTAAAAATGTTATGTTACTTTTTTGCTCGTTTTGCTCATTTAGTTGTGTGTATGTTGTTGTTTGTAGCCGCATATTAAATCATAAACATAGCAATTTCACTTAATGTTCACATATTCTTTTTGTAGGGGAACAAAAGTTAGCTCAGGACAGAACCATTGTTGTTGTTGGTATAATCAGCGGTATTTTGCTGTTCATTGGAATCTGTGTGGCTTCTTACTTTCTCGCCAAGTAAGTAAATTATCTAAGCCTTAATTTTGATTAACTTTATGTACCTTTTATGTGCATACAGTTAAACCTGTTTAAATCGGTCACTCAAAAAATAGACAAAACAAAGATCTTAATGACAAATGGTAGCTTAATGAATGTCAAAAGTATTGCAGAATGCTCCAAGGGGAGCATTCTGCAATACTTTTGACCTGCATTAAGCGATAATTGGTCTTGAGTTTTGGTCGTTTTGAGAGTGGTCGTTTTACATGGGGTTTTTACTGCACATGGTTTACACAGCTGTTGTAATGTGACCTTTAAACAAGAGTGAGTAATCAAAGATATTTTTTTTTATTTCTCAACCGAAATATATGTTGTGGGTACTCTGTGACAGTTCTTATGAACACCCAAATCAAATGTTTAGACTGATAGAAACACTCACAATTTTAAGCTGATGTTTTGTTTATTTGAACCTAAGGTAATATTTAATTAAATTAGTCCATACACTTCTTCAAAAACAAAAAATAACCTACATCTTTTCAATAAAAGTAAAATAAAATGCATATCTCGATATCTGGCACTTAAATAACAATTTTAATTCTACTCTTAAAGATAAAGGATGTGAACATCATATGTGGTTGTGTCACTCATGTAATACACAATGCTTCGATTGAAAAAGAAATCATATTCATTATATAACTTAAATATCCATTATATATTTTTAATTATATTAAACATGTAGGGATTGGGCTGTAGCTAATTTACTAGAAGCGTATAGCCCAATCATAGGTTGAAAAACGACAATCAAAATGTTGTTGTAATGAATATTTATTTCATCACAAGCAGTGAATTCAATGCATATCAAATGTGAGTAAATTTGGTATTTTTCTACAGTGAAAAAATATCGTATTTTTTCACTAGTGACTGATACGATTTATATTTTCACTGTAGAATAGAATAGAATTGTAGCAAAACAAGACTTTCTTGGCAATTTTGTGATTGGGATTTTTTAACATAAGATTTTAAGTGAAGTATATTTGTCAAAATTAACGCTACGCATGTTGTGACGTCAACATCAAACATAATGACGTCACGGTTTGACATGGCGTAGCGCCAGTTTGCACGTGACGCCTGCCGTAAGGCACACTCATTAGACTTTCTTTAAATGCTGATTTCTTGCGTTTCATTTGTTAAAATATGATTCTAAGCCATTTTTTAGGTGCAAACTATGTTTGCACCCAATGTTATACCCAATAAACACACTGCAAAAGTCCAATCGAACGAGAAACGACCAAGTAAAAAGTAAGGTTGTGATTTCTGTATTTCCGTTGAGTATAAAATAAAAAGAAAATTTACTTTTTTACGGCAAATACAAAATATATTTCATTTCGTGCGGTGAAAATATCAGCATTTTCACTCGTGCTACGCACTCGTGAAAAATACTGATTTTTTTCACCGCACTCGATGAAATATATTTGGTATTCACCTCAAAAAAGTAAATATCCTCTATTTATTTTCTAGGAGAAGACGTGACCGGTTCTATAGGCGTAGAAATGAGAAAGCCCGTCATATCGAAGACATTCCACAAGTGTATAGACCACTTCCTGCCTGTGATGACGTAGATGGCTCAAGAAAACACTATAAAAAAGGTGTCGTTATCAACCAGGTATGTCTAAAATGTCACCATGTCAAGTATAGTCGGTCATTTGATGGACCCCTTTATATCATCTAAAATATCTGAAAAAAAAACAACATGGGATCCATCTGAAATAAAAAATAAACTTTAAAACAGCAGTCTCAGATTCATTGTTCAGGAGTGTAAATGGAAGATGCAACAACCCTAACCCTCCCCTACCATCCGCTTAAGCAGTAGTCTGCTGTCTGACAGAACCCAGTATTCTAGAAGGGTCAGAAGATGAAAATACATCAGCACTATATTGATACTCTGGTTTCCCTCCATTAATCAAAGTGTTTTCTAATTATGAGCTTAAATTTCAAATGGAGATAGAAGGCTTACGTCATTAATATTTATACCTCAACTGGGAATTCCATAATGCAAATACGCAATAAAGATATGGCCGATTCATATGAAGATATTACTTTTCACATTGGTGACAAGAAAAGTCTAAGATAACACTGTGCATCTACACAGTCTCGCCTAAGCCTGTACTGATTGCTAAAACAAAATATTTACATACATGAGGGGTTATATCTAGCTTCATCGGATGACTGCATATTCATGTTTAAAGATTGATTGAAGGAAGACATTCACTTTTTGAGACAAAGAACCAAATAACCCAGGCAGGAAAAACTTGTGCAAACAAAATAGTCCCAATCTAACTGCTCCTAGAAGAGCCTTCTGATCAAGAACTATTTGATTGTTTTCGCCCCATATTTATTAATAACTATAGGATAGTTTAGTTACGATCATCATCAAGGTGGTTCTTGTTTTGTTATTTTGCACTTAAAGAGTTAAGTGTAACTATCTGGATGACATATCAATGATCATACTTGCACAACTAGGTTAATATAATAGGCACAATGTAATCTGATCACTTATATCCTTGCCAAAGCCATGAAATGGAAACCACATGAGAACTGATGCGCTTGATATGGAAGTAATATTTGTTATCAGTATAACGCAGTAGTTTGAAAATGGATTGCAATATTATTTTTAACTATAAGGTCATATGATATAGCCCGTAGCACTACGAAAAGGACTGTCTAGATAACCAGTTGTTTAAATCTAAGAAATGACTTTTTTGTATCCAAACAACAAATGCGCATACCAGCCTGTGCATTCTTGCAATCTGATCTGGGCCTTTGTTATATATCCCGGCAAAGTATAATAGTTCAACTTGCCTCAAGCAAAAGTATCAATATTCTATCTAGTTGGTTTGTTTGAGTCATAATTTTTGTGAACCACAAAGACAAATTTTCTCATGGAGGCCAATTTATTTGGAAACACATTGAATATACAGTAAAACCTGTCTCAAACGGCCACTCAAAAAGAAGACCAAAACTGGTTTTCAAGACGGACTATCGCTTAATGCAGGTTAAAAGTATTGCAGAATGCTCCAAGAGAGCAGTTTGCAATACGTTCAACCTTCATTAAGCTACCATTTATCGTAAAGGCCTTTGTTTTGTCTATTTTTGAGTTGAAGTTTAAGGCAAGTTTTACTGTATCTATACACTATTTCAGGAAACACAGACAATAGAGACATGTTTCCTTCCTGGTACTCAAGAGGATCCCAAACTAAACCTGTACATAAATCCTCTTGAAGGATACGTTCGCCCGAACAGAGAGGAGAGAAATTCACGCTCAAGACTCACTGCTGTGTCTTTAGATGGAGCACAGAGATCTAGTGCACCAAACAGTCTGGAGAGAAATAAAAGATTAAGTGGAGATAACAATCCAGATCATTCTAATTATTCACCAAATAGACAAAATGGTCCCAATCCCCAACGTGTTCCATCGGAACGAGAAAATTCACAACCAAACGGTGCTAGGGTAAGGGCAGAGAGCCCAAATTCAGGATCAGTGAATCCACCAGCATTTAATCTTGAGACTGATAGTGAAGATGAAATCCTAAGTGAGGAAACACCTCTGACGCCACTTCATATAAGTGAAGATGATGACACACTTAGGAGACGTAGAGAGAGAGAACAAAATGATAGAAATGTTTCTATGTTTCCCCATCCAAGAGACTCCAGTAATGACTCCAACTACTCCAATCCACCCTCCTATACCACAGCACTGGCAGAAGACGATAAAGAGAACAAATATAATAAATTAGATAGATCAAATTCAAATGATAGAATCTATGCAAGCACAAGCCCTAGTTCTAGTGATAGTTCATCTACTACAGAAGGTTGTGACTCACCAAACACAATGAATCAATATGAATTCAGTCTTTCTGATCCAGAGATGAACACCCCATACTGGAATGAACGTGAATCTGCTGAGCCTAACAAGGACTCTCCTCCTCCGTATAAACCAGTGCCAAAATATGATTATACGCCTGTTTATGCAAATCATGATAAACACGCATCAAACAAACCAGATAGGATAGGAAATTTCAACAGAAATGACAATTCTTTAAAACATATTCCATTTTTTAAATAAACATTGTCCAATAGTGACTATTCAACTGAACCATTAAATCAAAATTTCATGTAGTACTTTACAAACCAGCATAACTTACAATATTGTTCTTATTAAATTCAAAACATTGGTTTGGATACTCATTAATATCATCTGATTAAAACGATTTTAATGAGTGTTTACAACCTTTAGTTTCAAACAGAAATAAAGATCATAATTTAAACACCTGTCACTGCGTGAAAGTTGCGTTTGTAGGGGGAGGGGTTGCTAATGTTATATTACTCAGAAGATGTTCTGCCATAAAGACCAGTATTCTACATGGAAACAGAAAATACATTTATTTTCGAAAAACAGCAAACAAAATATATATTTACATAAGGCACAGAAGATATGGAATTGACTCATAGAGTTTACCTATACAACTCTTGCATAACCTCACATAATTTATTTCGTTTCTGCATACCTTGCCAAAGAATTGCAATGTTTCCATTTAAAATTGGTTTGAAATTAATTGACATGGCAAAGTGACCATTTTTGAGCTGGTACATACACCATTATACTTATCGCAAAGAAGACTCAGAAAGAATCAACATTGTCACAACATAAGCTGAAGCACTGCTGTGACAACGCTTGGATAGGTATTGCATTTATAAGTTTTGACAATCTTATTATGAATTGTTTCGATTTCGTAAGTGTTTTCAAAAAATTACAGAATGTTTGATTGTGTTGAAAGTTATTCTATAGCTCGCTTATTAATTAATTACTAATCTGGTAACTCTTATTCTAATGCATTTGCTTTTCTAGCACGACACCTGATTAGATAACAAAAAAATTTGACAGTATATCCTGCGATATACTGTCAGAAACAGTTTGACGTCATTATTTGAGTCATATTTCGTTTGATAACATGGGGCTTTATCCGGCTTCCGACGCTCTAATGTGATACAAAACTGAAGAATGGGGATAAACATAATCAAAATTTACATTTAGGGAGGTATATCGTTTCCAAAATGAAATTTTTGAATACAGTAAACTGTTACCCCAAAAAATATATCGTGATAACGTCGGATCTATATTTAGACTAAATGAAAGTTTGTAACATTACCAGCTGCACGTTCCACAGCAGATTTGGCTAGCTGGAAATTTAGAGCTTCAGTTCTCTAATATTGCATTAAATTGAAACACAGCATGCATCTATTTATGTGATGGTTAAATGGACAGATTCGTCAGTTCCTATTCTAATTTGTGTTTGTTTTTTGATTTAATCTCAATTTCATGACAACGCCACTGAAAAAAAAATAAAAACAACCTTGATATTGTTACAAACTAAACACAAAATTTGAGCTGACATACGGCATACATATTAAGGTACAATGATTTGATAGGTCGCCCTTTAACCAAGCTGTTCCAGTATGCAGCCTCAAGTGTCTAAACATAATGTGGTTGTTTGCCATTGAAAACGTCTAATTTGTATTGTTTATAGAAAGCATGGAATATGTGCACAGGTTTGAATTCTAAGCACATATGCGTTTGGTTTGGCTTAATCTGCCAGAATAATGTTCCTTCATTTATAAGGGGGCAACATGAAATTGAGAGTGCAATATTTCAATCTGATACCACCATTATAGAAATAATTACTAGATTATGAGAACAATGAATATGGTAATGAAACGTGACGTAATATTGTTGTGTTATTTATCACTTTCTGCCAGCTTAAAACGCAGCTGCAAATATCGTAGCTGCGAAGTTTGGTTCAACAACATGTCAATTTAAGCTTGCATGCAGACAGTTTGAACCGTTACACAACATCTCAATCACACTGTGCTGTTTGCTGTATAAGCGTCCAAAATAGACCGTCATACGACAGAGAGACTAGTGTAGTCGCAAATTACAGTGAAAATGCTAAAAGATCGTCACATACTCAGCCAATATAGAACAATTAAAGATAAACATTGAATCTCAAGTTACTGAAGATCACAAATTGAGCCTGGTCGCACTATACAATAATGAAATAGACAACTTAGCAGAGTCCAGCTGACACATTCGAGCTTTACGCCAACTTAGAGTTCGATAAATCATAATTTTGAAATCCTTTCTAAGGGATACATGTAGTTTTTAGTTGGCGTAATGCCTTATCATCTTATTCGTTGCTTCAATGGGTAACAAAACGTCTCATAGATTGAGTCCTTATTTGAGTTTTACATTAACCAGTTTATGCCTAATGGAATTTCCCGCCGTTATCGATTGGACGAATACATTTCGAAGTTAATGGGTTTTTGGCAGTAATTCACGATTTCATTAAAATGTTAAAAGTATATTATGTAAGCATATTTGAATTCACCTGGAAGCAATCTAATGAAAATGTTCTGTGGATTTCAATTATACAGATAATACAACGATGAACGGTGAACCAACTCGTTTATCTAATGTGCTCTTGTGAATAATACCTTAAAGACAGTTCTTTTGAGTACCAATTACATAATAATATATGGTTTAGTTGAGAAATATGTAAAAAGATGTAGAATAACCCAATTTTATCTTGATGCCTGGTACTTTCTGTTGTATAATTTCTTATATATCTCTAAAAAAGTCAGATATATTTTGGTGTTTTTCCCACTTCATACACATATACATGAACTGATTGGAGATTACTACTAGTACTTAATATTATGCCTATGATATTGTACTACTAAAATCAAATTAACCAGCTTGGTCAACTACATGCACTAGCTTAAGTATTGAAAATTGACATGTAGCATGTTTAACAATTATAACTTTTAGAGAGCAAATAATAAAGGTGCTGATTAGATGGTGTGGATGTGCAAGTTGGTCTGCGCCTTTTTTGCTCACATGCAACAAGATCGGGATTTCTTGCGATCAGATGAGACCTATCTGTAACCAGAAACATAAATGGTGAGCCTATTTCTCTCATTGGACAGCTGTGATACGAGGTTTAGTTACCCCATGGTAGAATTAAAATTTAGCCATAGAGATCATTTCCATTCTATGTAAATATGGTGCATATTAATTTATTCTGGCTGTTGAACAGCTTATTTACATGTTTAACCCATTTAAGCCGAATGGACCGTTTCTTCCCTATCAATTGTATGAGCTCATTTCCAAATTGAGGGTTGTACCGTTGTAGGGTGGTATTTTTCATTTTTATTCAAATTTTTATTGCATTTTATGTAAGCAAACAATGAAGACCCTGGTAAGACATCGCTTTCTGAAGTGTCTGATCTGGGTCTGCTCTGTTTGTCTATTAGGCTAGGCTTACATGGGTTGATAGTTTATTATTATTTATATGGCGTCTTGTACATGTATATGATAAGTTTATTCTGTATATGTTTGCAAAGTGTAATATAATGCAGTTATCTCAATAATGGCTCAAATGGTTTGTATTTATTGTATTGCTAGTTGGAAAAAGATGTATTAATTGGACCAGCCCATGTGACATTGTCAATTATCGCATAGCCTATGATGAGTATGTGCATCCCCACATTATCACCAGGACTTTCATACTCCACATCATCATCAGAACTTAACTATGAACGTTCTGGTGATAATTTAGAGATGCACAGACTCGTATGAGTTTCCACTGGTTTCCTATTTAATAAGTACCAAAGTTAAACTCTAGTGTGCTGGTTCCTAAATTCTATGCAATATATAAGAGTCTTGTCATTGTATGTAAAATTAGTGCAAACTGTAAGCCTCGATTATGACAACTATTTTATTTATTTAGAATAAGGCTAGACACTGAATGAATAGAACCTGATCATGATTACTGTCAAAGGAGTATGAACTGTTGATACTTATCCTTGTCCAACCGTTGAACTTTATGTCTACGGGAGGACTTGATTTAGCTGTTCCTTTTACTCCTTCCACTCCGAACTTGCAGAACAGAAATCAAATGCGCTGAAACATCTGTGCCGGCGTACGCCGGAGTACTCCATCTTCCGAGGTGGTTAAGACAGAACAGTCGCGTGACATGATCCATAATAAGATGGCGGGGCACTGTCTACACTGTACTGAGATATTTTTCTTAGTTATTCATATTGAACAAAATACGGTCATCAGTTAAATTGATTGAGAGCACATGTACTTTGTTATTTTTTTTCTTCTTCTTAGCAATCGAAGTGTGTTATTTTTGACAATTCAAACAGTAATTGCTTGATTAACTCCGGACTACTCCAAAGTTTGCTTGTTTTAGATAACTGTTCTGGCGTACTCCGCGTACTCTAAAATTGCTAAATCAAGTCCGCCCCTGGTAACAGACGGCAAGGGAAATAATCCAATTTTCTAGCCATAGCGTCATGTTGCCTGCTTTTTCAATAGGACCATGAGCCGCCTTTTTCAAAATCTAACGTATCCAGCAGGACTTAAGTTCTAATTACGTCTGAGTCTTCCTCTATTCAAGAAGCGAAGGCTCTGGTGAGACTGCGCATATGCACATGCTCATCTGAGCCTTTGCTGCTTGCAGATACAATATGAAGCAAATAGTGAAGAACCTTCAGAGCCTTCACTTCTCGCATACACAAAGTAATGAAGTAGAGGAAGACTCAGACGACATTAGAACTTTAGTCCTGTGATACGGAGGCTCATGGTCCTATTTGAGTGTTCATTGAGACGGTTCTTTTGAGTACCCATAACATATAGTTTGGTTGAGAAATATAAAACTTATTTGTTTTTGAATTTTGCACTCTTAGCTAAATGCATGAATGAAGGTTGTTATCACTTAAAGCATCAATGGCGACTGAAGCATACCATCCTTGGTAACACCACGCGTGACCCATTCCGTTACATTGCATTTTTTCATGTGCAACGGAATGGGTCACATGCCAGGTGTTACCGAGGATGGTAGCATACCACCTATTTATAATGGGTAGCTATGTTTATAGGGTATATAAAAAAGCTTGCAATTTCATGTGAAGACAGTTGTGATATACTTATTATATGATATGTACATTAAACTACAGTTGGCGCTTCTTTGTTTACATGTATACATGTATGTTGTAAATAATTTAGGTTGTTCAAATTTAATGTAAATTATTATCGGTTCTACAGAACTTACAAATATTTATGTTGTCTATTCTAAGTTGTCAACATTAGATTTATGGTTTATACATGTATAAATTGTTATTTATGTTTATTCGCCTGTAATAAAGAAAGAGCATTGCAACATTCCAGATCAAAACTCATTCTCATTCATGTTAATATGTAAATTGACCATTAAGTGTCAAATGGATAATACAATTTAATAAAATATATCATTCTTTTGGGAGTGTCCATTCTGTATTTCAAAGGGTTGCAAGTCACTTATTATGTTTTACTTGCTTAAACTACGTTTATACTCTCATCAGGGTCTATACGTTTTCATAATTTGAGCCCAGGGGCGGATCCAGGATTTCTGTAAAGGGGGTTCATAGCATAAAGGTTTGGGAGTTTGCTTTGCGGATTGTATCTGTTTTTCGCTAAATATCCCATGAAAATGAAATACTTTGGTCTCACTGATATTTAAAAACGGGGGCGGGGAGGGGTTCATTGAACCCTCTCTGGATCGGCCACTGGAGCAAGCATGAGATTGTGTTACTTAGTGCATCTTTGAATGCTCAGGCGAGCCTGTCCAAACGCATTGACTCGCAGGAGACTTCAAAAGCCTTCGTTGTTCGCATACACGAAGTTTAGAAGAAGATAGTGATGTAAATACTTTAAACATCTAACCAGGATGGACGATTAAAAAGGTTTTTGCGCATATGCATTTTAAAAGTAGCAACATCTGACGTGCTTGCCCAAATGGCCCATTTATTGGTCGCTTGACTTCACTGGTAGAATGTTGAATTTGAAAGCTGTCACTAATTTGCATGGTTAAGCATTTGCCAGCACACGTTTTCCGGAGAAACTCGAAATAAATGGCATAGCCGATGTAAGTCATTAATCACAGTAAAGGATCGCAAAACAATCAGTGTAGACCCAAGTGATGTGCACAGAACGTGGCTTCACGCAAGAGACTGTTCTAAAAGCCTTCAACAAGCGTTTTCAAAGCCCTGTCGTGTAAACTTAATATCAAGACATTCACTAAGCATTCTCTATTTATAATCGCATGACGTCATTGGTTTGTCAAGATAAATCCAAAATACAAGTCAAATGCAATATATTTGATAACTACAGCCTGTGACTTCTTATATACATAATGGACTTCCGGTGCTGAATGATTGGGTCTAAAATGGTTAAATCTCCATTTTTACGTGTTTATCTTGCATGTAGTTGTTTCAATGCTATTTGTTAAGAACTTATGTTGTATTTATGTTAACTGGGCTTCCACGCGACAAAACCTTCTTTCGGGGTTTCCGACAGAGACTAGCTAGAAAATTGAAAATTTGCTTGTAGCAAGTCAAGATATGATACTTTCCAATAAGTGAATAACAAAGGCACTGATCAGACTGCGGGGGATGCACAGGCTGTTGTGCGACTTTGTTGTTCACAAACCCCTAAAACAGGTTTTCTCGCTTTGAGGCCAAACTAAACTATCACTGCCAAAATGATGCAAAACAGTTAATTCTCATTAACACTTTGGAGACTGGAATTCTTTAACAAATGCTGTGTTTGTCCCAAAAAGCCATGCCATCGAGCAGGTTCTTTTGAGTATCCACACAATATGTTTTGATTTAGAAATAAGAAAATCAACTTTGATTTACCCCTTCATCTCCGAAAGGCTGTTCCAGCATAACCTTAGTTAAATCTTTTTAATGTTCTTGTCTAGGGACTCAAGAGCTTCAAGTTGGTAAACGAGTCACCCATGTTCGAGATATTGATGGTCCACTGTATGTTCTTTTTCATGTGAGTAGTAGCTCAGTTGGTAGAGGGTTAGACTGGGGATCGAAGGGTTGCTAGTTAAAGACTCACCGCCAGCGGAATCACCGTGTTGTGTAGTTGAGCAAGACACTTAATCCATTGCCTAGTACTGGCACAACCCAGGTAATCATCTCGACATGACTGAAAATTGTTGACTGGGACGTAAAGCATCAAACCAAATCATGTTATAAAACAAATCCTAATTTTGTTGGATAATCATAGGCTGTGGCCCCAAATTATATAAGTATACTAGACCAACCAAGGGCTAAACGGTTGGACAAATGGGTGTTTCCACTTTATAACGTTACGTTTGAGGATCGAAAAAACTGATAAACAGTATCATTTTAGAAGGACAGTTAGCTAAGGCATTATTTTATAACTATATTGTTTCTCTGTCTATCATTTTTTGAATAAAGAAATCAAAGAATAATTAATCCAGTTACACCATTGGCCTTCTGTAACACAGGATGAAACCGAGTTTGGCTGCGCCAAGAACGTATATGTCCATGGGTACCTCCGAGGTAATACTGCCCATCAACACTGACTGGTCATAGCTTTCAGTAAAGCATAAAAAATAAAATACTTTATATTATTACAAAGAAGTCCAGTCCTATTTAAGCCACTCTTCGAGATTGGGCTTTCGAGCATTTTCGGAAAACGAATTTCAACATTATCAGCACAATCCCACTATCGGCCCACTACCGAAGCGCCATTCAAATGGCATTTCGCTGGTGGGCCGATAGTGGCTGGCTGGAGTACTGATCAAACCCTTTATTATCCAAATTGATTGGGCTGATTAAAGCTGCATACTCTGTAACTATGAACATTTTTCGAAAATTTTTATTTTCTTTTTAGATCATTTGAGAAAGTAGAATTAAGCTATGTTTTCACAATAAAAATGTTCAGTACAGCTGAAAACTGCATGGAAAAGTGAATTATCTTATCAAATAGGTGTTTATTTCTCTTGTTGGTAATTATTTGCGTCCCTCCAATAATTCTAGACCTTTGAATTTTAACATAAATGCAGTTGTTTTGAAAGTGATAACTTATTAAGATTTACGAAAATGGTAAAATGTTTACCTGAATTTGAGTATTTTTACTGTGTTCTTGAAGAATAAAAACATTATTTTCAAAATTAGAAGATCAAAAGTTACAGACTATGCAGCTTTAATGGACAATTAAGCAAACACCAGAAATCAATTAAATTAAATTTTTAATCAGTACCATATAATAAATAATTGTCTTTTACAAAGAGACAAAAGCAACAATTATGAAAGGGTATTTTGGGCATAAACTATTAGTTACTCGAAGAGCATTAATTATTCTTTAGGGAGCTGCCATGTATCTATGGTGCTCATGCTCATATAAGTGTTTATTAATAATTGAGCCGTGAAATGATTTTCAACAATGTGGCATTTAAAAAAGTGTAGACACAGATGAGCCTTTACAGCCTCCCATTAAGCTTAGAAACTCCAAATGATGTTCGGCCAGTAGCTAATCATTCAGACTAGCAAAGGCTCTGATCAGTCTGCGCGTATGGTCTGAGCCTTTGCTGGTCGCACATACCACATTGTTGGAAATCTCATGTCACATTTGTCTGTTTGCTTGAGGGTAATTCTGTTTTACGGTCTACTTCTGTGATTATGTGATCAATGAACAAATCAGAAATTAATAAAACATTTTCATTCAAGTTGACTGCTGTTGTTTTTTTCTCTTCACCTTCCAATCAGAATTCGTTTTAGTTGAAACCCTTGTCATACTGAACCCGCATTTATCCTTTCTTTTTGAAGACAGTGTAGATCCAGATCATCAGCTGGCTTCTATTGCCATTTTTGAAGTGAACCATTGGTTTATAGAATACATGTTCGCGTCTTTTGATATCAAGTTTACCAGGCACAGCTTTGAAAAAGCATGTTGAATCACCCGGCAAGCCTCGCGATTCAACAAGCGTTTTCGAAGCCTTGCCTGGTAAACTTAATATCAAAAGACACTTAATAAGTATTCTCTATTAATAATCGCATGACGTCATTTGTTAGTCTGCGATCTGTGATTGTGGCATTATCTTATAATACTCGATTGCTATCTGAAAGTCTTTGTATCAACTTTCAATGATGATATTAAAATTGAAAAGTATCATTGAGACTGAATCAGCTGGTGACCCCCAAAAATAGCTGTGTTTCCACCAATGCTCTGAAATTAAGAAGGGTAGGTAAGTAGCAGAAACTTGTTTTACCTTACTCCCCCACATCCCCCAAAAAAACCAGGGTAGATAGGCGCTGTGACTTTGTTTTAGTTTGAACTTTTTATTGAAATACAGCGAATCAAAACACAGCAAATAAAGTAGAATTATAGCCATGAACATGTGCAAAGCTATAGATATGTTGGCACTGGTATTTGTTCAAAATATCACAAGGATTTTTTCTGTATTTCTCCATAAAACATATGAGTCCTGGTATGAGAAATAAGTTTTTTTGCAGATGCAAAAACAAAGCCACAGATCAGCTGCAACAACAGTTGCAGCTGATCAGTGCCTTTGTTTTCACTATATACTAGAATTCTTCAACTTCTTCTTTCTATCCATCTTCTGTGGTTGCGCAGCTTGGTTTGTGTCAAACCTGGTCAGAATCCCTAGAATGGAGCTCATATGAAATGGGTACTCATTAGAATCAGTTTGCCAATATGGTTCTAATGAAAATCTAAATAAAGAATAGTGCTAAATTACGAGTTCAGTGGAGCAGAACCATATGTGCAAATTAGGTAGAGGGCTTCTGTGAAATTATTTTGAATTTAACCATATGTGCAAATTATGTAGAGGGCTTCTGTGAAATTATTTTAAATTTAGACCAGTGGTTCAGGAGATGACGTTTGAATATATTTCTTATCTAGAGCTCTGGCAACCCTTTTGTTCAACAGAGCAGAACCATTTGTAAAAAGTTTGGAAGAGGGCGTTATGAGGTACATTTCTGTAAATTATTTTGAATTGGTTGGCGCTTGATGCTGGTCTTTCGCTGGGCTCAACATGGCTCCACTTTAGGTTTTCTTTAGCTAGAACTATCTGTGAGTCATGAGCCCTTTTCGTTGTATCATCATAGCGTGTTAAATTGATTAGAATGTTTCTCTGTGATGATATAATGCAATAGTTAGAAAGCCTTTATTCGAGCAAGCTAAACAATTTTTGTGTTTTAACAACAACGGAGTCTAGGGTGAAGATTTGGTACCAGTAAAATGCATTTAAACCCTCGAGTGGCTTTGACTGCTAGTTTTGCAGAGCAAATACAAACAGTGATCGCAAGGGATGGGTTTTCTATCATATCCATAACATGTTGACGCCACTTTAACACA
This sequence comes from Loripinus fragilis, assembly GCA_964019695.1. NCBI lineage: Eukaryota > Metazoa > Mollusca > Bivalvia > Lucinida > Lucinidae > Loripinus > Loripinus fragilis. Next base: position 126,349,659 of record OZ026516.1, read on the forward strand.
GCAATGACATCACTTGTCTTCGAAGTTTTTATCCTTTCCACGGGTTGTAATGAGGTATCCATGTAGGACAGAGATATCTAACCTGAGGGACAAAACTTGCCAAGTCCCTGGTTAAATTCCGACCCCGATGGTGAGATTTCTCTATCCTACACGGACATGCTCATAAAGGACTGTTTTTCTACCACTTTTCGAAGGTTTTTTTTTAAAAAAACGTGAACATTATAACTTTTTACTTGTTGGAATTACATTATTTCCAGTTTCGGTAGTGTTTTTATCTGGTATTAAAATGGATGCAAAGTAACACCTTGTTATTGACTGGAAAACCTGATTGGAGCAATAGTTAAGTTGCAAAATGCAAAATAAAATCCTGCTAGGCTCTCTGTGCCATAAGCGTCACATAACCATTATCGTCAGTCACGTGGTGCGCATTTTGTGAGGTCATCAACTTTATGTGACGTTAGTAAGTGATGCTTAACCTTGAATGGTGCCTTAGTAAATTAGGCGCAATAAATTGGTCCTTTGCATACCTTTTTGGAAATTGGTAAAGGTGGGAGAAAGAATTCTCTCAAATGGATAAAACAGGGAAACTCGATCTGGTGAGCAAGATGTATGCATTGTTATTGTTATGACGTAATCATATTATGCTGCATTTCAGGGTATTCAGGAACTTATGGGGGCCTTTTATTAAATTATAAAATGCAGTATTTAATTGTGAACAGAAAAGAATCATTATTTTTGTGAGGATGGGGTTGAATAATCCCTCCTTTGTGTTTATCATTTGCCATCACTCAGCAAGCCTCGTGATGCCTAATGGTGATCTTCGGAACAGATGTTTCTATCCCATCCCCACACTCATCATGGATTCTTATGTACTTATTTCATTATCGATAATTATGCAAGTGAATATGACCAGAAAAATGCACAAAACACAGAGAACATACCTAGAGAAAGAGAAAGAAACAATAAAACAGAAGCAAAGGCATTCACGTAAGAAAAATAATAAAATAAGCAAGCAATTGCTCTCTCTTTCCCAGCAAAAAACAACAACAAAATTTATGGTAACAATGAAATATTGCACATTTAATCAGATTCATGCATAACAGATATACGCTGTTTTAGGTCATGATATACATGCCTTTAAAAAAATAAAAGCTAACATATGAGATGCTGGTATTTATCACATTTGGAAGCAAGACTCAGATGAGCTTGTGCAATGGTGCACTCTCATCAGAACCGCCACTGTTCGCATAAGCAAAGAATGGAAGCACATGAAGGCTCAGACCAAGTGAGCCGTGACATAAGATTTCCAACAATGTGGTATGTGCGACCTGCAAAGCCTCAGATTAGCCTGCGCATATTCTACTGACTGAACACCATTTGGAGTTTCTTAGCTTAAAATGAAGTTGCACAGGCTCGTCTGAGTCTACATTTGTCAAAATACCAATTGTTGGAAATCACATATCGCGGCTCAAGTATAACCCACTGGCAAATGGGCCAGCTAGATAGTGTGGATATATTAACCCACTGAATATTTGTACATGGGCGTTGTACCTGTGACTACGCTTGAGCGGTAGTACCAAAGTCTCATAAGCTGTGCCATTTGTCAGCACTGTTAATCCAGCCCATTTTCGGCACTGTCACGCTGGCCAATATTGTAGCAATGTAAAGCTGGTAAATTTATGTTCACTAGTACTTTCAAGCTGGTCAATATGTTGACACTATCCAATTGTCCCATTTGTCAGCACAGTGAATCTCACTGTCAATCTGGCCCATTGGTTCACTTGTGCTGTCAAGCTGGTCAATATGTCGACACTATCCAGCTGTCCCATTTGTCAGCACAGTGAAGCTGACCCATTTGTCAGCACTGTCAATCTGGCCCATTTGTGTTCACAAGTACTATCAAGCTGGTCAATATATCCACACTATCTAGCTGGTCCATTTGCCAGCAATGTCAGGCTGGCCTTCTTGTTGGCAATACCAGGCTGGTCTTTTTATCAGCAATGACAATGCGTTCGTATCAGCTCAGGTTAAGAGACCCTAAACTACCGGGTACGTCTTATTTCATCTTAAAATTTCATTTATTCTTTTGTGTTTCTCCTTTAAATATGAGTCTTGGACAGTTTACATTGGCAACAGAACGTTCTGTTTAACCTTTAGTTACATTACTGGTATAATCAATCGACAAAATTGAAACACCTTTTCGGTTAAAGGAGAACATACATAATTAGGCCTCGACGAGAGAAAACATGTCTTCGAGGGTTTGCGAACAACAAAAGCGCAGACCAGCCTGCGCGTCCGCGCAGTCTGATCAGCGCCTTTGTTATTCGCTTATTGAAAACAAACATATTTAAACTTGCTACAAGCAAAATTTCAATTTTCTAGCTGGTATCTGTAGCTGTGGAGACTGGTTTGAGTCCGCTATGTCGGAAACCCCAAAAACAGGTTTTGTGGCGAGGAGGCCCATATATGTCAGAACCACCACTGTATGAGTCTGTTCAAAATATAATGTCACTTATCACATAGGTTCATACATTGTAGGTGAATGCGAGCGCGTAAGTTCTCGCAAAAAATCGCAGCACCTTATATTTCGCAGACACGAAATTGTGAAATAGCTAAAAGTTCAAGTGCACAGTTCAATTTTTTTTTGTTGACCTGGATTTTCCCATACAAATTGATACAATAAGTAAATAAGTTTTCCATTGCGCATTTGAATGGATTTCTGTTTAAAATTTTTATAAAAATGATGTGTTTCTGTCACTGAAGATTATTTTTATCTTACATGTAGCAAACAGTGCAGACCCTTGTGAAATGCCGCCTTATGCACCATTTCACCTGGGTCTTCACTGTTTGCTAAAGTAGAAGGGTCCCTCGTATCTGTTAATGAAAAGATTTACCCATATACGCCTAGCGTCCATTTTGTGGGACATGGCAAAGAGTGCAAAACCAGATCTGACGCATCAAAATGCAGCGTCTGGTCAGGTTCTCCACTGTTTGCTTATAGAAGTTTCTTTTAAACATTGAATAAAAATGAAAAAAATACCACCCAGCAACCCTAAAATTTGAAATGGACTCGTCCAATTGATAAGGATGGAAAAATACATTCAGCATAAAAGTGTTAAACTTTGGTGAGATATGGTCCACAGACATGTCCACAGAAATGGTTCACAGATATGGTCCACAGTCGAATGCAATGAAATTATGACATAATTGCACCATCTCTGTATCATGTTTGTGTGGCTAAACAACAGCAAAGAGCAGCCCAGCAACACGCCAATAGACAACAATCCTCTGCCATTTCTCTGTCACGGTCCGCTTTGTCGTCGTTATATACATATCTGAAAGATATCACCAAAAGCAGGAATTAAAATCAGTTTTAAAAATGTATGCAATACAAACATAGATAGGGGAGCGCAGTGGCTCAGTGGTAGAGTGCTTGACTCGCGACCGAAGGGCCGCGGGTTCGAGCCTCAGCGGCGTCACTGCGTTGTGGTCCTTGAGCAAGACACATTTATCCTAGCTTAGTACTGGTTCAACCCAGGAAGACCGTCCCGCATAACTGAAAGATTGTTGAGTGGACGTAAAGAATCAAATCAAACAAACAAAAAAAAAAAACATAGATAATTAATTGATGAAACTATTTTTTTTGAGAAAAGAGATGTTTTGTATATATACTGAAACAATAAAGTTATGTCCGCTTGACGTTTATGTCTGCCAGTTCAAAATGGATGAACGCATTTCATTCAAATTTTCACCTTACAAACTTTGATCATTTAGAAATGATTTGCACCTAAGAGTAATCCATTTGATAATCAGTAGAGCCGCTGAAAAAGCAGCGAACACGAGTACCCTTAAAATCAAAAGTCACAACATCAATAGCTTGTGTGTCCGTCATAATCCCGAACCGTTCAAGCACATTTAAACATCACTGAACAAACTCTCTTGTAAGATAAGCTGGCCAGTTGTATGCATGCTTTTTCCGCCACAGTCATTTATTTGTAACATACTCTGACGTCACAAAACATCGATGACGAGCGTGCGTGAAAACACTCAGAAAATTCATTATTGGTCAATCATTTTGATAATCAACACAATCGAACAAATTTGATGTTTTTTCGTCGTCACAAGCATTTTAACAGTAATTAAGACAAATGAGCATCAAAACAGATGATAATGGAAAATCTCTGATGATTTTGCAGGAAGGGGTGGGGTATAAAACACAGATTTAGTGAACCTTTGATGCCTAACATCCGCCATAGTTTTAGTTTTTCTCTATTGTGTAATTGCTGTCATAAACAAACACAGCAAATTAAAACAAAAACGGTCTCAAAATGGTGTTAGGTTAAAGAGATTTGAAAGTTCTTAATTTGTTATTTGTTTAATTCAAAGGGAGGTAATCTTAGATAATTTTGTAAATGAAAGATTTGGAACTGCAATTTCGTTCGTTCAATAAACAGACTTGGGATTTTTAGATGTTTTTTCATCCTCGGACGCTTCTGGTTGCCATTTAACGTAAAATGTGTCACGTTTTGATGATTAACTTCCTGATGATAATGGAAAAAGCTGTGTACACATTAGATTTAATAACCCTTCAAGATCAGAAGATAAAATCAAATAATTACCATTTTTTGTGTGTGGGACGTTTGATTAATATTTTGGTTTTATTTTTGTTGCAACATCTTAGCTGGATCGAAATATACAGTACCATGAAAATCGGACGTTTCTTTTTTGTTTGAGTATATGTTGTAACTACATTGTACTATGGACTTCCCAATACACTGTAATTATATATTTACCAGTCACCAAGCAATAAGAAACACATTATGACAATATATCACGTATTTGCATGATAATATATGTGCATGAGCGCATAAAACACAGGCTAAAGTATTTTTCATTAAAAATCAAATCGAGATAAACATTCAAATCGTTTATTATATTAGTACAAGTATCATAACCATGCATTACAACAGCATACGGATCGGGCTTTTTTTCATATATACAACAAAAATTGTAACTTGTGATGCTTCTAAATATATAATGGGCCTTATAAACTACTTAGGATCTGAGTGCATGGACGATTCGATCAAAAATTATGTGATTCATTTTTCGGAGTTGCTAAACGTGTTGTTTACTTGCTTATTCACTAAAAATGAATATTATTTGTATTTAAAAAAAATATTTTCTACATCATTATCTTTTTCTGAACCCACATTTAGGTTACCTTGCAAACTATGTTTGTCATGCAACTGTTATGTCGCATGGTTTGTTGGATTTGAGTCGATTCACGTACTTAAGGACATAATTTATGATACTTAGTACTTCCAACATTGAAATCTGTTCAATACTTTGCATACGGCTCGCATTATCAATGGACTGTCAATTTATGAAATAAAAATGATATGTCACGATGCTCAGTTTTGGAAGTTTTAGCAATTGACAAATTTTCTGAACAAATGAACGAATAACCTAAGTCCTAACTATCAAGCTAAAAAGTTGTAATCTTCAGTCAGCTTCTTTTAATTATTGCTCACAACCTCAAGCCTTCTAGAAAATGAGCAAATTTATTTGCTATCCCAAGCTATGACAAGATACTTCGTGATAGTTTTTGGTAATTCCTCACAAATGGGATTTGTTTTAGAGTAAAATTATATATCAAAATATCTGACATTGAAAATCTTATTTTTTTTTTTGTATTCAATGGACTATCATAACATTAGTATGAAGTAATTCAGCATTAAAACGCTAAAAAGGGAATATATAAATACACTGAAAAATATGTGCCCACAGGGGAAATGACCCTGGTTCCTTGGGTCCATATAGCGGAACGCTTACCACTAGGCCGGGTCGTTCAAGGCTTACAATAATCGTACGTGGAGAATAGATAATCCGTGTTTCGGCCTCTTTCATATTTGTGACTAGACTTAAAACTCGGAAATTGTGTAAGACGCTTACTTTCTCTTGAACTATCTTTTTTTCTTGGTACTTAGGCACATATACTGACGGACTTTAAAAACGCAACACTAGGATAGCAGCTTTAATTTATGTCTCAAAAAAGAAGGCAAAACGATCATTTTGGTTGTACCTTAATAAGTGTTCATTTGTAAGTTACACATTAAAAAATGTCCAATTAAAATGAATTTAACCGAACTGAAAATGTATACTTTTTGAGATAGGGGTCAGTTGTTTCACGTGACAAAATGTTGTCAGTGAAAGGTTCCCTACTTCTTTAAATCAAGAAACACAAGAAGTATCAAATTTGTGTCATGGACCTCTTTCGTCCTCGAGTTATCGAATCATTCGTATGTTGTTTGGCAAGTCTGCCATACAGTCTGTTTGCTTATTTGACGTTCATCTATTTGTACCCTTTCATTCGATGGTTTAAAATCTCCTCTACTTTAGAAATGTTTCAGTGACCTAAATTTATACGAAGCAGTAACGTCGTCAGATTTGTTTGTACAGTTAAAACTAAAGTTTTTAATGATGAAGTCAACTCATGCAGACATAATCGAAGCAAAGGAACATTTAACTGTCTTTTGAAAGCTATAAAGTGATGTTAATGTTGCGTAATTAGAGTCTGTTAGTATATCTCAGGCACATTTTATTCACTTTAGAAAAGACCTGATATAAGAGTATTTAAACACTGTATTGATCCCAATTCGTAAATGATCAAAAGACAGGGTAGGTAAACATTCTCAATTGATTTGTGGGTTACCCTACGCAGGAATGGTGCTAATGGGAATTTTCCGCAAATGTCTTTAAATAGCAAATTATGACGATTTCTAATCGCTGTTTTGGAGAATCTACTCGCATTAAGTTAGCAAGTGCTAAATTTAATTACTGAATTGTCTGACGTCGTGTTAACCTTTAAAGCGCCTGTAAGAGGGCCTCTGGATATGTCGACTGCTTTAGTCGTCCATTGCATATATCTGCTAACCTCATTAACTAATGCTAGTACAGAGGCAAACAATGTGGACCGTCTGATCTTGGTCTACAATGTATGTATTGGAGAGACTTCAAAAACATTTCAGCAGAGGATTAAACAGACAACATTTGTTGTGATTAGCGCTTGAAGGGTTATATGTTCTACTTACACTGTAGTTTGTTGTGGCTGTTGGTATGAAGGCTGATATGGACCTGCTGGCTGGTATGGACCTGCTGGCTGGTAGGGCCCTGCTGGCTGGCCTGGGTATGGTGCAGAAGGGTTATATGGTCCCGCTGGTGGATTATATGGTCCAGCTGGTGGCGGGTTGTATGGTCCTGTAGCACCGTAGGGTGGTAGCTGGCTATATGGCTGGTTACTCATACCGATGCCTTGTCTGATTATTAGCTTGAATGTGAAATCTCCAGTAGCGCTCTATATGACGGCCAATTTCTTTCTGAAACAATAATGAATTTAGCAAATTTAACACATTTAAGCCAAATGGAATTTCCCACTCTTATCAATTGGACCGGTCCATTTCCATTTTAAAGCTGCATACTCTGTAACTATGAACATTTTTCGAAAATTTTTTTTTCTTTTTAAAGCATTTGTAAAAGTAGAATTAAGCTATGTTTTCACAATAAAAATGCTCAGTACAGCTGAAAACTGCATGGAAAAGTGAATAATCATATCAAATAGGTGTATTTTTCTCTTGTTGGTAATTATTTGCGTCCCTCCAATAATTCTAGACCGTTGAATTATAACATAAATATGCAGTTGTTTCGATTGTGATAACTTGTTAAGATTTACGAAAATGGTAAAATATTTACCTGAATTTGAGTATTTTTACTGTGTTCTTGAAAAATAAAAACATTATTTTTAAAATTAGCTGATCAAAAGTTACAGACTATGCAGCTTTAAGGGTTGTTGGATGGTAATTTTCAATTTTATTCAATTTTTAATAGATGATTCTGTTAACAAACAGTATAGACCCTGATCAGACGCCGCGTTCTGCGGCGTCTGATCTGGGCTGCACTGTTTGCCTATGTTCCACAAAAAGGACGCTAGGATTATTCACCACCGCGTCAGCAATGGTGATATATGTTGGTGATCTTCCATTGACTCGTGTTCGATTCGGGCCTGTTCCATTAACAAGTTCCTATCTCCCCTGCTGGGCCAGCAGCAGTGTCTTTAACTGTTCTTTCTCAAATTCCCCGTCGATCAAACTACTTCCAAAATTCCACCATTGCATGAGCGATGTTGATACACTTGGATACCGGATTGCTTCTAAAAACGAAAAGGCCAATTAGAGATTTTACCACTGATTTAGAATCCAGATCAAATGTGGAGCCCTCTGATATTCTACGCTAAGTGTGACGAAATAACTAAATGTAGATGGGTCAGTTACAATATGCCCCTTAGGCATTATGTGCATTGACTTCGATTGAGGAATACGGTTGTATGACCTATACACACTGCTGGGAAGGGGATCAACACTACCACTATTCAGTGTAGTCATGAGCAGAGACTTACTGGAATACGCATATTTCCTGTGTTTTATTTGCTTCCAATGGATCATCTGTGAACAAATCGTTAACTAACACAAAAAATACTCAGAGCTTGAAACACATGAAAAGCCATTATATACATTGTCCCTGAAAGTGAAACACCGAAGCGATACCTTAGAAGAATGATATGCGTTTTTATTGCTTGTTAGATATCAGGCAGCCATTTACACTATGTGATTTTCTTGTTCCATCATTCATGGCAGAATGATCAAACAGCGACTGAAAATGTATCAAGCAGCGAAAAACATGCAATGAGCATGCGCAACGACATTAATTTTCTTCTTTTTCATAATCCACCAATAGTAGAGAAAGAAAAAAAAATGTATGAACAGTATGCCATTTAATCCTCAGTTTAAAGAAATTAAAGGTCAAACATTTTATTCTGTTTTTGATCTCCCTTTTTATTCTTAATTATCTGCATAGTTCTACGAGTTTTTCAATTCCAAGTGAAGTATATTATTCGTCCAACTTCAGACAATGCTTCTCTGGTAATTGGTTTAACCAAAGCGATCCATTGCCTACAGTGCATCACTTTACTTTCTCTATGGGATCATCAATGCATTCAGAGAGAGCATATCTTAAGGCTTTCAGCGATGTTTGCATTTGAAGCAATCATTTTAACGTATTTGTGACAAACAGTGTCAGATAAGTGTTCTGAGAATGACTAAAGAATTGTTGTAGCCATTTCAGCAAAGTCCAGGCAAATAAAGGGCATCTCTAAATTACATTTTTATTTTTTGACCCCTTTCAAGTTTAAACTTGTCTGGAAGCTTTACTTTTGAAACTTTTGTTGTGATATTCATTTTCGATACTTTCAATACATGTATGTCTTTATTAAACAGTAAAGAAAAATGGCAAAATTTTATAAGTGTCTAGAGAAAAGAAGCATTAAATTCAGACGTGACGTTTCTTTGTGTGTGTGTGTGTGTGTGTGTGTGTGTGTGTGTGTGTGTGTGTGCTTAGTATACTTGCAGAGAGATTGCGCAAATGTGCTAATCAGACTGTGCGAACGCACAAGCTGGTCTGTACCTTTCCTGTTTTCTCACAATGAGTCCAATTATTGTGTATTGGTGTATTGGACTATGCATGCATCCACTTATAAGAATTGATTAGATGTCCGCATATGCATAAACGGCAAACAATTAAGAATTTGAGTCAGATCATTTAAAAATGACATGTGCGTCTGTCTGGCTTTCTAGGAGGATTTTCATATATTATACTTCCTTGGATAGGCGTGATCTACTCTCGTAGATATTGTTATAGGAGTACGGTGTGCAACAACAGCACCAACAATCCTATCACTTGATGCCCCCCCCCCCCTTCCACACTCCTAAACTTTTAGGTTCTCAGACTAGCCTGAGATGCCGTGCATTTGTGAGACCCTGGAAGGAAATGTCGCCGCGAGTTTAAATATTTTGAAAAGTATCCCATATCCCTGAAAAGAAATGGGCAAATATCACCAAAATTCACCAAAATTCAGGAAGATACCACCATATCCCTAAACATACTTTGAACGTTCAAAAAGTTTTTGATAAATGCTTATCAGAACTCGTTTTTCCCAAGAATTATCACCTCTTGGAACATGTTACCGGAATCCTGCATTGCCTCTGCGAGTTTGGATGCTTTCAAATCGACAATCCAACTCGTTCCACTTGTGCCATCCTATGTAGAAGGATTAGACCTTGTAAAGTGTAAATACATGTACATGTTGGTTGTAAGACTATTTTACGGTGTAGTGTGACATCATTTTTGTATGGGGCAGTTGAGATACATTTGCATACATATTTTAATACGATGTCGGAGCGCGTCACCCTGCAAAGATGTACAGTCACCTTTCCTCGACGTAAATGTCTAAGTACACCCATCGAAGTTGAAATTGAAAGCATCCAATATCCCTTTAATAATTTGGCCAATATATATCCCTATATCCGGGAGCGCAGTGGCTCAGTGGTAGAGTGCTTGACTCGAGACCCGAGGGACCGCGGGTTCGAGTCTCAACGGTGTCACTGCGTTGTGGACCTTGAGCAAGACACATTTATCCTAACTTAGTACTGGTCCAACCCAGGAAGACCCTTCCCTGCTTAACTGAAAGATTGTTGATTGGACGTAAAGAATCAAATCAAACAAACAAAAATATCCCTATATCCCTACAAATTAACCCTTCCAGCGCCTCATGAAAGTAGGATAGAGTAGGTGTTTAGAGATGACTTTGCATACATTTAGGTCAGGTGCAATATGTACAACAAAGAAATTATTCACGAGGTGTACATTTTGTACATGTAATAGTTATACCGTGGGTTGTCCGCCTGTACGTGGAGATGATCCACGAGCTTTAGCGAGTGGATTATCTTACGTACAGGAGGACAAACATGGTATAACTATTTTATGTATAACTATTTTATACCATCTACATCAGTGTAGACCTTGCACATCACGAGATATTTCGTGCTAAAGTTGGTAAGGGTGGTATAAAAGTGTGTAAAGCTATAAAGAGCTTAATTTATCACATATCCGATACTTCAAGTGACATATTTTAAGCATATGACATATTAAGCAAAGAAAACAACATACACGTAAGATAAATGCTCAACAAAGTAAGAAAGAGGGCAAAGATCAAGAATGGATACAATCAAGCACCACACCTGACCCAGGATACTCAGAATGTTCATCCCTTTAATTATTTGGCCAATATATCCCTACAAGGGCCTCACGAAAGTAGGATAGAGTATGTGTACATACATTTAGGTCAGGTGCAATGTACAAAATACTATCGTGAACTGGAACAAAGAAATTATTCACGAGGTGTAAGCTATGTCGCAATTCCGATAGGGTAAAGTCGGGGTAACTTCGGACATTAGGTAAATTCGGACATACATTTGCAAACACTGGAAATCCAGATGAGACGATTCCGTATGAGCCGTCTCATCAGGATCTTCATTGTTTGCTTATTAAATCGATTTTTTATTCCATAAATGAACATATGAAACAATCAAAGTCACTGTCCGAATTTAGCTGACCGTCCGAATTTATACGCCTTTACCTACTTCAGAAAGAAAACAACATACACTTACGATAAAGTAATTAGTTTATACATTACAAAAAATAAAGTATTTTAGACAAAACAATGAAGACAAAGCATGAGGAACTTAAATGATACTTACACGTATGGATTATACTTATTACTCGAATATAAAATTAACTTTCCATGATTTGGTGGTTGGACAATACTGGGAAAACCACTGTGATGACATCCGCTTCATATTTTTGTCATGTGATAGTATTGCTTGTCACGTGCCCTTGACTAAGAGTGTAGGATAAGGGACATACTTTCTGTAGAACTAATATGTGTTAGAAATGTTGAGTTGCATCCCTTATCCCGAATAAAAACTAGAGAAAAAGAAACAATATTTGATAAACTCGTATCTGTGCTGTATTTTCATAATGCTGCGAGCGAGTGGGAGGTAGGATTTTTCTATGCTCTGACCAGCATGGCGTTCACACAGAGGCATGTTCACAAGCTAGAATTTTAAACATACAGAAAAGTTCCCTGACTTTTCTGTATGCTCAAAAAATCGTTTTATAGAACCTCAACTCGGTGCTCCCGTCTCACTCTACTAAACTGTTTTGCAAAAATAGAATTTAGACCACTTAGGATAAAGTGCTCTACTCAGGATCTCGCATATAACTGAATGTCTCATATTATAAAGTGTCTACACCCAATGGTTGCACATGCTTAAAAATACTTATGGCCCTATAATACCTGATATACAGGTTCAGTAAAGACATAAATTTCGCACTATTCTTGAAACGCGTATTTTAACTAGTAATTGTCCTTTAAGTTATTGTTGAAAACAATTTAACGAGAAAAACAATGAACCAGAACCCATTTATAAGCATCTCACAGAGACTATGCGGAATATCCAAGCTTTATATTAAGCTTAAACATTTTGAAATGGAGTCATGAACTACAAACTGAATCCGGTACACAGAAAGATTTGACAAGCAAAGGAAACACATGTATACCTTCTGCAGTTTATTCTCTGAAGCGGAAACGTCGACTGACATCAACCCTATATAGCACAAGTACTGAACTGAATTCGATACAGAAAAGCATGACTTAAAACTATCACAAGGTTAGCTTTTAAAAAAGCTTAGAACCATCGCACAGCGTATAAAAGTTACTAGACTAGAAAACATTTTAGTGTTTTAATTTTGCATTTGCTGAGACATTTCTTTTTCATTTTTTTCATATATTTTAAACTCTGAGTATTTTGTTGTTGTAGTTAAATATTTGTACGTACTAAGTTCTGAATAGGTGATCCATTGGAAGCAAAAAAGGAAATATGCACATTCCAATAAAACTCTTATAGTGGAAACACTGAATAATTGTAGAGTTCATCCCAGCCTCCCCAAGTAGACATTTTAGCAGTAAATGTATGTATCCCTATTCCTAAATCTAAATCTAATTAACGAGACATGCGTATAAAATCTTGGGGCTTATTGAAGCTGATTCGTCTAAATCTGAGAATTACGTCACACTTTGCGGAGACTATCCAAAGGCCCCATGTCTCCAGGGTTAATTGTTGTAAAAAAAACTTAGAACTCTCGCATAGCGCATTATTGTAACTAGACAACACTTTTAATAGTTTTAACTTTGCATTTCAGTTCTATAGCAATTACAATCACGCATTTCTTTGACTTGGGGACGTTTTTGAATTACACACAGATTGAAGGTAGAACCGGAAGTACACCTCTGTGAGGAGTTTGATTTCGTCACGCCAAGAATATCCGAATATGCTCCAGTGGGGAATTTGGGTTCCGGCACAGAGGAGTAGATCTCTTTACGACCTTTCGTTTTCAGAAGCAAGCCGGTATCCATGGAAGCGTACTAACGTATATCACCATCGCTGACGCGATTTGTTATAATATATATATATATATATATATATATATATATATATATATATATATAAAATAATAAAAAAAAAACACGAGAATTTTGTTTTCATTTTTGCTGGGTTTTTCATGGTTGCTGGACTCTGGAAAGCTTTTGGCTTATTGAGCTGTAAGCCAGAAGCCCACTAGTTTTTTAAATGTTCATCTCGATGTGTGATTCTTCCAAGGTGAAGCATTAATGCAGATATTTCTTGACATTTCTGGCGTTTTCTTTAATTTTACCTATCATTATTCAGAATCAACGTGATACTCATATTTAATACAAATGAAAAAAAATGCAATAAATTAATCATTCCATACACAACGGAAAGAATGACCGATAGATACAGTACTGGCTTTGTTGTCATTTTATTCTGCAAATGTAATGTGTAGGCCCAATTTTGTTAGTAAGACATTGGTACTGGATTCCTGCCTCTTCCTCTCGTCTACATACATGTCGCAACGCAAAACAAAAACACAAAGAGCACACACCTATCAACGATCATTTTCTTTAATACGAGCATTAAAGAGACTAAGTCTGCAACTATGAACATTTTTCAAAAAAAAATATTTTCTTTTCAAAACATTTGTAAAAGTAGAACTAAGTTATGTTTTCAAAATAAATCTGCTCACTATAGCTGAAAACTGCATGTAAAAGTGAATTATCTTATAAAAACAGGGTGTTTTTCTCTTGTTGATAATTATTTGCGTCCCTCCAACAATTATAGACAGTTAATTTATAACATAAAAGCTGTTGTTTTGATACTGATAATTTGTTAAGATTTACGAAATTGGTAAAATGTATACCTGAATTTTAGTTTTTTTACCGTGTTCTTGAAAAATAGTAACATTATTTCTAAAATTAAAAGATCAAAAGTTACAGAGTATGCAGCTTTAAGCAGTCTTTAATAAGATACAATTACAACCCAAATATATTACATATCAACTACTATAATATACCAAAACAAATCTATAAAATTTACACATGCATGTATGTAGAAAAATTACATTCATGTTATAGTACAGCACTGGCACAGCACCTGGGTGTATGGAAATGCATTTAAGTTTCTAGAATCCTTTGAACATGTTGCAGGTGACAAGGGATGAATGAATGAATGAATGAATGAATGAATGAACGTGTGGTTTATTCATTCATATATTTATCCCTTGTCACCAGCAACATGTACAAATAAAAGAGATAAGTTGTACGTTATCTATTATCCAAACATGCTAACCCCTTTCGTTCTGGGTACTGGACACGGGGTACCGTTAAACGTGTATTTTGGCAAACAGTGACGACCCAGATGAAATGATTTCATCAGGGTCTGAACATTTTGACCGGCAACCCCTTAAAACACAAAATGGACAATTCCATACCTGTTGTGTCACTATGTTTGGGATACTCCATCAGAATGATTTGTTTGTTTGTTTTGTTTGATTTGATTCTTTACGTCCCATCAACAATCTTTCAGTTATATAGGGACGGGTCTTCCTGGGTTGAGACCAGTACTAAGCTAGGATAAATGTGTCTTGCTCAAGGACCACAACGCAGTGACGCCGGTGAAGCTCGAACCCGCGGCCCTTCGGTTTCGAGTCAACCACTCTACCACTGAGGCACTGCGCCCCCTCCATCAGAATGAAAAACTTGAAACATGAAGAGTTGTATACTTATAATGAATATTGTCTCACAGAAGGCGACTATGTATCATATTTTGCGTGCGCGGATCCAGAGAGTTTCGTCAGATGAGTCCAAAGATGGGTCCAATTTGACAATGTTTTTTTTTTTTTTTTTTTTTTTTTTTGATGAGGGGAGAGAGGATCCAAAGTCCACTACAAGCGGGCCGTCATTGTCCCGCCAACGAAAGGCCATTAAATGGCGTTACGCTGGCGTGCCGATGGTGGCCCAACATTAAATGCTGGCTTGGTAGCATAGTGATTTATAGGGGATCCGTAACAGAATTGCTTAGAAACCCTATATTTTGGTGATTTTTTAAGGGGGCGGACCTCTGCCCCCCCCCCCAGCCCTCTGGATCCGCCCATGCATTGTATACTACAGTAATTGTCCATACACTATAAAATAAGTGTCACTTTACACCAAATTTGGTGGCAGCTTGACTGCCACTGGTGTTTGTGTAACCTTTCAACTGATTTAGAAACCATGTTCTGTTACATGTAGAATGTATTGATCCGGAAACAGCTTCAACAAGAACAGGTAGAAATGTTGACTTTAATCTGTTTTAGAAGGTAACTAAGTGAAGTTACACAATTTTTTTGGTGCTAACTTACACTCATTTTTACAGTGTACTTTTAAGTATCCGTGCAGATAACTCTAATTCCCAACCAGATTATACACATACATGTATATGAAATATCATGCAACATGACATTCAGAGGTTGAGCAATCAAGATCTTCTAGCTCTACATTAATACCTGAATAAAGATGTGTCAATACTTTGCCTGTCAACAAATATCCTAACGCGGCGCGAAACAATGTAAAAAATGAAGTCATTGATTTCTACAGAATACTATTCCAAACACATATCTCATTTCAACTCTCTTCCCGCCATTCACGATAAATGTCGTCTGCTTATGCACTTAGATAGCATATATAGTAAACCCTGTCTTAAGCGGCCGCTCAAAAAGAAGACCACAAATTGTTTTTTAAGACAAATTATCGCTTAATGCAGGTCAAAAGTATTGCAGAATGCTCCAAGGATTCTGCAATACTTTCGGCCTTCATTAAGCTATTATTTGTCATTAAGATCTTTGTTTTGTCTATTTTTGAGTGGCAGCTTAAGACAGGTTTTACTGTTATACGTAGATGACTTTTTATGACAAAAAGTATTTGCAGGATGAGGGTTAAGAAACCATCCGAACTTGAATCCATTAACCGTGTTAACTATTGAAAGTACTTTCATCAGGTATTGCTCGCAAAACAACAGCAAAGAAGTGCCCAACAGCAAGCTAAGAGACAGCAATCCTCAGCCATTTCTCTATCTCTGTCATGGTGGTGATGGTGATTGTCTTGTACATATCTGAAATAATAATAAAAATATACAGGTGGGTCTCGTTTGTGCAAACATTATCAGTATTATATGTCCATATTCAACCTACTGACCACACACTTTACTAATTAAGACGTTAAAATTTATTGATCTCCATTTGTATTCTGATTAGCCGGCTTATCAGGATCCATTCTGTTTCTACACTGTTTGTAAAAATATTTTGTAGGAATATTACATGAACATGTCCCAATAAGGGTGGTGTCGTATATAGCCATCGTGCATGTTTGACTACGTTAGAAGACTGGCTTTCAAAGAAACTATCATACCCAGCCTGTATATAAAGGCAACCCATGTTGTAGCCAACTGTTAATCGAAACTTGCTTTGGTAGCTTGTTGGATTTATCTCTTTGAGATGATTCCAATTTGCAATCAGAGCTAGGACTTTAAACTCCGCCACAAAACTGGGAATATTAGACCAAAGCAACAAATATTATATCTATACATATTGTTGCATTAGGCTGCTTTATGCAGTTGTTTAATGTCTTCACTGTCTTTGTTAGGATGTCATTTTATTAAATGTGTTTGTATACTCATTGGCTTCATGGCCTTTTGGACTTGGAATACAGCTATCTATCTATCTATCTATCTATCTATCTATCTATCTATCTATCTATCTATCTATCTATCTATCTATCTATCTATCTATCTATCTATCTATCTATCTATCTGTTACACTGATATAATGTGGTGCAAATTTTGAGACAGCATTGCAATGATGCCTTGCTTTTTCCAAATAATTTTCCTCTCAGGTAGCGTGCTTACCTTCAGGTGCATAAACGGATGAACATAGTGGTAACCAGGGTATTTCAATTTCGTTTATTGAATAACCTGGGCCCAATCAGTACTCATATTGTTACCACACTTTGAAAGCCACAATTTGATTTAGCCTATGTAATGGAATCAATGGAAAAAATGTTGCACACCTCAAAGTTGATGTTGTGCACAAAATCAACTTTGAGGTGTGCAATAGTTATAGGTCTGGGTCGTTAAGAGTCAAGTAAACCCTGTCTTAAGCGGTTAATCAAAAGAAGACCCCAAAATATATTTTCAAGACCGATAGTTGCTTAATGCAGGTCAAAAGTATTGCAGAATGCTCCGGTGGAGCATTATGCAATACTTTCGACCTGCACTAAGCTACCGCCTGTCTTTAGTTCTTTTGTTTTGTCTATTTGAGTGGCCGCTTAAGACAGTTTTCAGTGTAGTAAATGTGAATACTCACACTGTTGTGTGCTGTGGCTGTTGGTATGTGGGCGGATATGGTTGTTGATATGATGATGGAATAGCCGGCTGTGGGTGGTGGTGGTGATGGTGATCAAAGTGATGATCGTGATGATGGTGATCATGATGGTGGCCATGGTGATGATCATTATGGTGGTGGTGGTCCCAGCTCATTGTGGAGTCTTTTTATTTCAATCTGAAACAGTAAATGTCATAGGTCCAGATAAACCATGTCAGCGTGAAATTGCGAATATTTTCTTACCCATCAGTATAAACATGTGTTTTGGGTGCTCTAAAGAACCGTCGCAATGAGACGGTTCTTTTGAGTATCAACAACATATGTTTTGGTTGAGAAATAATAAAATATTTGTTTGATTACGCACACTGCTGTAACAGTATAATCAAACTACCTGATAGAATTGCATGAACAATTTTATTTTCGAATGCATACATCTCGAAACAGTAAATGTGATTACTCTCTTTACTTATGTGATGGAAGACATCAATGTGAACAATATACTTTAGTTTAACGAGAACAAAAACCCCGTAAAAATACAGACAACAATTTACGAGGAAGAAGTACAATAGAGTACAATTAACATATATTAAACCAAATAAATTATTTTTATGTTTTTATAATAACTTCTTTCATTTATTTGCGTTTGAAAAAAAGGGATAAAAAGTTATGTGTTGGAAAACTTATCATATCGTCCAAACTACATTACATTAAAAAGACACGCTTTTATTACATATAGGTTTGACTTTGTGTGCCGTTGAAATTTATCTACCGTCCAAATTTTCACTTAGTTTTATACTTTATAGCCTTGCCTATGTAGGTAAAAAGTTGATGTTATCTCTTGGTACTATATAGTTGGGCTGGGCTGGCTCTGTTGTTCTCGTATCTAGATATCACAAAAATATGATAAATTTAATGTTTGAATTATTTTTCGTATTTAAAGCATAAAACAAACTATACTACTGTTGTGGAAAGGACGAAACTTGCTCCTGCCATATGGTACTAGTCAATGTAAATTAGAAAAAGGCTGAACAATTTCGATATTAGGTATTATTCTGCATAGTTCGATTTCCAAAAAGTGTATGTTGATGTTATAAGTATTTGCTCAACATCATGTATAAACTGAAAGTCATTTTTACCGTCGAATACATGTATCACTTCCATACAACAGGAAGTAGCAAGTGTTTGGTTAGATAAGAAACGAAAGTGGTGGAGTAACTAGAAATGCACAACATGTTTATATATTACTCCTCAAAATAATTGATGAACCAATACTGTCAATTATAACAGTGATGCATTTTCTCTAGAACGTATTTCGAAAACCAATTTTACGATCTAGCCTAAAATTTTCGGACATCTTTGACGCCTTATTGCCAAGTGAAACAGCAAAAAGAAACTGATAGAAAATGTTACTAACAAGAATTTTTTTGTCATTTAAAAACTTGACCTAAATGTATTGGATGCCTTTTTTGTGTGTGATTCATGGACCACATTACTGCATGAAATGAATGAATAATGCTTTCAGATGCTAAAATCTCTGTTTTCGCATGATTTTATGGTGTTTTAATACTGCCGATACCACCACAACCTCTTCCTGTGAGAGAAAAATGCCCCTTTTGGTTGTGGCGTAATGGTCAGACTATAGATTCAGACGACTGGTTTTGGCATTTGTCTGTGACAATCTTTAAATAATTCGTCGGGACATCTTTCTAACACTCAACGGCATAGAATGACGATTGAAAATCTGATTTTTTATAGGCCAAGAACACACATTATTTTCAGAAAACAAAACAATGTCAAAACACCATTGTCAGAGATGAAAATGCTTGCTTCCCAGTATATTGAAACTGTTTGTAGATTCGTTATGCATTTAAGCTGAACTGTTTAAAACAAAGCTTAATTTGGTGTCACTTTCATTCTACTCGAATGACCACAGAAGCATTTCTTTACCCCACCCACTGCCTTTTGAAAGTTTGTTTTGATGGTATGTGCATTTGACACACAGTTATGGCAGAATTAGGAATGGGAATCATTAATTATGATTCTTGATTTATGGAAATAAAGAATAGAAAGATTTGGGCCAAGTTTTACAGGATTTAAATGTTTGAGCTAATTATACTCACGTTCTAAAATCGGTCCTATAATTATTTTGAGGAGTAAATATCAATAAAACTAGATGTTAATACATGGCATTATATCACACGCCATGTGATAAATGTTACTCTTGTGAAAACATAGGTCCAGATAAGGATAGTTTGTGCACCTAAAATTGCATTAATTTCCTTACCCATCACTTTAAACATGTGTTTTGGTTGCTCAAAAGAACCGTCTCATTTAGACGGTTCTTTTAAGTACCAACAACATTTGTTTTGATTGAGAAACGAGAAAAATAATTTTCCAGTATGCGCTCTTACCTGTAGGCCTGTCAGAAAAGTTTAACAATTTCATTTTTCGCACAGGAAATACAAAAGCAGAATTACATTTGAAATGGCATTGGTTATCATTTTTTCTTCTTCAGTTTTTTCATTTCTAGATATTCAACGTAGCCCATTTCTATGTTGTGTATTTCTTCAATTTATTAAATAAAACATGAGCTCTCATGTAAGATCCTCTTTTTTCGCGCCAACATATCTGCATAAAAGATTTAGCTGAAGCTGAAAATTCAATCTGCGAAATAAAATTCACAAAATTACTTACAGTAGTTTTACTTATACGGTATCGGAGGATGGCCACTATAAAATAACTGTAGTAGGGATGAAGATATATACAACTATCAAAATCTAAATATAAGTATGTGAGGTAATACTAACGTGCCCAAATTTGTTTCATTATCTGATGAGCCGCGACATGAGATTTCCAACAATGTGGCATGTGCGACCAGCAAAGGCTCAGATCAGCCTGCGCATATGCGCAGTCTGATCAGAGCCTTTGCTAGTCGCTGGACTATTCTATGAGTGTTAAGCTACTTGTTGAACACAATTTGGAGTTTCTAAGCTTAAAAGGAGGCTGCAGAGGCTGGTCCGAGTCTACACTTGTCAAAATGCCACATTGTTGGAAATTACATGTCACGGCTCTGATGATAAAATATGTCATATGTCACTGTATCATTATACTATCTCTACGAGTATGTCATTAATATATACTGATCAACATTAAAAAGAACAGTTACATTACCATCCCTGATTTTACACAAATAGTTATAATGTTGGCAGTCAGCAAACTGGCAAGAAAGAGGACGTGAGTATTCTGGGTGGTACCGATTCAACCATTTTCATTCTGATGGATAATCCCATCATATTGATACAATAAGAATATGATAGTTCAATTTTAGCCACGACATGTGATTACCAACAATGTGGTATTTTGACAAGTGCAGCCCCCTGTTTAGCTTAGAAACTCCAAATGGTGTTCAGTCTGTAGCTCAACAGTCATAGAATATTCAAGCGACTAGCAAAGGCTCTGATCAGACTGTGCATATGCGCAGGCTTAACTGAGACTTTGCTGGTCATACATACCACATTGTTAGAAATCTCATCTCGCGGCTCATTAAATTTTGTATTTTAAGGGGTTACTGGTCAAAAATTCAATAAACTGTATTTCTGTCCCTGAAGATTGTTTTATCTTAGAAAATGATGCAGACCCTGATGAAATGTAGCCTCAAAGCGTATGTTCATGGTTTTGAACATTTTACTTAAATCAAAAATAAATATATCATAATGTACTTTTATATTTTTCATATATCATCCCCTCATCTGCTAAGTTAATTATGGCAGTGTTCATTGCCTTAATCTAAACATCTGGGGGCTGCCATATTACAGTAATCGACATTAAAGATGGACATTAACCTATATTTCAGGTCAGCTAAATGACTCATGGAATCACCTAGCTAATGGTTCCATACATTGCTTCATATTGATATTTTGTTTTAACAATTATCAGTCAGATTAATGCAAATTAGAATGTTACGACTATTAAAAGAAAAGTATTTTGTTTTTCAATAAGTTTCAGCTGATTTTGCTATAATGTCTTGTTGTACCGAAAAAGAAGAAAGTTATTACAAAATATGTCGTCTGCTATAGTAATAATTAATGCTTTAAGGGTTGAATTTTAGAAATAATTTTCAAACCTTGGCCCATGTATCAAAATATAGTCATCAATGTACACACTGCTTTAAATATTACTTTGACACATTGTTAATTTTTGCCATTATCAAGGATTTGAGACTTAAGTCTGGTAGTGTGTAAGCAGGTCATAGTGATTCCTGTCCACTTGTTAGGAGCTTATTGACCTGCAAATGGCCAAATCCCCAGTGCCGACTGAAAGTAATTAATTACAGGCTAATTGAAGGGATTTCCCAAACATTAAATGAATGATTATTCCTACCATATTGTAAGCTCTATAATAAATGCATTTCAAAAAAGTGTGAATTTTCCCTTTAAGCCAAATTACCTATTAACCAGTATCCAGAATGAAAAGAAGGGTTAGCTGAATAAACTTAATCCTCCTTGCAATTGTATATTTAAGGATTGAAATTTTAGACATTCAGCTTACAATGGATGATGATAAAATGTTACACTTTCCGGAGGGCTTGGCTTCTCGGAGAAATTTTTTCATCATCTAGTGAACGCGCTTAATATCTAAACTCCAAAATTCTGATAATTTCACTATTTGTTATATGACTGGAGAGAATCCTGTCTCCTGATTGGCCCAATTTGTCTTCATAAATCTCTATGTCTACCTCAAAACTGGTCTAAACTGGCTCAGAAGGTGATATAGGATGAAATCCAGCTCAAACTAGTTTCCAGAAGTTAATATTTTTGACACTTCTGCAATATCACCCTCTAGAGAGCTAAAAATAGCATGATGAGTATAAAACTAGCATGTGCTGCATGAAATTGACATGATTTGCTGTTTCACATCCCAACAGGTAAACTAAAGACTTTCATGAAATTTAACAACTGTTTTGTTATGTTTTGTTTGTTCATTTATCTTTGTTTGAATTAACAAAATGTTAAAAAAAAAATTTATGATTAAATTTTACATTCCACATTTAGAGAATTAATATACATTTCAAATTGCAAAATACTACATTAAAACATTTTAATAACAGTTGATAAAACTTGTTAGAAAGTCCTTAGGTTGAAGGTTGACTTCAGCAACTAAAGTGAAAGTAGAACATTTTCATTCTAAGTTGAAAAGTCATATAACAAAACAGTTATTGACTTCAATTTCGGTAGACATGAGGATTTATCTACCCTTAAAAGTGATATTCACCTCGGCCTAGCGGCCTCGGTGAATTATCACTTTTTCGGGTAGATAATTCCTAATGTCTACCTCATTGAAGTCAATAATTGTATAATATCGCCAGTCATAATTGAGCGCGGATCTGAGAAAAAAGTCATTAAAGCATTCCAGCACAAGAGGCATTTGAAAAATACAAAAAATACAAAATTTCACATGCTTTTATATTACCATGAAAATATTTTATAGCTTTGTGTCATCACCTTGAGTAGCAAACGCTTCTGATTGCACGACCATTGGGTCTGCACTATAATCACTATGTGAGTCCGTCCGTCCGTACTCACAAATAGACACTTGTTGGCTACTTTGAATTCTCGAAAAAGATTCTTGTTGGGTACAAGTATGTTAGAAAAAGTAGCCAACACAGCAAAAAGTACCCAACAAGTCCCCTTCAATTTTAACGGAATACACCTCATTTTGAAATTATTAGACCCCTTAATTATTCCGTAATTGATTTTTTAAATAATAATTGATATTGGTTCTGAGTTCCCAGATGACATAAGGGATATTTGCACTAAGGAGGGTTTCCGATGCGATGCTGTATCGAGGATGTACAGTGCAGTATGGACATTAGAACACAACAACGTCCATAGGTAAAAGCAAGAATACAATTAAAGTAAAGCAACCGACATTCCCCTCCTCGACGAGATTACCCAGCTAACACACAACATCGCTGGCGGGCGGTTGGTGGCCCGACTATATGTTATCTGGGAGTGTCAAACTAGAAAAGATTCAAAGAATATAATACATAACCAGGACCAAATACGTCGATGTTATTTGAATCAATTATCACAATGATTTACGGGTTTACTCTCTTTGCTTATAATTGCTCCAGTTCTGACAAACATGCGTTGTTTTCAGCGTTATAAAAGGACTACAGTATAGTCGTATTTGCAAACTCATTCATATTTCGCATACATGAGTGCACGTCGTACATTTTTATCTGTTAAAACATAAACATGTATATGGTCCAACGCAGAAAACGTCCCCTATATCATCACAAGAGAACCCATTTGAACAGAAAAAGCCGGAGCCAGTCTCTTATACACTGCTCAAAATATTTAATGGAATCCAGCATAGTTTGTCTTTTAACACCATACAAATGCACTTATAGTCCGACCCTTAGCGAGAGTAAGTATAGTACGAAAAAGATGCAGTATTTTTGGCAAAATTTTTGTCGTGTTTTACTGTAATTAGATGGACTTTTGGCATATTTTCAGTTCTTTTTAACAGGGGAGTGTAATTGTTGGTAGAATGGACATAAACTGACCCAGTTTATTAATAATGAGTAACAGTTGACTAAATTATTCGATATTGTTTCAGGTCAGTGATTGTCGTGTAGGTTATCATGGTTACAGCATAAAAAGTATCGTACATATAAAGTACTTCTGCATACATTAGAATCGCGATAAAATTACTTTAGATGAACTTTTTAAATGTATATCATCTTGAGCTTTTCAATAATCGTGTACTCGCGGAATTTCATGCAGTATTTTGACCGAAAATATTGCCTGATAATACTGCCAACTTTTGCTCTAATAGATGGATTTTGGGCATTTTATTTTCACTTTTCTTGACACTTGAGTATTTCCATTGGAAGAATGTATGCGAACAGTTCCAATTAATTAATAACAGACAAATGAATGGTTGACTAAAAATACATGTAGTGGATAATTTTTAGGCCACTGACCACTGTAAAAGTTGTTTCATGAAACTGGCCAGAATAGCTACATCACGCGGTCTTTAGTACAAAATGCACTTGCAAACATAGCAAACAGTATTTACCCGGATCAAACTGATCATATGGGATCAGTTTGATCTGGGTCTACGCTGATTGAATCGAGACTACTAGCTTAAAGGCAATGCTTGAAAATAAAAATGACGTGTACAAAGCAACCACGCTATTAAAATATGTGATGCTTTTGACACTTACCTGTAGAAATTTAAGTATATATATATATATATAGGCCATCACATGGCTATTACACCTTTTAACCCCCCCCCCCCCCCCCCCCGTTTTTCAGAAAGCCTAAAAGGCAGAAATTCCGAAGTGATCAGGGGTCAGGGTGGTAGTAGATTGTTCAAACAATTTTTATCTGACACTGTAGGATATTTTAAATGCAGATTTAGGCTTTATATTTGGAAAACTGCATGTAATAAAATAATATTACAGAATTTCGCGTTTCTTATTATTGTGGCAGGACTATAATAAGATATTATAGTCGGGGAACCAAAGTCGCGTATCGTGCAAAAACACTATTTTTTTGCACCGAGAGGTATACTGCTGGGTTTTTGTATACTGATAGTCTAAATAGTGCTTGATATGAAACCACTGTATAGCAATGCGACCAGAATTGCATTTCGCGGAATAATGCATTTTTTGTATGCCACATAGGTCAAATTAAGAAAACTTTCATAGCATTGATTTTGTGATGTTTACCTTATCAATAAGTTTAAGATTGCATTTTTGGTCTTAAAAAGAACCGTCTCACTGAATATGCCTATTTAATTACCCATAACATATGTTTTGGTTGAGAGATAGCAAAACTAATTTTACATTACACACTCTTATCTGAAGAACAGGTATAAGATCAGATAACACAATTAAACACAACCAAATGTATTTAAAAGTATAGGCATCCATAATATTATTATGTGCACTAAAATAGCCGCCCTTGGGACATTTTTTTTCTTTGAAAATACTAAGCTATTACGCTATTGCATCTCAAACGGAGACAAACAGGGTTTTCAGAGTGATATGATAATAGTTATACGAGTTTTTCCATCTTTATATTAACACTGTTAAATGAAATTAATGATTTTTCAGTAGAAAAAATCCCACATGTCCCTACAATGACCCCCTGTAACAAAGCTGGTGTATATAAATTATAGAAGATAAATAGAGGATATTTACTATTTTGAGGTGAATACCAAATATATTTCATCGAGCGTGTTGAAAACATTAGAATTTTCATGAGTGCGCAGCACGAATGAAAATTTTGATGTTTTCAACTCACGAGGTGATATATATTTGGTATTTACTAAAAAAAAGTAAATTTTCTATTTAAGGTTTGAAGGAGTGTTCTTATGTAGAAAAGTATGCTGAATTCAAAAATTAAACTTTTAAAATAATCGGCTGGTATACAAAAATGCTATGCGCAGCGGAATACCTCGGGGTAGGCAATTTCTCAAATTAGCACTGAAATGGGGTACCCTATACCACAGAATCTAATTTGACCTACCTTGCGCCCCAATGACAATTTTTCATTGATGCCAAATTGTTTCTTGGGACCCCATAAATGAGAAAACAATGTTTCTGAAAAATAGCACATTTGGGCCTTGCGCAATTGCATGGTTACCATGGTAACGCTTAATACAATTCTTACATGTAGGGGTGTACATACAAATTCAATTATATCGTAGCTGATACTTACCATATACAACTAATCTTGGTACCAAATTGAAGGTTAGACATATGCCTTTCATCCCATGACCTGAGATGCAAATTATCTAATTTGCATGTTCATGAATATTAATGAAAACCTTAAAAATAAGGGGAAAATGATAAAAAAAAAACACCACAAATAACTGATTTCAGCCCCAAACCGTCATAAAACCACCACTGTTGCATGTTTTCATATCATCAGTGATACAATTCGACAAATACTGTCATCTTATGGTCTTTTATGGAAATTATCTCATTTGCATACTCATGAAAATTAATAAAAACTTAATAAATGAAGGCAAACCCATTGCATAAACTAGAACCCCAAGGGGTTATTAGGCCTAGATCTACATTGAACTCCTGGGAGCATTTCTTATTCATTTCATTTAGTTCAATGAGGTCACTTAAAGGCAAAACATTGTGTTTCTCAATAATAAATCAATTTGCTAATGTGAAATTGCATTGTTTCTATGGCAACCCATTATAGACGGATGGCTGAGAATGGGTTTGCTCCCCCCCCCCTAGGGAATTTTGCAGACATATCCTATCTTGTAGAAAATTGAAAGCCGAGTCTTTTAAGAGATGTTTGCACTCTGTGCTCCGGGGCGTTAGTCTGTAAGAGCCTGTAACATACGTTACTTAATCAAACTAAGAAAAAGTAAATTGAAAGTTTGGGCTACAAATTAAAGACATTAGAATATTTATTTTTAAAAATCATTCATATAGTCTGCATACTGGATATCTTAACTACGTATGACAGCCATTTGAACAAAATTGCGGCTTCCTAAGGTGTCATATGCGTTACATAAATCAGATAACCCATTAAAATTTGCAAGTGTGGCTAACATCATTTACATTCCCAATCTCTCTGTGTGTTTTGCAAAATGTGTTTAACCATGTCTGACTAGCTTATGCAATTGGCTAACAGAAAAATTAAAGTTTGTTTCCCTAGCTTTAATATTTTTTCTGAAATAAGCAATTAAACAACCCTACCCCTACCCAGTTTTAAGGTGAAATGTTTGGTATTAAAACTAAAGTAAAAATAAATAAAAAATATTTGCAGTTGATGAATGTGTTTCTTTGTTTGGGATTTATTTGCTTATATGAAAAGACTCATAAATCTGCAAGTTTGTTGCAAAATTTTTAATATCAGAGGCTGTAACATATGTTACCTGATGTAATAAATGGGCAAGCTCATTGTGTTTACATAAGATATGCCTAAAAATGTTTTAATCTCCTCGAGGGAATTTTGCAAACATATTCCTTCTTATAGTACAACTCAAGCTGCATCGAATAAGGGATGTTTGCTCTCTCTATGTTGGGGCGTTAGTCTGAAATAGCGTGTTACATGCGTTACTAATATGAAATAAAGGAAATGTAGTTTGAAAGTTTGAGCTAAAATTGTGAAAAAGACTCGCAGCTGTTGAATATATTACATTGTTTAGGGATTTTAAGCTGGCTCATATGATAAAGACTTATAGATCTGCTAGTTGGCATCAAGTTTTAAAGATCAGAGAGCGTTATATATGTTAGCGTGATAAGTAAAATCATCAAACAGTATTTTGACATCAAGCTGAGTAAGGGCCTGCTCCATCCTAATCCCCTTTGGAATTCTGCAGACAAATTACAACTTATGTAACCATTCAAGGTGCATTTAATAAGAAATGTTTGCACTCTGTAAGTCGGGGCGTAAGCCTGTAACAGCTTGTTACATATGTTACTATATCAATTTGAGAATAAGAAATTTGAATGTTTGAGCTTCCAAAAGAAGACATTTAAATTATCTAATAAATTGACATTCTTATAGTCTTTATACTGGATGTCTTTACTACAAATGGAAGCTGTTTAACATTAATACGGCTAACTGTTGTGTTATGTGCGTTACATGAACCTAATTATAATTTAAAAGCTATAATTGTGGCTATCGTCATGTAGTTAAACAACTACTATGACTTGGTTCCAAACTGTTTTATTAGATTTTACAAACATATACTCAATTGATGAATAGGAAAAACCAAGTTTGCTTTTCTATCTTAAATATATTGTCCTATAGGAGCTAATACACAGCCATACTCCCAGTTTTACAGAGAAGCCAATTTTGTTATTACCGTTTAAGTAAAACACATGAAAGCGATTACAGCGTGTGGATATTTTTCATTTTCTTAGTCTGTCTTGCTCATATATCTACAAGATGTCATTAAGTTAAAGATCAGGACACTTAATGTGTACTTATAAGTCTTTGGTGCCAAAACACTAGAAATTATATTCATTTCTGATTATCAAGCCCATGGCCTGGTGTTACAGATGTTATCAATGACCTTTTGGACACATTTCCTAATACTGTGCATATAATGCTAAATAAAGAGCCACAAATAGAAAAGATAGTTTTACATTTTTACAAGAAAATACAATAAATGAAATGGTCCAAAATATTTCTCATCGATTTAACACTCATGTTAAACGTTTGTCGTTGTCTGCTTCTGTGGTAATCATTATTATCAGACGCCTCCTTGCAACTAGTAGAATCATCATACAATATTTCAATCTTTTACTGTTATTCAATTTTACCACCAGTCCACTCAAAATTGATGAGCGATTATCAACTTTCAAATTTTGCCATTTATGGTTTGGAACATTCGGAAACTGATATGAATTCCTAATAGTTGGCTCTTTGAGTATGTGTTTCAAGTGATACCTTGTAAGTAGGAGAAAGACTAAAGCTTTACAAGGATGAAAATTATGCCATTAAGAGCAATGAGTACCTGGACTGATGTACCTTGATATTTCTGTGATAAAGAATCATATCTTAGCTGGTTAACTTTTATAAATGTAGCCTTTCCATACATGCAACCCACATATTTTCATCTAATAATGTCTCTGTACTTATTATCTTTCCCCAAGCATTCAAAAACTTATTGAAGTCTTAGTACTTCTGAAGTGCTGAAACCGAGGTAACTCTTTCCCTTCAGATAGCAGGTAAAGCAATGAAATGCAGGATGAACAGAGCGCAAATTAGACCCTTTCAATTCAATTATTCACTAAGTTTCTAAGATGAGAGTGCTTATTAAATGTAACATATATAACTCGTCTTAATAAATGAGCAAGGGCATTGTCGCGACATCCTTTTTGATAACACAGTCAGAGGCAAGTGTTTTCAATTTCAGTGTTTTCAATGGATCATGAAATGAGACACCTTATCAACTTGTTTAGTCTGTATAAATCTTCCATAGAGCATAATATAGAACTACTGGTTATCCAATTCTACCTATAGTCCACTTTCCTTCTTTTGAATGCAACAGCTTATGATATGGCTGCAAAAACTGAGAAATCATAGGTTTTACATTATTTTAAGACATACTTCAATGTACTGACATCAAAAAACAACCGACTGCAAACAAAATTGATGGCAATGTCCAACTTCATATTCTTTCTCTTATACCAGATAACTTTCAAGGTGTAACAGAAATTGTTTCAGACGGTCTGCCAAAACCATCAAGAGTCAACATTGTAACTAAAGAAAACTTATAAAGTTCTTTGGGCGCAGCAAAATACTATTGATCTAAGACCTGAGGACTTAAGCACCAAAAGACTGGATAGGTTTCAAGGCAGATGATGCAAAAAAGCAGCCTATCAAATTTCTGTTTGACCAATGTCAGAAATCTTAAAGTATTCTTAGAGGTACACGGTAGAGACATAGATTTGCAAAATCAGAGCAAAGTTATCATTTGACTCGCATGGATGCAGAGGCAGCTGCAGTTAGATTGCTCTTGCCACTTCACAGGAAGAGATATATACCAGAGTCATACTCCATTGTATGCATATAAGTGAAATGGCATTAAACCCATATTTAATCAGGTGTTTGATTCCTGACACTGACATGCTGTTTCTGCTTTTGAAGAATGCTAAGGATTCAAGTTTTGCTGAGTCAAGTTGTTTGACGCTGGCACTGGCCACACATACAAAGAAAATTAAGTCTTTTGATGGCTAAAGAGGATGATCACACGAAATGCTTATAAGTGATGTTTGTCACAATTACCAATTTTAAAAAGTAATCTTAATTAATGTAACACATATAACACCATAGGAAGCTGTATATTTGTTAAAAAAAATCTTTTCTTATGTATCAAAGGTATTCGGCATGCAAACTACATGAATAATTCAAATAAATAGATAGTTTTATGTCTTCTTTCTGTTTCTCAGACTTTCAATTCATTTATTCTTAAATTGATATGGTAACATACGTATCATACCATTACAGGCTAACCCCCTATTTAATAGAGTGCAAACATCTCTTATTTGATGCAGCTTGAATTGTTCTTTAAGGTAGGATATGTCTGCACAATTCCCAAAGGGGTGGAGAGGAACATTTTTTGCAGTCCTAATACAATGCCATGATTCTACTGGTTGAGATGAAATGGGTGATTATTTTGCAATAGAAGCAGACACAATGATAGACATTGTGAGGGTGACTTGAATAAAGATTGTCTTTGAATAATTTTATTTAATAGGAATATTTATTAAATTGTGTCATTTAAATGAGAACTATTATTTTCTATCTATGTGTCTATATATTTTAATATTATAGGTTTTAGGAAATATGTGATTAAAAAGGTTATATATAACATAGGTAACACACAATTCCATGGGCTTGTTATCAGCAATGACTGTAATGACTAAGACTAAGGCACCAGAGGCTAGAGATTAATAGGAAAGCATGTGAAAAACGGTATTTTTCTGAAATATCATCTCTTACTTCCAAGAAAATTTCCTAGCTCATTCATTATGCCATGTAACATACGTTTCTTACTTTAATGAGTGCTCTGATCCTGATGTCAAACTTGCAAATGTATGATTCTTTATTGCATTAGCAAGACAGTGCCAAAAATGTAAAATATCCACGAGCGTCAAATATTTTCATATATTTTTCTTCAATTATAGATACCAAAATTGGATACTTAAAATTGGGGGTAGGGTTGTTTAATAGCTCATATAAAACAATGTATTTGAGATAGAAAAGCAAACTTTGTTTTTTCTATTAGTCAAATGAGTATTTTAGTAAACTAAGATTAAAAACACTTGTAAAAATGCACAAATCGTCCGTAAAATGAATGATGTTAGTCATGATTTAAACTTTCAAAGGGAAATTTAATCTATGTAACGCATATAACACCATTGATGGCTGTAATTTTGTTTAAAATGCTGCTTTTATGTAGCTTAGGCATCCAGCTTGCAAACTACATAAGAAATTTGAATAATTAGATGGTTTAATGTCTTATTTCTGTAGCTCAAACTTTCATTTTGATTTTTTCCTTAGTTTGTTACAGTAACATATGTAACAGGCTGTCAGAGACTAACGCCCCGGAGCACAGAGTGCAAACATCTCTTAAAAGATGCGGCTTGAAATTTTCTTCAAGATAGGATATGTCTGCAAAATTCCCTAGGGGACGGGAGCAGGACCTTTTTTAGCTCGAAGTCTATTATGCGATTTTAAAATACTTGGAGCGTACCTACAAAAATATTCATATCTCAACAGCAACACATCTTAGAACAGTAAATCCGGTATCAAATTAACCTGCAGATATAGCAATTTTATATGATGGCTGGATATGCAAATTATTTATTTTGAATTTTCATGAATGTTTATGAAAACAATAGAAATGAATAAAAAAAAGCGCAAAAAATCAAGGGGAATTACAAACAAAATAACTAGTATTTCACTTGTTAATTGACATAGGGTACTAAACATGATATCACAGTAATGCTAAAATAAGGTGATTGTACCTTACACGCAGATAGGAAAATAATCTAATTTGTATAATCATGAATTTGAATGAAAACATTAGAAAAGAATGAAAAATTGTGGAAAAATTAAGATTGACATACTTACAATTTTTGCTCATATCTTACTTAATAAATACCCTAGAGTACGAAACTTATTACCAAAGTATTGCAAAGACATAGCACTCTTATCTTATGGACACATATGAAAACAAATTTATATAAATACTAATTAATCTTTACAAAATCATTAAATATTAGAGAAAAATTGCGGAAAGATCAAGCTGATATACTTACAAAGTTATTCATATCAAACTTTATAATTGCCCTAGAGTACTAAACAGCGCAGTTCATTAAAATAATTTCCCATTATAAAAAGATTGGCTATAACATTAATGTATTGCAACAGACTGCATGCTTGGTAGTCAACCCAATCACGGTTGGCAACTTAGCTTTCCTCTTTAATTGCACGCCGGTGGGTCGGACTTCAGACTCTATGATGGTTCCGACTTAAAGACTTATCTATTGATGAGATGGTAGGGGCCTGATGCTTTGGCTGTTTGTCGGGCCCACCGGGGTTTACCTGTTGGATTTCTTTTGCTCCGGTATTCAGTTTAATTTACTGTTGATTCCTTATCCTTGCTTTATCTCCTTGTTATATCTTGATTTATATGTTTTAGGAGATGATGCATTGATAAGTTAGGGGTCTTTCATGCAAACCAAATATCTATGTGTCTTGATCCACATCTGAATTAAGGGTGAGGTTGGCGCCGTTAAACCGGTTTAAGCCCTCCAGTAAAATATTTTACTGACCGTTCCAAGGCGGTACTTCTTTTGTGGATCTTTTATGTTTTTGTTCTGTCTTGTGTTTGCTATGTTTTGTGCGCGTCTGTTTATATGTGCTTTTTGGTCACCTGCTGGGAAAGGGCTGACCTCTTGGCTCTCGTTTGTGGTGTCTTCTGTGAGTTTGTCACTTTCCCATTGGTATCCTGGGTCAGGTGTGGTACTTGATTGTATCGATTCCTGATCTTTGCACCATTACTTACTTTTGATATCAGAGTAATGCTATGACAAAGTGCCTTTACCTTATGGGCAGATATGAAAAGAATCCAATTTGTATATCCATAAATTTTAATGAAAACATTTGAAACGAATGAAAAAATCACAGAAAAATCATGGCGCCATACTTACAAAAGTGCTCATATCTCAATTGGTATATGTCTTAGGCTTCTAAACGTGGCACAGAATTAAAGCCAGGATAATACTGTTTAATATAAGACCAAGTGTGCTACACTTAAGCAATAAGCAGAAGAGACATTAGTAATTTTGTATGTATGTGCCTTTCAGTTTTGCCATAATTTTTCATCTTTTTCTAAAGTTTCCATTATAATTTATGAATTTTTAAATTAGATTTCTTTAATAACAAACCAAAAGGTAAAGGTATTATGTCTTAGCATTACTTTGATATTAAATTTAGTACTGTAGGGCAATTATCAAGTGAGATATGAGCAATTTTGTGTGTATTACCCCTTGATTTTCCGTGATTTTTTTTCCATTTATTTCTAATGTTTTCATTAAAATTCAGGAATAATCAAATGAGAATTCTTTTGTAACTACCCATAGGGTATTAGTACTATGTCTTAGCATTACTTTGTTATCAAGTTTGGTATTCTAGGGCGATTATCAAGTAAGATATGATTAATTTGTAAGTACTACCCCTTGATTTTTCTGCGTTTTTTTTATTAATTTCTAATGTTTTTTCATTAACATTCATGAATATTCAAATGAGATAATTTGCATAATCGATAGTCCTGTAAACGTGCTTTGTCTGCAAAATAACGTTATACCAGATTTAGTGTTCTAGGATGAGATTCTGCTGAGATATGAATATTTTTGATGCTTCACTCCCAGTCTTAAAAATTCCATAATGGGTTGCCATGGAAACCATGCCATTTCAAATAACCAAATGGGTGTGTTATTGAGGAATATAGAGTTTTTACTTTAATTTGCCCCATTGAACCATTTGAAATCAATAAGCAATGCTCCTAGGAATTCAATGTAGGTCTAATTACCCCTTGGGGTTCTGGTTTATGCAATGGCTTTGTCGTCATTTTTAAAGATTTCATTAATTTTCATGAATATGCAAATGAGATTATTTCCATATAATACCATAAGATGACAGTATTTGTCGAATTGTATCACTGATTATATGAAAACATGCAACAGTGGTGGTTTGATGATGGTTTGGGGCTGAAATCAGTTATTTATGTTTTTTTATGATTTTCCACTTATATTTAAGGTTTTCATTAATATTCATGAATATGCAAATTAGGTAATTTGCATCTCAGGTCATGGGATGAAAGGCATATGTCTAACCTTCAATTTGGTACCAAGAATAGTAGTCTATGATAAGTATCCGCTAAGATATGTTTGCATTTGTATGTACACCCCTACCTGTAAGAATTGCACAACAGGGTTGCCATGGTAACCATGCATTTTCATATAGCCCAAATGAGTTTATGTTTAGGAACATTTTTTTCTCATTCAGGGGGGCCCAGAAATTTTTTTGGCACCAATGAAAAATTGTCATGGGTGTGCAAGGAAGGTCAAATTAGATTATGTGGTATAGGGTACCCCATTTCAGTGCTTATTTGAGAAATTGCCTACCCCCGGGGTATTCCGCTCCACATCTCATTTTTGTGTACCAGCCAATTTTTAAGAGTTTGTTTTTTGAATTTAGCATACTTTTCTACATAAGAACACACCTTCAAACCTTTTGGCCTCAACCACTTGATTAAACGTATTGCTGGCTCTCTGACTAATAGTCATCAGGACTTACAGATAAAAAGAAATTTAGTCAGCGTCAAAGTGCAAGACAAGTGACGTAATAAGCGACGTTATAATTTGTTGATGACGTTGCGTAGCATATGTCACATTTATTGCCTCACTCACTGAAGCGGGAGGTGTTGAAAACTCAAAATCGAAAAAATTCAGCAAATCTGAATTATTTTGGTACCAAAATGTTCCTCATGTTCTAACTAAATCCTTTGCATAAAACAAAATTTAGGCACATTTTTGAACAAATACAAATCTAAATACTGTAGAATACTAGTTTAGAGACTGAATCTTTTGAAAAAAACAACTCATATATGTGTTAAACCATGAGTCTATGAAAGAAATCATGGCATGAAATTGTCTTGCTGCAATGAAACAAGGCAACTCGAAAGATACACCTATAGGCCAATGTGTTGTGTATATTTCTAATCGAAGTATGTCTTTTTTGTTGTTGTTGTAATGTTGTACTTGCTCACCATTGATTATTGTATATAGTGTCAATAATAGAGGGCCTCATGGAAGATTAGCCTGTATTTTGCTAAATGTGTAACCCTATGTAAATAAAGACTATTATTATTATTATTATTATTGCTATTATTATTATTATAATACAGGGTTCCCACAGAAATTCAAACCAAAATTCCATGATTTTTCCATGATTTTTCTATGATCAACAATGTAATTTCCATGATCATTTTTAACACTCGGCCGCCTACCTCCCCTCTTCGCGGCATCCTCAGTATTCTTTTCCACACAGAGCATAATTATGACTTACTGTTATTAGAACATGTCTTTTTTATGTCTTTTCAATATTTTTTTTCAATAATTCATCATTCTATATCTTTATCCAAATAACTAGCCAAAAAGGTCACTTATAATGCCAATTTCAAAATCAGAAAAACCATACTACCTGGATGTTTGAATTGAAATGGCTCCAAGAGCTAATTGTTTTATGATGTCATATTTTGAATAAATTTTATTTGAAGACTTTCAAGTGCCCTTCCACGAAACAGTAGGGAAAAAGGAAGGGCAAATTTTTTGAAAAAGTTGGGATTTTCCAATGTAAAAAGTAGATATAGTAGGGCTTTTTCAAACCAATAATTCATAACAATGAGTCATTAAATCAATGATAATATATCAAAATAAGCGGGATAAAAGTGGTGACAATAAAATCATTTAAAACAGAATGACTTTTGCAGCTGAACACTTCAGAGTGAGAAATTGAGTGGCCATTTACAATAAAAACAAGTTTAATTATTGAGAAATTGAGCGAGCGAAGCGAGCAGGTAAATTTTTTGATGATTTTTTTGCATATGTGACATTTTAAGTGAAAAAGTTAGGATAGTAAGGCATTTTCATGAAAATGTAGGGAAAAGGAGCAGAACAAAAAAGAATTAATAGTAGGACCCGCTTGAATGCCTGTTTTATATGATTCACCATGCAAATTAAGAATCCGATAGTTCAAAATTAATGATTCAATGTGTCTTTTACATTCCATTCAAAAACATAATGAATAAATTTTGGTTAGACCTTAATTAAAAAAAACTTCTGACATACCTTAATTGCATACATTTCTAAGGCTACATGTATTTGACTATAAAATACCAGGCACAACAAGTGCAGGCCATGTTGTGGACCGAACATGCATTTTGGAACAATGATAAAAACTTAAATCACCAATAGCCAGAAAGCATGCAGTCAAACACACAAATTATTTCACAAAATTCCATGATTTTTTCAGTTTTTATTCAAATTTCATGATTTTTCCATGCATGGAACTTTTTTGTGATTTTCCAGGTTTTCCAGTGCTCGTGGGAACCCTGATAATAGTATGCTAATTAATGCATTGTATATTCATAAATATTCTTCAATACAACTATGTTCAATATGTCAGTATATATGCTGCCCTTTTACTGTTTTTACATTAACTGAACATATTGTGCTGAACTTTGATATCTGGCATCAATTCTGTTTATCATTATCTAACTTCGAGAGTTATAGTACAAAAAGACAAAAAATGCAGGCCCAGATCAGATGCTGTATGGGAGCCACCATGGTGTAGTGAATAAACAACTCGCTTTGTAACAAGGGGACCCAAGTGGGATCCCCAGCTCCTCCAGTTTATCAGATGAGACTCTAAGCCATGGCCCCATCTCCACAGGACCTTAGCGGTTGTGGCACACAAACTCACTCATACACAGCATAATGCGGCATCTTAAGAATGAGCTACAGAAAGATTTAAATGCGCAAATCAAGATCACAAACTTAAAGCAACATTAAACCATATACAAAGTGATTGAAATACATATACTGAAGGACTTTAAAAACGCACCACCTGCTTAAATGCTAATTCATGTCGAAAATTTGATATTTTCATTATGCGAAAAATAAAATTGACATGTTCCGTCATTTAGCTTGCATTCAAAAAGAAAATCGAAATGCTGTGGCGTATAATTGCTGTGACGTCGCGATATTTCTGAGACAACTCAAATTGAAAAAGTCATAGGGTACCCATACCTTCCATTATGAAGGAAAAAAAAGTTTTCGAACCGATGTTTGTTCTTGAAAGCAAGAGGAAAGACAAAATCAAATCATGAAGTTTTAGGCCTCTGGCAACGTTCATTACGTCTACATGACGTCATTGATTTTTGACGTAATTGGCTGTTTGTGTCCTAAGGATCAGGAATAATCAAAATCTTTTTGTTGCCAACAGATACTCCTCAATCAGTTTAATAAAAGAAAAAAGTATCGCGACATGCACGGACGTCACCCGTCTGTTATTGATTTTTGAGAATTTAAGACTGACGTTAGCAAAGAAACGCTGCGAGTAGGAGAGTAATAAAACAGTTATTTCTGAAAACTTTTGTGTTTTTCCATTTGTTAAGACATCTGGCTACCACCTAAAAGTGTTTGTTTTCAAATTGAATCAAATTCACATTTGTCAGACGACAATTGTTGAAAAACACTTACGTCGATATTACGTCAGAATGAACAGCATGAGCTAATCGAAATAATGGCAAATTATGGTCGATTTTGAAAGAGGATAAACAATCATAAAGAAAACATCCTCGAATAAATCATGTGGAAGAGACAGAGAATATAAAATGGTGCGTTTTTAAAGTCCCTCAGTATAGTAGCCATACAAGATGCT
This sequence comes from Loripinus fragilis, assembly GCA_964019695.1. Classification (NCBI taxonomy): domain Eukaryota; kingdom Metazoa; phylum Mollusca; class Bivalvia; order Lucinida; family Lucinidae; genus Loripinus; species Loripinus fragilis. The sequence goes on from OZ026516.1 coordinate 126,387,890, forward strand.
ACAGGCTGTTTAACAATATTTCAAAATAAGAAAATGTGAATCGTCATCACAGTTCACAGTTTTGCAATCATCTTGAAGAGGAGGAGAAAGCTGGTTGCTTTGCTATTATTGTCGTACAGATGTATTGTTACTATAAATGTCCTGTGTGATTGAAATACACAGCAGCCATACAAGGTGCTATAATCTGTTAACCGATATTTCAAACTAAAAATGATGTTTATGAAACATTATGCCCCCAACCCTTTGTTTTTCACGAAGGGTTCATAAGTTTTCAATGCCCAAATTCACAAAAGGCAATTACTTAAAAAAATAAAATAACTTTTTTTTTTATTTTCACCAGGTAATCTACTCATCATCTTCTACCAACTTACCATGTTTGAAGCTCCTTATTTTCGAGATATCTTGATGACAAGTTTTCAATGACCAAATATGCATAGGGCAATAACTCGAAAAAAGTAAAATGACTATTTAAATTTTAACCAGGTTAACTACTCATTATCTTCTATCAGCTGCTAGCTATAATATTTTTTTAGATATCTTGATGCCCAAATTTGCAAAGGGAAATAACTCAAAAAAGCAATATAACTTTTTTTTCAAATTTTGACCAGGTTATCTACTCATTATACTCTAGCAGCTGACAAAGTTTTAAGCTACTTGCTGTAATAGTTTTTTAGATATCTTGATTACAAGTTTTAATGCCAAAATTTACAAAGGGCAATAACTTGAAAAAAATAACTTTCTTTTAAATTTTCACCAGGTTATCTACTCATTACCTTTTATCAGCTGACCATGTTTGAAGCTACTTGCTGTAATAGTTTTTGAGATATCTTGATTACAAGTTTTCAATGCCAAAAATTTGCAAAGGGCAATTACTCAAAACAATAAAATAACTTTCTTTTAAATTTTTACCAGATTATCTACTCATTTTCCACTATTATCTGGCCAATTTTGAAGCTAATGGCTGTCAAAGTTTCTGAGATATCAAATTTTCTATGTCCAAATTTGCAAAGGGCAATAGCTAAAAAAATGTAAATTTTCACCAGGTTATCTACTCATTATGCTCTATTAGCTGACCAAGTTTGAAGCTCATAGCTGTTATAGTTTTTGAGATATCCTGATTACAAAATTTCATTATGACCCTTTAAAAGGGGCGCAACTCCACAAAGGGAGATAATCCAGACCTAAAAAAATGTGTCAATTATTTTTTGATTAGGAATCCAAATATGAAATTTCAAAACTGTATCTTAATAAATTTTGTAACGGACGCAAGGACAGACAAGCCAAATGCAATATGCTCCATCAACTTTTCCAAAGCTGGGGGCATAACTAGAACTGATGTTTATAAATACTATGCCCCCAACCCTTTGCTTGTCAAGAAGGGTTCATAACGCAGGGGCCATCTTAAATTTTAAGCTTCTCGCTATACTACGCATCATCCTCTGGCAGCTGACCTAATTTGAACTAAAATAGAAAAAAATAATTTCGCCCAGTTATCAGCTGACAAAGTTTGAAGCTGCTAGCCATAAAATGTTTCAAGATACATGCATCTTTATTAAAGTGTTCAATGCCCAAATTTACAAAGGGCAATAACTTTAAAAATAAAATAACTTTAAAATTTTCACCAGGTAATATCTACTCATCATCTTCTACCAACTGACCATGTTTGAAGCTGCTAGCTATAATATTTTTTGAGATATCTTGATTACAAGTTTCCAATGCCCAAATTTGCAAAGGGCAATAACTCAAAAAAGTCAAATAACTTTTTTAAAATTTTGACCAGGTTATCTACTCATTATCCTCTAGCAGCTGACAAAGTTTTAAGCTACTTGCTGTAATAGTTTTTAGATATCTTGATTACGAGTTTTCAATGCCAAAATTTACAAAGGGCAATAACTAAAAAAAACTTTTTTTCAAATTTTCACCAGGTTATCTACTCATTATCTTTTATCAGCTGACCAAGTTTAAAGCTACTTGCAGTAATAGTTTAGAGATATCTGGATTACAAGTTTTCAATGCCAAAATTTGCAAAGGGCAATAACTAAAAAAAAACTTTTTTTTCAAAGGGGCTCTTTCATGGTATGGGAAATTAACATGGGAGTATGCCCACGCTTGGAATTTGATAATATTATGTTTACTAATTGACTTGGGTATGACTTTTATACACTGCTCAAAATATTCAAAGGAACACTGCATGTTTTGCCATTGATCATAATACAAATGCACTCATAGTCCGACTCATAGCAAGAGTTAGGTTAATAAGGCGAAACTATGTTTGTCTTGTTATAAGTTTGGTTACGGATCAAGGATGATGTTTCTTGATAAAAATGAATTTAGTCTTTTTCAAAAATCTCCATGGAACGTTTTTTGTAAAAATGGAATTTGTTAAAAATACCCCTTTTTTCAAAACCAAATTTTAAGACGATTTTTTCAATCAAACATCACAACACCGTCATTTCTGTACATTCAATAGTCCTTTAATTTTGCAGAAATCATTAGGTTACACCATTAATAAAATCGGAAGATTCTACAGAGTTCCAGAAAAAATCGTCATTTTCAAGAAATTTAAAAATTACAAAATTTGAGCCATGAACTTGAGCAGGGATTGTTTTGTTAAAAACTTTTTTTGATCCAATACTTTGACTCTCTTTGCAAAGATAGCGAAAGAAACTGGGGATCTATCTTATTCTCTAGTGAAATGTATGGCTTGTCTATAGGGCAGGGGTTAACATTATCACCTATGGAAAATTATCAGGTGTTCCTTTAAATATTTTTAGCAATGTATTTATGGTGCATTTGAGTTTTATGCAATTCCATTGCTAATTTATGACGTAATGTATGATATCACTACAATACCTCATGGTACCCAGTTATAATATTTTCTAAAATAAATGACATATCATGTAACGGGCGCAGAAATGTTTTATTAAATAAATATATCATTGATACGTTGATGCTATAAATGGCTTTGTATTTATTAGATTAGTGGATGGGCATTCATTTTTATGACATGGTACCCCAATTGTCAACTGTATATTATGTATTCAGTCAAATTTGGAATTATAATTTTTACGCGTTGCAGTCTTTGTCAAGATACCATTTCAACATATAAACTAGCCATATAGGTTAAGAATATGTAGACCAAATTTCATGAATTTCAAGGACCGGTAACATATTTTTTCAACTTGATGTAAACACATGGCCCTATTTCATCAAAATGTAAAAAATACAATAATTACGTTTCAGTGTAAAACATACTTGAATACTTGCTTAGTTTTAACAACCATGCTAGTACGTTTATTGGTAAAAGTTGATATGTTCAGTGTTTTTCCTTGTTATGGATTGGTAGAGAAAAAAAATTCTTTGATATTAAATGCCACGATTCTTATTTAATGAAGTGCTTACACAATAATATTACCCAAAATGATATAATATGGTGACACCTGTTATTACCACATCTAGTTTTAAACGTTAAAACGTCATCTAACCACTGTTACACGTAATATCTGACATTATTAAGAATTTTAATTCATACAGAAGAGAAACCTTATGACAAGTCAGTTCATACAGGAGAGGAACCTTATATCTATGATTTTATACTTGTAAGCCTCATAAATAAACCGGGTTCACAAGAATAGCCCTCTGTCAAACCTATTTGTTAAAATTAACCATTTTGGTCAAAGAGAACTCCAAAGGTATTGCTAATTTAATGCTCAATTCTTCTCTGATCATTCTGTTCTGTAAAACTGATGCTGATTTCCATCAAAAAGGAACATGTATACTTTATCTGGCTGTATATTCTAGGCATACGGTTTCGTTTTTGGACCTCACTTACTCATGTAGAACACTGTTATATGATACCTTTGATAAGACTCTGTTACACTTTATCCTGGTCACGGCACCAAAATGTGGTTACTCTAGTTCAGTTGGGATGTAAAGAAATATTTAGTCTTCTTGCTTTCACACGTTTATTGTTATGATATTATGTTTCTTAAACAATATCATTCAGGAATTGAGAAAGTGATACACATTGTCTTAGCCCCATAGTGCCATGACATGGGACCAAGTCCTTCGACATTTTCAGCCATTGAATCATTAGAAATTGTCTAAAAATGTCTTTCTTCAAGAAAAGTGGAAGTTGATTAAAAAGCATAATCCTTCTGTCGAGTTATTGATTCATTTCAACTAAAAAATTATATTTGCTAAAATTGACCTATACCCATAAGAGATAGGAAATGACAAAGCTACCGGGTTTGGATTTTCATGAACTTTTGCTCAGATCAGCAGGATATATATGGCATGTTTTTGTGATAATATATCTTGACAAAGACTAGAACATATCCATTTTTGGAATTGAATGTTGAATGTTTTGTAAATTTTTGAGAAAAAAAATTGAAATTTTATAATCACTTCTGCAGAAAACGTAAACCATACTTTATCCAAATGGTTTTGTGGTATTAATATAGTGTCTATGGTATTTTGGATTCAATCTAGATGACAAATCATAGAAATAAACAAAACCATAGATTTAGGACATAGAAGTTTAGAGACAGGTACCACCTCAAAGGTGGAGTACGTCAGGGTTGCTTCCTAAGCCTTATTCTTAACCATCTTATTCGATAAACACATTTTCGTAGTTTGTATATAATGAGTTAGTAATATGCAAAGTTCAAAGAAAATCCATGCGTGGGAACAGATTCAAGTACCCCTTTTCCCTTAGTCAAAAAGGGGCTATAACTCAGTCAAAAGTTTGCAAATTACCTCCAATTTCGAACTTGGCCTGTATTTTATGATGCTCTATCCTTCTGTAAAATTTCGAAGAAATTGTTGCATCCCTACAAAAGTTATTGATCAGAAACCACAAATTGACAGTTTGGCCAAAATCAAAGTCAAATACGGGCCACAACGCAGTCAAATTTTTGTGGATCCCCCCCCCCCCCCGCCTATCAAACTTGACCTGTATTTTATGATGCTTGACCCTTCTGTAAAATTTAAATAATTCCGAAGACACTGCCATAGTCTTGATCCCTATGTGTCATCCTTGCTTCACAGGCGACTGAAAAAGCTGTGTTGCACCTTATTAACAGTCATGTTTTAACCAGTGCAAGCCCATGCATCAATTAGGCAATTCATGTGCTGTTGATGCACAGCTTTTTTTACTTTATATATACTCATTCTTGGGCCATCACAAAAATTGAATCATCAACAGAAATGTGCGTAGAAGTGTACCTAATTTAATAGCATCAGGATGATGTGACATAAGTCTTTGTTCTGGAACAGGCGTTTTTGAAACCGTCAGTCTTCAGGCTTTTGCAAATACAAAAATTGAACTTTTCTAAAAGTTTTTCCAAAGTTTTCAAGCGACAAAATGACTAAGCAATAATAGCGATCAAACATACACGAACATCTGCTAGACCCCATAGATGCTGGCTTGAGTCCCATCATATAAGCACATCCTGTGAGCCTTTTGCTCAGGTGAGCTAAAAACACTTGTGAAGTAATTTCTATCAGTATTCTCTCCTATGGGCTACTGATAAACATGCAAGCATCATCTGCATGACGAACACAGAAAATGAAGACATTACAAAAGAGAACAAAATTTATTTTGTTTCATGGGCAATATTAATTGGTACTTAATACAAACAAAACCAAAATCTAACAAGGATGACAATTTATATATGGTAACAAAATATCATAACATTTTATGCAGGGGCGGATCCAGAACTTTGCTGAATTTATCTCATTTTTCTTAAATACCCCATGAAAATGAAATAATTTTGTCTGAGACCAAATTATTTCATTTTCATAGGATATTTAAAAACGGCAGGGAGGGGGTTCATTTGTTTGTTTTGATGCTTTACGTCCCAAATCAACAGCTATGGTCATGGCGGGACGGTCAATTCACCTAACCACACTTTTTCCTGGGCAAGCTTGAACAAGCAGTTAACCAGTACTTTGTGCACATACTTTCGCTTGTAACTGACAACAACCCTGCTTGAATGATTCAGCGGAAGGGAGGAGAATGACCGTAGAAAGTATTTCATGATCAATTTCAGGGAGGGGGTTCTAGCAAAGCCCCTGAACCCCCTCTAGATCTGCCACTGTTATGACATGACATATGACAGTCATGTGGACCTCTACGAGATAAACCTTGTCTTTTGAGTTCATGACCAAGTAAACCTTAAACCAGTTTACTCAGATACGGAGACTAGCTAAAGTATTAAAACTTTTCATGTAGTGCATTTAGCTATTATACTTTCCATGGAGCAAATAACAAAGGTGCTGATCAGACTGTGTAGATGTGCAGACTGGTCTGTAGCTATGTTGTTAGCATGTAACTGTCAGGTTTTTCCGCAACAAGGCCCATCATGTATACAAGACAACTCTTTACACAAATGATGAAAAAAAGAACCAAATCTGGTCACAGGATTTTCCTAATCCAAACTTTGGACATATCATCAACCACAATCCCAATTTTAAAGACAAAAATATTTTCTCCAATAATACAAAAAAATTCATCCATTGTAACATATTAACGATACAAGCATCCTTATTTAGCATACATATTTTTATTTTTCTATGTACATGTTATATGTTTGCTTAAAGCATGTGCTTGCTAAATGGCAATGATAAGGCAAAATAAAAAAAATACCTGTGTTTAAGGTAAACCAACCCTACCTAAATTTACTGGTGAAACATAGAACTTATTCAGGTTTTTTTTTGAAAAAAAAAAAATAATTTCATGTATTTTGAAAGGTGTTGTGCCTTTCAAAATCCATAAAATTATATATTTTCCCAGAAAAATAATATTTAAAAAAATATGTGTGCCTAACCTACCTAAAATTTTCAGACCTGTTACCCAAATCACATTTATTTTTTTATTTGGCTTAAAGCCATGCTTAAAGAATATTTAGCTTGCTACTTCCACTTACAGGTTTTAGAAACAAGTAGGTAGGTGGAGATCATTTTTACATATTTCAAAATGCTATTTTGTAAATTCAGAAATTTTCACGTGAATTTTATTTTCGCGAATAGCATTAAAAAGACATATTTGCGTTGTTAATAATTCGCGTCTAGGGCATGATTTACCTATATCAGTAAACAACCGACTGATTTCACCTTTTCGCAAGGGTTATATTTTCATGAAACTTCTCTTATGCAAAGTTTTGGGAAAATTTCACCCTTGCGAACATTTCTGAATTTACAGTATAATGAACAAGTTTTAACAATTAAGTTTGGATATTACAAAATATGCTTGTTTATTTGATCATGTTGAATATAAGAATCCATCATCAGGGTGAGGGTAGGATAGAAAAATCTGCCCCAAGGAGCACCATTTGGAATCACGAGGCTTGCCGTTTACTTGTTCACCATTGAATTCCGCATTTTATCACGTGCCAGCAGACAAACTTTTTTTAAGGATGGCCCTTAATGTTGGTATGAACCCTTATCTATAGATGTTCCTTCATGGTGTGTGCAAGCAGTGATGAGAATTCACCGATAAGCAGACTCATATGTAGGTTCATGTGAGCCTGGCTCCTTACATACGCGCCTCAACATGAGAATACCTGTCTTCAAGGTTTGCGAATAACAAAGACGTAGAACTCTGATCAGTGCCTTTGTTATTCCCTTATTGGAAAGTATAATCAAAACTTGCTACAAGTGAAATTTCACTATTCTAGCTAGCCTCTGTAGCAGGCTGGTTTGGGTATGACCTGGTCGGCAACTCAAGACAAGTTTTCTAACGTTGCGGCATATATGTGATTACAAAAAGCCCATGAACTGGCTCAAATATACAAGCACCCCAAATGGCCAAGAATATGGGAGATAGTATAGTATAGCATTTATTAGCCACCAAGATTATAAATAAGAATCTATCATGAGTGTGAGGGTGGTATTGAAAAATCAGTCTCAAGGATCACCCGTTCGGTATCACCAGGCTTGCCAAGGGTTGTTCAGATACCATGATTCTCTCATATAGGCAAAAACAGCGGTAATCCAAATCTGATGTGCAAGAAAAGGGGTTTTCCATTCCTCTAAACTATGTATATAACATACTACAATAAAACCTGTGTAAAACAGTCACTCAAAATAGACAAAACAAAGATCTTAATGACAATTAGTAGCTTAATGAAGGTATAAGTATTTTAGAATGCTTCCCTTGGCAGCGCCCTAGATAAGCTTTTTGGTCAATTGGGTATTTACGCAACGTGGTTATCCTCAATTGTGTACTTGCAAAAACAATTGCGTATTTTCATCTTCTTTTACGTTTTTTCTTCTGTAATTACACATTTTCTTATTGCCTGAAGCATCGGAAATGTGCTTGCATATTTATTCACTCCCATCGTCTGCCTTTCTTAAGTATCAAACTAGCGGATTTTATTGTACCTGAAGCAAATCTCATCCCCTTGTTGACATTCGAGCGTGTACACTTTGCAAAGTTTCACTTTCAGGGTAGGTAGTCACGTGGTTTCTATTAGGATACACTGTACGGAAAAATGGCGGACTTCTTTCCACACCGATGTTTTAAGCAAAAGTAAGTAGATATATCGGCGTGTTTTTTCATCTTTACACAGAAAGTCATACACCATTTTCCAGCCCCTATTTTTCCTGATCTAACGATGCCAGGATATCCTCATAAAGCTTCTTACTTTGAGTACAGACTCTGTCACAAAATTTTTAGCGGCGAAGATCGGGCCTGAATTTGTAAATAAGCTGTACGGACAACATTTGTGACGGAGTTAGCACTCAAAGTAAGAAGCTTAAAGATGGTAGCATTTGATAGGGGAAAATGTGGGCTGGAAAATGGTGTATAACTTTCTGGGTATAGATTAGAAAACATAGAGAAATCTACCTACATTCGATCAGAATGTCCGTACAGTGTATTCGAACACCCGTACAGTGTATCCAAGCAAAAACCACGTGACTACCCACCCTGACTTTCATCACAGTGTTTTTCCACGAAATTCTGGACTGGGCACCGATATTTTCATAAAACTGGAGTTATATTGAGCGCTCGCTGGTAAAAAAAAATTCAATACCCGACTGGCATTTGTTTATTACCCAAATGGAAAGGAAATGGAACAAATGGTACGCAATGACATCGCATGTAATTGCATACCGATCGTTAGAATTGCTTTTCTGTACGCACACATTTCATTTTAACTGCTTTTTTGAGGATTTTAATTGCGTATTTACGCAAATACGCTGCTTATCTAAGGTGCTGCCTTGGAGCATTCTGCAATACTTATGACCTGCATTATGCAATAATTGGTAAACCGATTTTCTGTCTTTTTGAAAGTGGCCATTTTACAGTTTTTACTGTACTTAAAATTTAGCCAAAAGACAACATTATCTTCTACAACAGTACCAAAATTCAGATCAGTTTTGCAAGACAGATCCAGATTTTTTTAAAAAAAAGACTTAATTAAACCTTGATTTGATCATTTGAGTCTGAATCCATCATAAGGTCCAAGTGTCTTGCTCAAGGACACAAGGCTCAAACTAGAAACCCATCGATCCCCAGTCTACCGCTCTTCCAACTTAGCCACTTACTCCGCTGGAGACAATCGTGATGAATTCATTAAACAACTACATGTTGGTGGAGAAAACAAATGTCACATGTACAAATAAAGCAATCTTAAGATTAATTCAGAAAACCTAAATAAATGGCACACAAAAGCAAACAACTTCGTGCACAAGAATAGAAATGATGCAAACAAAAATAAAAGTGGGGCTATAGATCTATTATTTGGTCAGAGCCATTATGTTTGTCCATATTACAGTAAAACCTGTGTAAAACAGCCACTCTCACAAAGACAGAACATAGGTTTTCAAGACCAATTAACACTTAATGCAGGTCATTGGTATTGCAGAATGCTCCCCTTGGAGCATTCTGCAATACTTTCGACCTTCATTTAGCTACCATTTTTTTATTTTTGGGCGGTCGTTTTACACAGATTTTACTGTATGTGTATGCCAGTAGTGAATGCTCTGGCCAGACTGAATCAATGAACAGTCTGATCCCAGCCTTAGATACTGGCCAATGTGATAATTAAGTCTCAAAATCTCATATACAGGCCCATACATATTGGCCATTAATTAACTACTAATTGATATATCCTACAAGATCCTTGACTATGGCACCATCATATCTGCTTGGTAAGGCTATCCTTAAAAACTGTTTGTTTGCTGTCATGCGACCGGCTCACTTAAAGTGCCAGCTACCCCAAAAACATTATGGCTGCTTAAGAGAAATATTTTTTTATTCTAATTTTAGACAACTTTTTTCTTAATTCTTAATGTATTATTAACAAATCATAGGAAAAAACCTACCTACCCACCAATCTGGAAAATTTTGAGTAGGGCGACAGCAAACGTTTTTTTAAGCTGGTTTAAAATATGAATAACCCTAGCAGATAGCATAGGTACAGATGTACATGTTTATAAATTAGCCCTGCATCCTTTTTGTAGGACATATGCAATCAGTGCAGACCCAGATCAAACATCGCAGAAAACGGCGTCTGATTAGGGTCTCCACTATTTGATAAATAGAATGTTCTATTAATGTTTGAATAATAATGAAAAATATCACCCAACAACCCTTAAAACAGAAATGGACTGCTCCAATTTATAAGAGTGGGAAATTCCATTTGGCTTAAATGGGTTGAGTGTAAAATTTAGCTCATTTTCTTATCCATTAGATCTATATATAATCATTATGGAGATCTAAGTTGTGAAATTTTATTTTTGACAATTTAATTTGGTAAATAAAATACACAGAAAACAAGGTTACAAGTTGCCCGAGCTATCAGGGTTCATACAGGCAAGTATGGGTAAAATTCAAGGACTTTTCAATGACTTCTGAAGGACTCACTTTTACTTTTCAAGGAAGTACAAGCTTTAATATGAAAAGTACTAATTTTCATTAAGAAATATTTGACCGAGATAATGGAGAAATTAGTATAAAAATGCTGTGCCTTTATTTGGTGCAGCATATGCTGCACCAAATAAAGGTGCGTAACACTTTTATACCAATTTAGGTCTCCATTAACAGTGTTAATTCCTATAGAAAAATCAGTAGTATATCAAAATTCAAGGATTTTTCAAAGCCTTTGAGTTGATTTTCCAATACTTTTCAAGGCAGATATATTTTTCAAGGACTCTTCAAGAAAGCCCTCTACACTCAAGTACTTTTTAAGCCTGTGCAAACCCTGGAGCTAATGTTTTCTAGTTTTATCAAGTTCCAAATCACTAAGACCTTTTGTCATGCAATGGCTCATTTGAACAAACTTAACTCTTAAAGCGCACCTATAATTTGCTGCCAACGACAATTTAAATTTAGATGCTTTTTCAAAAATAACAAATAAGGCATGATATTTCATGAGAATCTTCTGCTAGCAGACAATTATCATGAAATATCATACCTTATTTTCTTTTAAAATTAGTAAAGATGTTGCAAAATTTGTCGTTTTATGCAGTCGTGATTGGCGCTTTACGGGTTAAAACCCCCTTTTAACTGGTGATGGACCAGGACCACACAAGTTTATAAAATGCAAGTATTTATTCATCATGATCATGACTATGGTCACCATATTTCTCCTTTCTTCTTAAAATCACATCTTTGGGAATGGTTTTTCTATCATAGACCTGTCCAAAGAAGGCTGCAATGTCCAGGAGAACACATGTTGGATTAAAGTACCACCCGAACTCCCCAGTGGCATAATCTTGAGGGAAGACATGATGGTAGTTATGGAAACCTTCTCCAACCGCCCAAAAAGACACCACTCTGTTTTCGGCCGGGTTGATTCTATTATCATATGGTTTCCCTCCCCAAATATGGGCTAAACTATTCACCAGCCAGGTGGCATTTAATGAGAGACAGTATCTCAGGCTTGCAGCTAGGAAGTAAGATATCCAGAGAGATTCACCCCAGAGAAAGTGTGGTACTACAGTTGGTATCACAAAGCAACATAGGATCACAGATGGCTTGTAGACTCTGGAAGGAGAAAGTAATCAGCAATTTATTTTGGTGTGCATCTCATAACTTCTACTCATAACAAAAGAGCTCTTGAGTGTTGCTCACCTGAGAATGACTGTTTATAAGGTCAGGGGAAAGCATTATTGCTCCCAACATATTTTTGATGGAGCAAATTATCATAACATAATAACATTACAACTAAGAATGTATCACTCAAATATTATAGCTAATTGACATACAGTTCTTAACAGAAATAGATATAGACAGACAGATTACCCAGGCAGCCATTTTTGTGACAGTTACTGCCCCGCCCCCACCACCTTTTGATATCTCATTACCTGTACAATGATCCCGATAACGCGAGGTGCAGGAGCAGTACTCTATTTGAATGGCTTACAGAGTGATCCCATTGGTATCAAGAAAGGCATCTGTTCAAAATAAATAATAATTCCTTAAGGGGAAATTTTCGGGATTGAATCGGCATTCAAATATTTGTGTGATGAAGCAAAAGTTAAAAATAGGAACATTCATTTATTTGTTGATTGCTAGTCAGCAACTGTTTCAGCATTTGAAATTGGAATACCCAAATATAAGGTAGACATAATATTAAACATCAGAAGATTAACATCACAACCAGAAAATGACAACAACAGCTTGAAAATTCACTGGATACCTGGTCATAAAGACTTTGAAGGGAATGAAATGGCTTATAGACTTGCAAAAGAAGCGGCCAAAGAGATGTTGGGTAAAAAGGAGGAGTTCTATGAGGGAGTAGCAGAAAAGAAAGAGATAATACAGATTATGAGATCAACTATAAATGATAAATGGCAGCAATTGATGGACAACTGAGGGTTAACTGATAAGGTTCAAAATATCATTGCTAAAGCAGGCAAAGCCTTTGCAGTTAAATCAGAGGAGAGAAAAGTGAAAGAGACAATAAACCATTACATATATGACTGTGAAACCTATGATGAAGACAGAAAGATGCTAGAGAAAGATATTGAGAGAATACTAGCAGCGTATGGTTTGCAACACATCCCTGACACCAACCTAAAACTTATGACTGGAAACCTAGAGGAAGCGCCAAGAACAGAAAACCTTGAGTTGAAGGGTACTCTGGCTGGTTTTATCACACAGACAGGGAGATTCACAAAATCATAAATTTAGTTTTTAGTAAACATATATATATAACTTGCTCGAAGGTCTTTTTTACAAAGTGAATTCACATCGTGAAAGCGGAGATATTGAATATCTATACAGATACATCATACAGCACACAGTGTTCCTTGGCAGTGTAGCATTGCCTACTGAATCAACAACAACAACAAATCATATTTACTGGTATAGTACAGTGAAAGCTATGTAAAACGGCCACTCTCAAAAGGACCGAAAATTGAATTTCAAGACTGTAGGTCAACTAGTAATGTAGAATGCTCAAAGGGGAGCATTCTGCAATACTTTTGACCTTCATTAAGCTACCATTTGTCTTTATTTTGTCAATTTTTGAGTGACCGTTTTACTGTAGTTGTATTTCACACTTCTGGAAAACTTACTTGCGCTGAAACCGGAGAACAGGATCAGCATGTAGATCAGAGAGATCCAAATGTTGTCCCTTTGCTTTCACATCCGGGTGCTTTTTCACCAACAACCAGCCAATGTGGGCAAAAAAGAAACCCCGTTTAGCATTATGTGGATCGGCATCAGTTTCTGAGTATTTGTGGTGTACTCTGTGGTCACGTGACCATTCAATAATGTCATTCTGAAAATAAAAAAACTTTATTATCTAAGTTGATTTCTGAGTTTGGTAATTGATGCAGTTATATGTTCAAAGCTATCTAATGGTCAGGTAATAAGGCCAAATAAAAAAACAAGTGTGTTTCGGGTAACGGGTCTGAAATTTTAGGTAGGGTAGGCACACATATTTTTTTTAATTCTATTTTTTCTGGAAAAAATATAATTTTACAAAATGCATAAAATTGTATTTTTTTTCCAGAAAAGCTGAAAAAAATTCTATGTTTCACCAGTAAATTTAGGTAGGGTAGAGTTACCCTAAACACAGGTGTTTTTTTTTATTTGGCCTTTAAGTACCATCATTTTTTAAGTCATAATAAGACAGCCAGTTATCTCATCACTCTGTGTCACTATCTGACTAGGCTTTAAACCGTTTACCAGTACTCAGGGATTTTTCTTGGCCAAATCTGGGGCAGAATATCGGCCCCTTTCCAATTTGAAAATAAGGAAAAACTTCCCAAAATGTGGTATTACACTCCCAATTCATCTGCTCTACATTTTGGTGAAAATATCCGCAAAAATTGGACAAAAAAAAGCAAAGTTTCAGATGTTTACGCAAATCTTCATGATTAATCATAAACGCTACAGTTTCTCACAGATAATTTTGTTATTGTATTAAACATTTTAAATTGAGATTCAGTTCTTTATCAACTGAATACTCAATACAGTTTTTCCAATTTTGATGGTTTGATCCAATTTTTTCCCAAATTGAACAGGCCCCTGGCCCCGACTTCAGAAAGGTATTAGGAAATTTTTCAATCAGAATGGAAAACAGTGTGGATCCTGATCAGCTGACTTCACAGAAGCCAGCTGATCTGAATCTACACTTTTTTTAGAGATGAAATATCCGGTTCAGCAGGAAAAGTGTTAATGTAATACCATGCCCCTCCTACCATAGTCATCCTAAAATTTTAAGCCATGCATTAAAGTCGATAAACCACTAGTGGTTTACAGATTTTGGTAACGTTATGTAAAGGCAGCTGTAATAATGTGCCATATATTGCCAAATCTAAGCATTTTCAAGCAAAAAAAAAAACGCAATTTCAAAGTATTTAAGGGTCATATGATAAATAGAATCTGACATTCGTGCTCCTGTATTGTTGAATTTATTAAACTTGTTGCCAAAAAGAGATACAATGCTTGGCAAGCCTCTCATTTCATCTCTTTTCCCCAACGTGTTTAATAAATACAATTAAACCTAAGCACTCATGTTAGATCCTCTATATGAGCAATGAGGTGTCAGCTGTTTCTGTTGTTGCTGCTTTTTTAATATAAAGTTTATCATAAAATATTGTCCCACAAATTTAACTTGCAACATGTTATATACAAGTATCTGGCACTTACCTGAAATGCCATGGAATTGAAGAAGGCTAAAAGTATTCTAAAGGGAAGTCTGGCCTTATACCCTCTGTGAGACCAAAGTCGGTGGGCTCCAGCTGTAATTCCAAAAGCTGACATCTGGTATAAGAAAACAGCTGAAAAAAACAAACTTTACACATTAATCCTAAGTTTTTCGACCAATGGAATAAGGTTAAGTCAGGATTGTACATTATATATATCAAGGGGGCCAGGGTTATAATTTCAAAAAAAATTCTTTTTCTGAAGATCGATTTTGTCTTAGCAAACAATGCAGACTCTGATGAAATACTGCATTATGCAGCATTGCATCTGGGTCTTAACTGATTGCCAAAATACCTGTTCAGGCATTTTTGACACTTAATTGGAGGCATGATACCCATTTAGTTGCATGTGTTAGGATTAGCTATATACAAGAAAAGCCTTACACTGCTTACGGATATAATTTTGGCTCTAAGGCTTTTCTTCAGCATAAAAGTAGTCATGAGTGAATCTGCAATGTTAAAAAAATGACCAAAATAAATACAAAGTTTGTTTGGTAGCCTAGACTAATTAAACTAAAGTATAAAATGTCATCCATTGTAATAACTTCTATTAACGCCAATATCAGAATTACATCCTTGTGATCCTCCATCCTGGATTTTCAGATTGATAATGATCGAACTTGAAATTTTAAATTGACAAATTTCAAATCAATATCTTAAAATATCATATTCGACATGCAGGGCTGTGGAAATATCATGCCCGACTTGTCCAACCTGGTCCCATTTCATTCAGGACAAGTTGAAAATTTCAAGTTACTTGTCCTTGGACAAGTGCAAAATTTGTATAAAGTTAATAAAATTTTGTATTTCATATTTTGATTAATTATTATGAGTTCACATGTTGCAATGAAAACAGTGTGGATCCTGATCAGCTGGCTTCTTCAGAAGCCAGCTGATCTGCATCTACACTGTTTACAAGAGAGATGATATCTGTATGGTTTCATACTGTTTTCGAAAGTGTAAATTGTTTAAGCACAGCAAGGTATAAGCTAATCTGTACTATCGGACAAGTAAAATTTTCTTTGGACAAGTTCATTATGGCCATTTACTTGTCCCTGGACAAGTAGAAAATTTTACTATTTCCATACCCCTGCAACATGTTTTCAAAACCTGAAATTAAATATTGACAACTTGTGCCATGTGATACATGTATGTTATCAAATTGCAATGATGATGCAGAAGTTATGCTGGGTAACATATTTTTGCTTTGAACTTGGCCTATGACACTGACCTTGGGCATACCCGAATTTTGCGTGTGACACATTGTCTTCTTATGGTGGAGACTTGTGGCAACAATTATTCAGGTGACAATTTAATTGGTCTAGTGATGTAGAAGTTATGCTCCTGAAACGAATTTCCATCTGATCTTGGACATAAACAGTCCTGGATCATAATATACAATGTACGTATCATCTTGCCATAACCAGCAGTTGTGCCAAGAAGTGATATGAATAATAGTATGATATGCTGTGCAAACATATTTTCCATACAGACCTGGATCATTTTAACAGGGTTTTTTTCCCCATTTTGGGAACAAGATCGACCCGACCCTCAGAATTGGTAATTATTCACATTGTTTTATTCAAAATTAGTAAAAGCTCACACCATATAATATTCAAATATTGACTATTGAGGCATTGGACATGATGTGATGTCGACCATAACTATTACTTGTCCAGGCCTCCAGATAAGAGTGTGTATTGGAAAACTATTTTCTTCATTTCTCACCAAAAACATATGTTGTGGGTGCTCAAAATAACCGTCTCAATGAGACGGTTCTTTTGAGCACCCAAAATAGATGTTTAAATTGATGGGTAAGGAAATAATTAAAGTTTTACGCTCATAAAAATTCCTTATCTGGGCCTATGTTGTCTTAATGGACCTGCTACTTACTCCAAATCAATGTCAATATTTTGGCAGATGGTATGAGTGTCAGGGCATAAAGAGCTGCCAGATGAAGCAGTGCCATCAGTATCACATTTCTCCACACAATCTGCATTGGTGGGCGTTTCTGTTCATGGGTCTCTTCTGTTATCACGGCAGAAAGTCCAAGTTCGTCGGGTGGACCATTCATGCCTGCTTCCACAGGAACCGGGGGCTCACTTGATCCAATTCTAGGCGCCATGTCTAAAAGCAGAAAGAGATGTCACTGTCTATTGATGTGGTATAGAATCAACATAACCATCAGTCACTAAGTGAAACACGAGGGTCCTAGGGCCCTGGATCACTCACCTGAATCCTGGCACATTTAGGGAGATGATGTTTTGGCTGCAGGATAAAGAGATTTTTATTTTTAGCTCTGGTGACCATTTTTTGAGCCGAGCTGAACGATCTGAGCAATTTTGGTAGAGGGCATCATAAGGAAAATATTTCTGTGGAATTATTTTGAATATAGATCAGTACTCAGGGGACAAAAATATTGTAATATTGCACTTGTCCTGCAGGACGAGTGGCTTACAATTTTCATTCGTCCTGCAAACACATGCACTTGTCTTTTAAAAGCGTATGCAATAAAGAACATAAGAGAGTAATATGTAATACAACTTCCTCGAGTAACCCTTCCCAAAGCACTCATCCTGCAGGACAAGTGCTTTGGGAAGATAACTAGTCCTGTCTAGATTTCACTCGTAATTACAAGCAGACGAGTGGAATATTTGTCCCCTGATGCTTCAGGAGAAGATGTCATTTAAAGATATTTCTTATCTAGAGCTCAAAAGCGGCCCTTTTGTATGGCGCAGTGACTTTGGTAGAGAGCATTAGGAGGAACATTTCAGTGATATTATTTTGAATAACCTCGAACAGTCTTCTACGGTAAATCTTGTATTAGTTCGTACAGTAAAAAATAATTATTTTTCTCTGTGTACGAACTAATACATGACATTTTGAGCTGACTGGCCACGAATAATTTATGGTGTACGAACTATTCGAGTGTACGAACGAATACAAGATTTACCGTATTCAATCTGCCTATAGATTTTAAGAGCCTAGCTGTGTGACTATGATATAAATGCATAATTGACAACTTTGTTGTGCTTAAATCATAACCTGACATTAAATGCACCTAGGAAAATAAACTAGAGGACCTGAAGGTCCTGAGGCGCTCACCTGATCTCCTGAATAATGTTAAAATAGGTCAAGGTCACTACAGCTTATATACATACTTTATTTTACCATATATGAGTGTTGCAGCTATTTTGGTCAAGTTACCTACACAATCTTATGAATACTCCATCAAACAGCCCAGTGATTTCTGAGAAAAAGATGTTTAGATAGATATATGGCAGTCAAAATGAGGGGCCTTGGATAAAAGGTCACAGGTCAGCTTGAAATTTAGTACTTATATAAAACCTTGTCTCATTAGGTTAAACATTTCTTGCAAGTATTATGATTTTGGCTTCAACAGTTACATGTATAGAAATATAAATGCATTAGGAATCAAATTTGTTCTTGCCATAAAGTAGGTCAAGGTCAATCTATATTCATCATTTGTGCAAATCTGGTAGGGCCCACATCCCCAATGCTACATACCAAGTCCCAAGGCTACTGGCCTTTTGGTTCCAGAGAAGAAGATATTTAAGGGTTTTTACCATATATGGGCATTGTGGCCATCTTGGTCATGTGACCAGTACAACTGGTATAAATTTTGGCTAAATTATTATAAGGAGTCTTCATATGAAATTTGAGTTGAATTGGACCTAGTGGTTTCTGAGGAAACTATGTTTTAATGTGTTGATAGGACTCCAATATGAGCAACCTTGACTGAAAAGTTAAAGGTCAACCTTGACTTTTGAATTTTATTTTTAGACATTGTCTCATTAGGTTTAACATATCAAGTGAGAATAATGACTTTGGCTTCAATAGTATTCAAAAAATCAACTTTTCAAAAAAAAAAATTCCCATTTAAATGCATTAGGAAGCAAATTTGACCTTGAAGTTATGTAGGTCAAGGTCAACCTAGGATCATCATTTGAACAAACTTGGTAGAAAACTATCATTTTTCAAGGTTCCAGAGGGGGTCCAACATTTTCCAGGGGGGGGGGGTCCAACTTTTTCCAGGGGGGGGGGGGGGTCCAATTGCTTATTTCCTATAGAAACCCATATAACTTGTGATTTTCCAGGGGGGGGGGGGGGGGTCCGGACCCCCTGTCCCCCCTCTGGAGCCGCACTTGCTACATACCAAGTCCCAAGGTCACCAGCCTTCTGGTTCTGGAGAAGAAGATTTTTAAAGGGTTTTTTACAATATATGGGCGTGGCGGCCATCTTGGTCATGTGACCAAAATATTTTGTATAAATTTTGGCTAACTTATTATATGGAGTCTTCACATGAAATTTGAGTTCAATTGGGCCAATGGTTTGTGAGAAAGCTTTGTTTTAATATATTGCTGAGGACTTAGCAGAAAGGTCAAAGGTCAACCTTGACCTTTGGAACTTATTTATAGCCATGTCTCATTAGGTTAAGCATATCAAGTGAGAATAATGACTTAGGCTTCTACAGTTTTCAAAAAAATCAACTTTTCAAAAAATTTCCCATTTAAATGCATTAGAAAGCAAATTTGACCTTGACGTTAAGTAGGTCAAGGTCAACCTAGGATCATCATTTGAACAAACTTCCCGTCTTTGTTTTCCATGGAATTCGTAAAATTTTCTACGGATTCCACAGAAAATCATCAAATTTGCCGTGGATTCCATAGAAAACTGCCGTAGATTCTACGAAATAAGTTACTTTCCGTAGAAAACGTTTTCTATGGACTTGTTTTCCAAGGAATTAATGGCATTTTTTCTATGGTTTCACTTTTTTCTATGGATAATTGGTTTTTGGCCATGGATTTCATATTTTATGCCGTGGAAAATGGACTTAACAAATTTTCAGAGCCAAAAATGAACGGCAAAATAACTTTGTCAATTTTTGGAATGGAAAATGACTTAGTTTATTCTGGTACCTGAGAGCATTGAACAAATGACTTTAAATTTCTTTCAAAAAAGTGTGAATGAGTGCCTTGAGATATTGATAATAATTATTGTTATTAAGTACAGGCCTTGCATTCAGCTACATCTTTGTACCCAGTGGTGATTTTCTTATTTTATTTGTTAGCAGTGGTCAATACCAAAGAGGTACATTTTTACATTTATAAGGCACATTGGGTGTTGTCAAAGACATTCAAAAGTAGACTTTAAAACAAAACGCAGGCTTTACCAAGCAACCCACCCTGTTTTGGGTGCTTTTTATGTGATATTTAAGACTATACACTTGTATAACTGGATCAGAAGAAAAATATGAATTCTGCAAGGTTAAGTGAAAATCTCTCTTATATATTTGCAAACAATAAAGTGACAGGTCAGCCTGTATAGCTGCCTACTCAGATCAGCATCTTTGTTTAAGAGCCAATGCTGACAATATCAGTTGGCACAAGTACCTATTTGTGTAGGCAGTAGATAGATAGCCATGGATTCCATGGAAAAGAATCGCAGAATTTTCTACGAAAAAAAAAAGAGTGACATCACTTCCTGATTTGATTCATTATTTGGAGAGAAGCATTTGAAGCACATATTTGGTATGTTGTTTATTTCAATTTCTGATATTATTTAAGGCTAATTTGATTTCTCTTCCATGCCATAAATGTATTATGGTTTCAATATTGCCATAGCATTGCCTGGTCTATTCACGTGAGTGATACTCAACTTTGTTTTGAATAATAATTTAATGGCTCTTAGGTTCCTATACCCCACCCATCACAAAACAATGTATATATCTGTTCAATGTTGTTTTTGTTAATCTTATTTGCTCATTTTTTTCAATTTTTATTCACTTAAAATTTAATGGTACATGTATTATCAAATGTGAATAAGATTTCAATTAACAATGTTTCAGTCATATTGAGCCAATGAGTACATTGGTGAGAAACTGTTCTGCTCTGTTTTGTGGAAATTTTCCGTGGAATTGATGGAAGATTTTCCATAGAATCTATGGAAACTTTCCATGGAATCAACGGCATATTTCCGTAAAATCTACGGAAACATTCCATGGAATCAATGGCATAATTCCATAGAATTTACGGCATTGTTCCATGGAATCCACTAAACTTCCATGGAATCAACGGAAAAAATCTATGGCATTTCATAACTTTCCACAATTTTTGTTGTTGGTTTATTTGCCATCAACTGCCATGGAAACCTTAAAAACGCCGTCCGAATACTCCGTAGATTTTAAACCGCGGATTTCAAGGGTTTTCCATGGCAAATCTAGGGACGGGTTGGTAGGCCCCACATTCCCAATGCTACATACCAAGTCCTGAGGTCATCGGCCTTCTGTTTCTGGGGAAGATTTTTAAAGGGTTTTTACCATATATGGGCATGGCGTCCATCTTGGTCATGTGACCAGGACCATTTGAACAAACTTTCGTTCCCCCATCCTGAGGAGTCTCCATATGAAATTTGAGTTCAATTGGCCCAGTGGTTTCAGAGGAGAAGATGTATGAAATTGTGGGCAGACGGACGACGGACGGACGTCGGAGTGACTGGTATACTATTAGCTCACAGGGACCGGGCCGTGTAGCGCAGTCGGTAACGTGTCTGGCAACAGATGCGAGTCTGACTGCAGATCCAGTGGTCGCGAGTTCGATCCCGGCCCGGTCCCATACTTTCGTGGAGATTGATCATGAAATAATTTCTACGGTCATTCTCCTCCCTTCCGCTGAATCATTCAAGAAGGGTTGTTGTCAGTTACAAGGGAAAGTAAGTGCACGAAGTACTGGTTAACTACTTGTTCAAGCTTGCCCAGGAAAAAGTGTGGTTAAGTGAACTGACCGTCCCGCAATGACCATAGCTGTTGACTTGGGACGTAAAGCAACAAAACAAACAAACAAAAACTATTAGCTCACCCATGAGCCTTCGGCTCAGGTGAGCTAAAAATATTTGGAAAACACTGAAATTACTTGTACAAAATTAGCTACTAATGAGCTTTATAATGAACTGTTATTGAGCATTTTGACAGCCTTCCCCCCATTGAACAAGCATGTCATTTTTCTATGTTGTGTGATTTAGAGCTTAATTGTAACAACCGTATGCAAAGGGATTAAAAATTAGCTTGGACACAGGGGTGGAGTAGGGGGGCATGTAAATGGCCCAATGATTTGCATGCAAAAATCAAGATTTTGATGGGCCATTTGAAATTTGATGGGCCATTTGGAAAAAATGATGGGCCCAAGAAACCTTAATATCCACCTTACAGCAAAATGAATACCAGATTCTGATTTGAATAGCTTAATTATGATTGTGGCCCAGCCAAAAATCAAATCAGAATTACTCTATCACTGCATGGTAGTTTTTTTTCTTAAAATGGTTCCAGCCCATCCCAGAAATATCCCTGAATTAGAGAGCTGAATATACTTTATTTTCTCCAGAAAAAAATCTATTTCTTTGAAACTTATCTGACCATTTTTATGACTGTCTGAGGTCCTTTGGACCATTCAGGAGATGACATCTAAAGATATTTCTTATCTAGAGCTCTGGTGCCCATTTTGTTTGATGGGGCGGAACCATTTGCGCAATTTTGGTAGAGTGCATGATTATGAGAATCATTTCTGTGAAACAGTTTTGAATTTGGACCAGTGGTTCAGGAGGAAATGCCAATTAAAGGTACCCTTACCTGCTTACAGAAATATTTGGTCTCTGACCTGCAGCTCTAGACAATAAAGTATTTCGCATGCAAATTAGTTTTCCGGCTCTAAGTTGTGGCTCAGTTGTGGCTAGTAGGCGTGGTACTCAGAGAACTTAAAAAGAGAGCCCCTGTCCCTAGGCTGCTGTCGTGCTGGGCCTATGTTATCGGATAGGGGTGAATAAAAGTACAAAATGAAGGGGAACCTATGCCCAAGTTTTTTCTTAGGTGTGGACTTGTTTTTGTAGCATATTTTTTTTTCAAATTAAAGCTTCCCCCCCCCCCCCCCCCCCCCCCCCCCTCAGAAGGGCTCTGCTGTTGCGTTGGAGGACTCTGAGAATATGGAAAAATGGGCTTCAAAATGGCTTGAAATGCAATCACAGACATCCGGGGGAGGTCCCACCTCCTTCCCCCCTACCCCAATGAGAGGGAATACAACCCCCTCTCATACTCTCCCCCTTCTAGCGGCCGCTTGGTTCAAGTCTTCGGCTTTCAGTGCCCCCACCCCAAGCAAACAACCCCTCGAGGCAGAGAAAATCGTTACATTATTCCCACGTGTTCAACCCAGGTCAAGGTTATAAATAGACATTTGTTTACCGTTTGAAAAGACTTTCAAGGTTTTTTCCATAAAAACCATCGTAATAGAACTGTATTTTTTCTGATATATATGGATAAATGAACCAGAACTTAAGAAATATGTCGTATATATAAAGAAAATATCCAACTCTAACCTGTTTTGTTTCTCCTTGAAGGGTGCGTTCAGTTGTCCTTCTGGCTGCAGTTGTTTTGATGCACATATGATAATGACTATTTTTAGCAGGAAAATCCAAACATTGATCAAATTGGTTTCCTGCTTCATATAAATTAAATATAAGAAAGCAGAGTACCAACGTCACAGTGGTGTGATCGAACCATAGCAAACGCGCGTGTTTTGATTTTTTCACGACTTTGATTGAGGGAATCCCCCTGCCTGGGTACTTATATGGCCCCGACACGCAATACGTCCCAAAATTGAATAACAAATTGAATAACAAAGGCGCTGATCAGTCTGCACGGATGCGTAGGATGATATGCACGGATGCGTAGGATGATATGCGCAGGCTGATCTGGGTCTTTGTTGTTCGCAAACCCCTCGCATCGAGAGCCACCCAATCTACCAGGGTCTTTCAACACATATAGAGTGTCGTTGAATCTACCCACTTTAGCACGAAATACCTCGTCTAAAGGCTAATGTACAAGGTCCACGGGGGACATTTTTAACTGACACTTGTACTCTTGTATAGGGGTCATCTCAAACTTAATTTGCTCGATTCATGCACGCAGTCATTCCACTTAGAACTATTTCTGCCATGCCAATTCAATTATGCTAGGAAGAGGATGCGCAATCGCAAGGTCCAAGCAAGAGTGCACGCTAGAGAACCACTGTACTCAAACAGCACAGTCATCGCGTGGTGGTTGCAGTCGAGGAGTGCCTAAAATAGTGTACCAGGTAATATTTTGGTCATTTTTTTATTTCTGAAAATATTCATCACTAATTAGATCTTTTATCGCTTATAAATTCAGCTGTAGGCTATATCTGCTTAAAAAATGTGGGTTGAGTGATAGTTGCTGCAGCGCCTGAGTTATGCCAAAAATGTGATTTTTTCCTGAAAAGAGGATGAAAGACATTTTGCTTATGTTCTGGAATTTATGCTTACTTTCCATAAAATGCAAAATACCAGTTCTTTGCACAAAGTTTGAAATCTGAGGACAGAGCGATATGGAAGTTATTCAAGTTTTCATACTGGCATAGTTCTGCATATCGGGTGTTCTGGCCCAGTAGTCGAGTGTCTAAATAAAATAAATATGAATCAGTCAACGAACCGACCACTGGGCCAGAACACCCGTTATACAAAACTATGCGTACAGTATGAAAAGCTTAAATAACTTTCAAAGTACACAAGCCTCAGATTTTGGAACATTTTTTACATTAAAGTAGGCCTACTGTAATCTAAGCTAAAGTAAGCATACGTTCCAGAACATAAGCAAAACTTTCTTTTGTCCTCTTTTTCATGTAAAAATCACATTTTTTGGCATAACTCTGGCACTGTAGCGACTGTCACCCAACCCACAAAAAATTGTGTTAAGCAGATATACATCAGCAAGCATCTGAACTTGAAAGTGTTTTGATTTTAATGCATGGTGTAAAAAGTGTAACTGACTTATTATCTCTAAAAGGTTCTTATCCGCGGCCATTTAGCATTCTTTTTGTGAAAAATGGCATTGTCCCCAGAATCGCTTAAAACGTGCGTTACCATCAGAAAATGGTCAATAATGTGTTCTTCTTCTTCTTATCAATACTATTCTGTGATAATTTAGGTCAGTATAGCCCTTCTTATGCACTATTAAAGTGATGAAACAGCTAAATAGAATATATAATGTATCATGCTAAAATGGAAAGGTCTTCAAAGTAAAAAGTTTGATTTGGACAAAACTTACTTTAACTTCCATTACCATAATTTCTCTTAAATGAACCACATGTTTGGTTGGTTCTTAAAACAGTTAATTTCACATAAATATAACAAAAGTACTGAAATAGATAGGCCCCTATGGACCATATTTATTTGGATATGAGCACTCAATGAACGTACATTTTAGCTTTCGCTACCTTTAACTTCCAAAACCATAAATGATTCATTCGCATAAGTTTTTCCACTTTTAACATATGTTATAATAATGGAACATAATTATAAAGTGACCAGATGAAAGCTGCAAGAGCTTATAAACAAATTCTATGCAAAATGTTCTAATATATATGATGTAGGCATGTCACACGTATTATCAATTATAATTAGTCTATGCATGAGAAAAAATCTATGACTAAAATTTAGTGTCTATACAATGATTTTGAACTGATGCAACTTGTAAGCTGACGTCAATGACACAAAGACATTCACGGTCATAAGGAAATATCACCTGTTAATTATGTCTACTGACTTATTTAAGGCTAAAAATGAAAATGTTGTGTACTTTACACCTTTTCTGCGCATATATACTCTTGAAAGTGGCATTGGCTACATTATGGCATCATGCCAATGAAGCTAAATCGTCTAAGCAGTCGATTGTGCATTATTAAGTTTCTGTTGGTGTTTTAATTCTGACACAAGGGAATTAATCATCAGATATGCCATCCTTTGGTCCTCAACGGACCAGTCGTTTTACGATAAAAGTCCCTTTATTTCAAGCATAGAGATATATCGGTATATATTTATTATTCTGAAACATTTTATAAGAATCTCCCTAAATTTTCAAATTTCCGTACCAATTCTCAGATGCCTATATTTGATCTTTCTCTTACAAGAGCCAAAAAATTCACATTTTTTGACAGAAAACAGTAAATAAGATTTCATTTATATATGTTGTTTATCGAATCCTTGGCTGTTTGACGTGTTTATTGTTAAAATGTAATAATATTTGCATTTGAGTTTATGCTGATGAAGAATGAATATGATGGAGTCCTTTATTAAGCTCTCACATATATATGAGAATGGGAGGTGAGTTACTGAATACCAAGTCTGCACCAAATCGCCAAGCTCAGTCTAGCTTTCCCATGTTATTGCTGCTGCTTTCTGTTATTGCTGCTGCTTTATCCATCATTATTTGTTTTGTAAATGTCAATTCAGCCTAGTAAATTTGAGTGTTGAAAAGTTTATATTAAGATACCGAAAAGAGAGAAAGAAATGTCATAACTTCTATTAACATGAAATCAAAACTTTCGTTACCATACAAACTAGAAACAACCTATGTTTGATTGCATGTACAAACCCTTCTATATTATAATCACTTTTAGTGTAGATTTAAAACACTCTGAGATGAAAGTATAATTTACAGGACAGTCTATATTAATTTACGAGTCATTTATCGTTTGCAAAGTAGGAACTTTCCTTGATGTTTTAGAATAACAATTGTTTTAGTTGTGTTTTCCGTAAACATAAGGCATGTGTTTACCTTGTCTTTTTTGCATTGTTCTTGCGTATGTGTTTACTTAGACTACTGTTAAGATTTTTTTTGGAAAACAACAAGATTTTTTCTTCAAATGATGGTTAATTTTATTATTATTATTATTTTCAGAATAGCCTTGCATGTATACTTGCAGAACTTATTGATTCATAATGCTTAATGTCATAGCAAATACAGACCATGAGTTAATATTTATACATATTACTGCTAAGCATTCTTTGTGTCTTCGGTAATGATACCCTTCTTTAAAATCTTTCATTTTTCGCATGTGACCCCAAATATTCGGATACATAAGTACCAAATTTCCAGTGAACCTAAATATTTTCTCTTTTGGAATAGAATCAGGAAGGTCTACTATTAATTGATGGTAAAGACTGCTATAGAATTGGTAAAAGTTGAAAAAATCGTCATTCCTATATTCGATTTGGCAATTCTACGTGAGAATGGGTCGATAACGTAAGATAATGTACACATAAAGTGGCATAACTAGTTGAGCATGCAACAACATATCCAAATATTTTATGGAAAGTGAGGTCGCTTGTTGCTTAGCAACGAAAGAATGACATCAAAGCTTACCTGTCCAGATTTTCCTCATTCAAAAAACTCGTGCTAAATTTTTAAGAAAGTAAGTAAAGGTGCAAAGATCAGGAATCGATACAATCAAGTACCACAGTCTGACATTTAATTATTATCATGTATCTGAACGTAGTTTGTCACTTACTTTGCTCTAGTTTAATTGTTCTCAATGTTACATATTAAATATGGTCATTATTAACGTGTACAAGTTAGTCACGGTTTCCTAGCAACTGTGACAGTGCCACATAGATTAATCCTGGTCTATGACAATAGTTCAGTTAAATGTGTGCTAACCGTTTCACGGATTAGGTCAAGTCAGTAAATGCAAGTCAATTTGATTTGGCCATGATCTTTATTCCAATTAATACCAGTTCGCAGAACAATTTAGTCAAATAAAGTTAAAATATTGTTATCAACGTCAACATAATGTCAACAGTTATTGACAAACTATTCCCAATTTTTATGTACGTTCATTTATTATGTCCCAAATGCATATATAACTTTATTCAAAATAACGGTTGATAACATTACCCCACTCCTTTGAAACACGCGTCTTCACCCCTGTATAAAAAAAACATACGCCCGCACCCAGCAATTCTGTATGCGAAACCCAAAAAGACGTCTTCAGAGCCTGATACCAAGATTCAGTATCTCGAAATTATCCAGAATCATCATGATTCTCTAAATTTATTTTATAACAATGGAAAGGCATAGAACCAATATGAAGTTCCTGCCCAAACCGAACGTCACGAATAATATATTTACTCTTGAACAGCTCAGTACACTGTAACAGCTGAGTTTAATCTGTCAAATGCCTACCATCTTAAGCTAAAATAGTTACAACAAAAGCTGCAAGACAATGCTTGTCAATCTCAAATCTGTCTTTGGAAACAGTCAGGAGAAAGTTGCAACTAATTTCATGGAACCCCGTGGTCGATATAAAATCCGTGTTCGCTTCGAGCAATGATCAACCAAGTAAACAGTACATCCTTAAGTCAAATCCAAATCGATAGAATAGAACAAGCGTCTCAAACTCAGACCCTAAGTCCAAATCCAAGACCCCAAATGGCGGACATGCACACTATGTAACAGCAAACGCGCAATTGTGGGATATTGGACTATTTATATTGTCTATATTCTGCCGTTGCTAGGCAACAAGGGATACAATTGATAAAGACACTCTTTAAAAATATGGAATATATTCAATAATTTAAGGGCGATTCAAAACTATTGTACCATCCAACACTAGTTTAAGGGCTAATTCATGACCCCTACCCCCATTTCTGATGCCACAATTTTGCATTTTTGTCGCTTTTTATGCTAAACGTATCTGCCAATTTGACATTTTTCAAAAGAAGTCAATGATTTTTACAGAAGAATTACTTTATGTTGCAGGGCTCGAAATTTCTTTTTGGACCTACTCGTCCTGTGGGGCAAGTGGTCTAAGTTTTTCACTCGTCCTTACTGCAGTTGAACTCGTCCTTAAGTCTGGTAGTTTAAAAGAGACAAAACACATAATTCAGTAACTTATTTACAATTAGTTTAAGGTGACATGTGACATCAACTGACTAGTAATATATGTCAAAACAAGTGCTACTATATAGTTTGAGGGATCCTGCGGTATAGTGATCCTACTATATAGTTAATTTTCTTCAATGAAAAGCTGGATACATCATTAAAGACATTTTTTTAAAAATATTTTCCAACAAGAATATAAAGTTTACTCTTAACTAAAGATATCATGGATGAACCTATTTTATATTGTCACACATGTGATATTGCATGGATTCATCAAAAAAAATAATTCAAATATCATCTTAATCTAGGAAAACCTTAAATCATGATTTATAGTTATGAAAAATATATCAAATAGAAAAATAGAAAATAATCATATAATTTGTCGAATTAATAACACCAAATTGTGTTTTCCTTAGGCTAATGTGACAGGGTGTCTTTTTAATCAGTTGGTTAATTGCATGGCTATTTTTACCAACAAACCAAGTGAAGATATTTACTGTTATTTATTATAAAATGCCTATTCCATGTAATAATATGGTAAATTCCATTGAAAACGCCAATATCAGGGGATCCTGCCGTATCCTGTGGTAGCCTGTGGTATCCTGCGGTAATCAGACTGACCCCCGTTTTCGTATACAGAGATAAAATCCGGAACGTCGGCTTTATACTTTCAAAACCCTTAGGCCGAATTGATTTTCCAATGTGTCCCGGTATTTAGTTCAAAGATCAACCAGATTTTACCAAGTTGCATTAACTGCTGACTAGTGTAAACATCCATTCACATTTTAGTGACATTTTAAACCTACCGAACGATCTTTCTTCACTGTGTTTGCGTTGCTTTTGCAGGCTGTTAAACATGCTAGTTCTTTTTTTTCCTCAAAAATAATTACAAAACCAAAAATATCTACTCGTCCTGTCAGGCTAGCAAATGGCAAATTCCAGTCGCCCTTACCGAACTTCCACTCGTAAATACGAGCGGCGCGTAAAATTTTTGAGCCCTGACTGTTGTAGTCTATAATATATGGAACTGATTTGCTCATGCAAGTAACATGTCAACCATTCTAAGACATCCGGCCATGTGAGCTTTTAAAGCATGTTTTCGTTGCTAGGCAACAGGCGACATCACTTTACATCAAACCTTTGGACATGTCGTTGCACCCGCAACAAGTTATGCCACCAATGGTTACATTCGTGATGTTTAACTGGTACGAACTCTTATGTTGTAAGGAAATTCCCGCTATTTATTGGATGACCCTCGTATATAGTCAACACTTATTTGATAACAGTAATACCACTTTGTAAGATTGAATTTAACTATATGTTACATCCTATCCACTCGTGGTTTCTTGAGTTCAATAGTGTCTCAAGGTTTCATTCATTGTGCACGATGACAAATTATTTGATGACAAATAAATGGCCAAGGTTATTCGTAATTATTAAAACGCAGTTTCAGCACTTGTGGCATCCTTAGTTAGGTTTAACTTCCGTTACCAAATTGGTAGTCATATCAGAAGGCGGTATTCAGGATTACGTTATGCTTCATAAGAGACGTGACATTGGTACATAGAGCCGATGATGGCCTGCTTATAGTGGTATTTGGAATCTCCCTCCCCTCATCAACTAAAAAATAACGTTGTCAAAGTTGGACCTCCTCTGATAAAATTTTCTGGATCCGCGCATGCAGAGAACAACCGTTCGGTATCCTAGACATCTAATATGCTTCGCAATTATCTAAATATACAATGGCACTGAAATTCGAGAAATACCATATATGATTCTTTTTTTTATAAAATATAAATTATTATTCCAGGTACCATGTTTGTGTTCTAAGTTTGTAAAAATCATATCAAAATAAAACTTTCTATTCGCTTGTCACTTTCCCATTGGTATCCTGGGTCAGGTGTGGTACTTGATTGTATCGATTCCTGATCTTCGCACCCTTACTTACTTTTATATCTTTGTTCAATCCATGAAATTCATTTGATACCAAGCTCATATTAAGCGTGTAATGATTTTAACCGGTGTTTTAACTTCCGTTACTTTGAGAAATTGGTCACTTTGGGGATATGGGGTGTAAAATAATAATAATTGGTGTAAAATATTCTAGAATTATGTTCTGTAAATCATGCTCTTTCAAAATCAAAAGGTAATATTTTGCTTTGGTTGACTTAGATATTTTAAGATTTTCTACCCCCTAATTGTACAACAAAACGGGGAATAACTGTACTATGACTAGACAGGCAAAGAGTCTGACCAATCCGAGTGTTTGCTGGGTGAACGTGTAATTTTATTATTTCATTATTTCTATCATGAAGAGACTTACTATCCGCACATGCTGATTATGGTCTTTATTTAGACAGTGTAATGGATCATGCGACAGAACCTGGAATTCTGTCGACTACACTGAATTGAATTCAGATCACAACAAAAGTCGTCTGCCTTTTCTCGTCTGCTGAAATGTTTAAGAAGCCTCTATTGCAACCGGTGTGGACTCAACTCAGGAACAGTCTGTTCTGGGTCCACGCTGTTTTGCTACCATACTTAATTCGTCAGTAATGCTAGGCAAATATTTGCAGCAGAAGACTTAAGCAGACGACATTTTCAGATGCATTTTTCTTGGCGCTTTAAGGGTTAAATAAAATCTGAAATATAAGCCAATGTATGTCCATTTTTAAATCTTTACATGTACCCTCCAGTGTCGACTGCTAATATAAAAAATAGTTACTAGCAAATTCGATCCATCATCCAAATTTTGGAATAAAATAATAAAATTACACCCCTTCTAACAAAAAAATAAATACAATGACCCCCCACCCTTGGAAACCACAAGAAATATAATCTGCACCCCCCCCCCCCCCCCCGCATTTTAGCCTACTTTTACAAATGCAATATTTTGTTTTCATAATTCAGTATATCATAAGTGAAACAGTAACAATCTTTTATATATGGGACTATTTTGTAAAATGTATTGATTCTTTACGTTACTGTCATTTTTTTCAGTTATGTCGAGATGGGCCTTCCTGAGTTAACCAGTACTTAGCTGCAGATAAATAAGCTTTCATGTGCCCTTCCACAAAAGTAGGGAAAGAGAAGAGCAGAAAAGTTTTGAACAGTAGGTTTTCATATAAAAGAGTAATAATAAGGCTTTCAAGTGCCATTCAACAAAAAAGTACAGATACAAATGTGGAAAAAGCAGTGAAAAAGTAGAGATCATCTATGTAAAAAAATAACGATTGTAGGGCTTTTCCAAGTACAAAATCATTACAATAAGTTGTTTGAAAAACATGAAATAAGAAGTTTAGTACTTAGTATATAAGGATAATAGCTGTGATTATAATACTAGCAAAACAGAGATACTTTAGGGTTGAAAATCAAAAATTATGTTTTTTTAGCTATCTGTTCCTGAAAAAAAGATAGAATAACTATTTCCTAAATTTTGAGCAAGCGAAGCGAGCGCGGAAATTTTTGTGTATTTTTATTTCGTAAATGACATTTAGAGTGAAAAAGTAGACATTTTCAAGAAAAGGTAGGGAAAAATAGGAACACTTTGAAAATAAGGAAAAGTAGGGCCCATCTGAAATCCTGATTAATGAATTTTCTATCAAAATCAGCATGATAAAAGTTGTAACAATAAAACCAGCAAAACAGCATAAGTTTTGCATTTGCAAAAATAAAAACTGAGAAATTTAGTGGCCTGCGTAACTAAATATAAGAGAAAAATTATAAACAGCGAGTGAGCGAGATTTTTTTAACCATTTTATTGGAACAATTTAAACATGACCCCCCTGCTGGGAAGCCAAAGTTAATGGCGACCCCCCCCCCCCCCTAATAGCCACATGGAAATTCATATGACCCCCACCCTCTACTTTTTAGCCAATTCACTGACACTTAAATAATGAGCGGTCCCTTATGAAAATTAACCCAGCGTGCCACTTAAAGCTGCATACTCTGTAACTATGAACATTTTTCGAAAAATTTTCTTTTCTTTTTAAATCATTTGTAAAAGTAGAATTAAGCTATGTTTTCACAATAAAACTGTTCAGTACAGATGAAAACTGCATGGAAAAGTGAATTATCTCATCAAATAGGTGTGTTTTTCTCTTGTTGGTAATTATTTGCGTCCCTCCAATAATTCTAGACCGTTGAATTTTAACATAAATGCAGTTGTTTTGATAGTGATACCTTGTTAAGATTTACGAAATTGGTAAAATATTTACCTGAATTTGAGTATTTTTACTGTGTTCTTAAAAAATAAAAACATTAATTTTAAAAATTAGAAGATCAAAGTTACAGACTATGCAGCTTTAAGACTTAAAAGAGAACAATCTAAGTAAGATTTTAATGCTGCAAAAAAAATATCTGTCGATGACTTACCGTTTTACGAAAGAAACTTTTGCAGCAAAAGTAAAATATTCCTTTATATACAGCTTTTGTTTTTAATCTGATGTTGGTTACAACGTGTTCAACTGATATAAAAACCCACTTTTAAAACCATTTGCCTACTAGTGGCGTCTGCTGTTAACTTTGCAAAACCGTTAGGACATAGATCAGGCCGGACAAAATGTCGGGCCTGATCTGAATCCAAACTGTTTGACACTCTGAAGGTTTTCTTGATAGATTTTTTCGAAAAAAAAATAGTTTGAAAAATATCAGCAAGCGACAAAAAAGCATGAAAATGTACCCAGTATGCAAAGACTTAACTATTTTAAAAAATACATCGCCCCTCGAAAAATCCGATCGGGTAGGAGTGATCAACATACATAAGCAAATCAACGTACATGTCTATGCGGTCAGATTAAAGCATTTTCTGTTCGAACGATACTCCTCTGTTTACAAACAGTATATTGGAACACAGAGGTGTTTAAATCAGACCTGTAAATCAGACCAGTCCCATCTGCAGAAGTTAAGGCTGTTGGTTTTTCAATGCCCTGGTAAAACTACGATAATAATAATAGCATGACATCACTACATGGAAAATATACAAATCCACAGCGTAGACTTAGACTTTGGAGCCATTGAGTATTTATAATAATTGAATCAAATGTCAATAAGTATAACGATCGGTCATAAGGATGGTACCTTGATGAGCCGTGACATGTGATTTCCAACAATATGGCATTTTGACAAGTGTAGACTCAGACGAGCCTGTGCAGCCTCCTTTTAAGCTTCGAAACTCAAAATGATGTTCAGTTAGTAGCTTAACACTCGTAGAATATTCAAGCGACTAGCAAGGGCTCTGATCAGACTGCGCGTATGCGCAGACTGATCTGAGGCTATGCTGGTCGCACCAACCACATTGTAGGATATCTCATGTCACGGCCCATTAATGTGTTTCTACGTACAACACCAGTGTGAAATTGGTAGTAGCAGATATTGCTACTGCTGAACTGATGACATTAGCAGTTACTGCTACTGCTGTGATTTTGGCAGTAGGAACAACGAAAACGTTTTTATGTATAACTGCAACTGCATTAGTAATCCTGAGAATGGTTTCAATTCACGATATATTCTATTCTAGGCTAACAACTTTTTAGATGCGATAAAAAACTTTACCCCAATAATAACGTGTCCATATAAAATGATACAGCAGTAGCTACTACAACTGTTGTTCTACTGGCAGTAACAGTTAGCTGGCATTAGTTACTGTTACTGCTGTACTGCTGACAGTTGCAGTCACTGTTACTGCTGTACTGCTGGCAATAGCAGTAGCAACTTTTTTGTTGGCAGTAGGAACAGCGAAACATTTTTAAAGTTATATAAGCAATGTTTAACTGCAACTGTATTTGTAATTCTGATACATATAGCTATTTTGGAATTTAGTTAAGGTTGGTTTCCATTCACGAAGACGGTCATCTTTTTATAAAAAAAAATGTGAATTCCAGGCTAACAACTTCGAAGATGAAATGAAAATTTTACTACTAGAATAACGCGTTCATATAAAATTCAATGACGGTAGCAGCTGCTACAGTAGCTACTGCTGTACTGCTGGCATGTACAGTTGCTGCTGTTGAGCTGCTGGCAGTAATAGTAGCTACTACTGCTGTACTGCTGGCAGTAATAGTAGCTACTCCTGCTGTACTGCTGGCAGTAATAGTAGCTGCTACTGCTGTACTGCTGGCAGTAATAGTAGCTGGTACTGCTGTACTGCTGGCAGTAATAGTAGCTACTCCTGCTGTACTGCTGGCAGTAATAGTAGCTACTCCTGCTGTACTGCTGGCAGTAATAGTAGCTGCTACTGCTGTACTGCTGGCAGTAATAGTAGCTGCTACTGCTGTACTGCTGGCAGTAATAGTAGCTGCTACTGCTGTACTACTGGCAGTAATAGTAGCTGGTACTGCTGTACTGCTGGCAGTAATAGTAGCTGCTACTGCTGTACTGCTGGCAGTAATAGTAACTGGTACTGCTGTACTGCTGGCAGTAATAGTAGTTACTACTGCTGTGCTGCTGGCAGCAATAGTAGCTGCTACTGCTGTACTGCTGGTAGTAATAGTAGCTACTACTGCTGTACTGCTGGCAGTAATAGTAGCTACTACTGCTGTACTGCTGGCAGTAATAGTAGCTGCTACTGCTGTACTGCTGGCAGTAATAGAAGCTACTACTGCTGTACTGCTGGCAGTAATAGTAGCTGCTATAATAGTAGCTGCTATTGCTGTACTGCTGGCAGTAATAGTAGCTACTGCTACTGTTGTGATGTTCGCAGTAGGAACAGCGAAACGTTTTTAAACTGCATTTGTTTTCCTGATAAATAGCGGAATTCAGTTAAGATTGGTTCCCATTCACGATGACGGTCATTTTTAAAACTTAAAGTTGTTAATTCTAGGTCAACAACTTCGTAGATGAAATGAAAACTTCACCCTTAGAATAACGCGTTCGTATAAAATTCAATGGCAGTAGCTACTGCTACTGCTAATACTGCTGTACTGCTACTGCAACTATTCTGTTGGCAGTAGGGACCGAAAGATGTCTTAAAGTTTTCTGAGCTATGTATAACTGCAACTGCATTTGTAATCCTGATGTTAATAGAATTTTCGCTTACTGTAAAGGCGGCAACTTTATTATTCATATCTGGGCGTGGTTCGGCTATTTCATCTACTAAGGAAGGGAAATCGGGGTTTATTTATTGCGGTCGGCCATGACCGGCCGCTTATATAAACTTCAATCAAAACATACATCAAATTCAGGTTTTGACCTAACCTTTATGCCATGCTCAGGCTATATTTTATTCGCTGCCGAACAACGAGTGGGGTACCAAATATCGTGGGTTGACCTACAGCGCGAAGTAAACTGTCCGTGAAATCTGTAGGGCTACCTATAGCGCGAGGCAAGCTCGTTTGCAAAAGAAGGCGTCAATTTGACCTGTCGCTTATATAAACGCAATAAGAATTAGCTTTTCAAAAAAGCTTGCGAAAGTTAAACGCCCAAAGTCAAAACGTCCTTGATTGGCAAAGAGTGCGAGCGAACTTCACATCAGTAAACGTACTTATATGATTGTCATCCACATCTGATCACATAGAATTACTATGAATTCAGGCACTGTCTTATGACGGTCATGACAAACAGGTTTTATGCCCCCAAAGGGAGGCATATAGTAATCAAACTGCCTGTCCTTAGTGTCCTAAGTGTTTGAGTGTTCATATCATATCCGGAGTATATCTCCTATATTAATTTAGGTAGGAATGCCAAAATTCGTGTCTTAATGCATTTTGGGTCATGGAGTGTCACGCACCTTTACCATTGCCATCAGATCTAGAAAAATCGTGTCACGAGCATAAATCCTAGGAATCCCAAATTTGGTTTGTGAAAACATCTTGGGGTCACGGAGTCTGTACATATACAATTAAGCGACCACTGTGATCTTGATTTTCTGGCATCAGTTTCAAAAAAATGTGCTGTCTAGTGTTGTCAAATGATTTTCCATTAATGAGTCGCATGCTAGATACATTACCATAACATACCATGCACAAGCCAGGGGCTTTCAAAAGATCAAGCAACATCTTCGCTGGAAGCATGTGTTAAATGGTAACACATCACAGTTCAGATGTTAATTTAAACATATTTTATTGCCAAAATATTTACAGCAATGGGGTTGGGTCACAAGTTCTCACAACATTAGTTTCGACCCTTCCCTTACATTCTATATATACACGATAGCTTATAAACATGGCTATATATACAAACGCATATGTTAACTTAACAAGTTGTAATCAAAGCAAAACAGATAGTAACATAAACAAGATTATATCAGAATAAATAAATAAATAAATAAATAAATAAATAAATAAATAAATAAATAAATAAGCAAATAAATATAAAAGAAATAATCAATAAATAATAAATAAATAAATAAATAAATAAGTAAATAAATAAAAATAAATAAATAAAATAAATAAATAAATAAGGAAATAAATAAATAAATGAAGATTAATATATATGAAAGAAGAAAATATCGAACATCAGAATAGTAGATTAATAAATAAGTAAGTAATTAATATTGGATAATTGAAAGAAAAACATACAAAAAACAAAAACAAAAAAAAAAAACAAATAATAGTACGACTGCCAGGAACCCCTTCAGCTTGGGAATAGAACAAATTGGTCATAAGTATACTTATTAATATACAAAATATGTTTCAAAGAAAACTTCAAGCAAAGAGTCAACTGGTTTTAAAACGCTTAGTAGCATGTATATATCTGTGGACAGCTCTGAACAGGACTATATTGTTTTCCATATTCAGATTAAAATTACCACATAGAATCATATTAATACTTAATGGTTGGAAAACTCTAACTGTGTCATTAAAAACCTGCCGTTCCAGTGTAAACTTTCTACAATGAAAGAAGTAGTGGATGGCGTCCTCTATCGTGCCACATAAATCACATAAAGGATTATCACGGAGATGATTTCTAAAAAGGTCATTATTAAGGTTACTGCAATTATTTCGAAGTCGTGCATGCAATATAGAAATATATCTATTTCCTATAGTAAAGTGAGAAGGAACACATGAGTTATTGAAACTTGAAGTAATATGTTTTTTAAAGGTTTGTAATGTTGATAGATTTTTTAAGTCATCTTCAAGGGAGTTCCAAAGTCTAATGGAAGAAGGAATACATGATTTTTGTGAGATACTAGTTCTATTAAAGGGCACCGATATATTTCTATTATTTCTCAGAGGGTAATTTGAAATTTCACTAACTAAAGGAGGAATTAAATCTTGTATATATGAAGGTACAAT
The DNA here is from genome assembly GCA_964019695.1 of Loripinus fragilis. Lineage (NCBI taxonomy): Eukaryota > Metazoa > Mollusca > Bivalvia > Lucinida > Lucinidae > Loripinus > Loripinus fragilis. The sequence goes on from OZ026516.1 coordinate 126,426,038, forward strand.
GCCATTATTTACCTTATACATGAAAGAGAGTTTATGTTGTTGCCTTCTTTTTGACAAAGTTGTCCATCCACATTCTTTGAACAAGTTTTCTAATGACACAGATCTAGTTAAACCTGTAACAAGGCGGGCGGCTTCATTTTGGATTTTTTGTAAGGTTTGTGAGTCCTGTTCAGAGCATCCATCCCATACAACTGAGGCATATTCTACAACTGGTAAAAGAAAGGACATATACATTTGGTTGAGAGCATTTCTACTAATGGAGTATTTTAGCTTACGCATTATTCCCAAAATTTTAGTCGCCGATAGGACAATATTTTCAATATGAGAATGCCACTGCCCTGTACTACTGAAGGTAACACCAAGATGTTTGTGGCTATCTGCGAAATTGATTGGAATATTATCAAAAACAAGTTGTGGTAAGGTATTAACCTTTTTAAGAGTAAATAAAACAGCTTTAGTTTTCAGGGGATTAAATGTTACTAGCCACTGTCTAGCCCAGTTTGACAACAACTGCATATCATGGTTAATTATACCAGCTATGTCATCAATGTGTGCTGCAGAATAAAAAGTGAGCTATCATCTGCAAACAACCTTGTCAAACTAAGAAGATGTTCAGCTATATCATTTATGTATACCAAAAATAAAAGAGGTAAATAATGTTAATAATCAGAGCTTAGAATAAATCTACATGTACCTGTACAAGCTCTAAAAGTTCAAAATGGAAGCATGCAGTGGGCAAGAATACATACAATGATAGGGCTAAACGACCGCCAGCTTTTTTGAAAAGCTAATACTAAGTCTTGTAATTTTGTGAAGAGTTAATAAGTTGTTTGAGCTGCGCAAACGTGTGTGCATTTCATGAAAATCCTGACCTTTACATTTATTAACCCTTAGAGCGCCAATACAACACAGATAGTCTGCTTTTGTCGCTGGAAGCCACTTCGACAAACAGTGTGGACCCAGATCAGACGGCTCCTGTGGGAGCCACACAGGGGCCGTCTGATCTGGGTCCACACTGTTTGCCTCTATACTAACGTTAAACTATTAACAGATATTTTCGGATGCAGCGATTTAAGGATTACATAATACGTTTTGCGTCTTTACTGAGGTAATGGCGCAAGATCATGAAGATGATAAAGTTACTTTTGAATAAAATCATGCCTCATTTTCAGCTTTTACCTATGTCTAAGGCAGACCAGCCCTTATTATTGAGGTGCCGCCTTTACAGTAACCAAAAAGTCATGTAATACATAGCTATGTTGGAATTTAGTTAAGGCTGGTTACCATGTACGAAGACGGTCATATTTTTTTTTTTTATTTAAAGTTGTAAACTCTTAGCTCACAACATAGAAGATGAAACGAAAATTGTACCAAAGCGCTGAAGGTCATGCGATGATCGGGTTTGACTATCACTGGCCATGTTGTGGCTGAGTTTGAGCTCTGAAGACGATGACTGAAGAAGACCGTCACCAGTCATGCGATGACTGGGTATCACTATACGACGTGTTATGCGACTTCTAGGTATAAGTGACATGGCTCATGCGATGACTGGATATGGGTTGGATATGGGTTACAAAGACTGCCATGGGACATGCTGTGATTTGGTATGTGTTTCGAAGACTATCAATGGCCATGCGATGAATGAGCATCAGATCCGAAGAGTGCCACAGCTATGCGATAAATAGGCATGTCTGGCACGCACCGTTCAATGACTAGGCATGAGTTTCGAAAACTATCAAGGGTCATGTGATGACTGGGCATGTGTTCCGAAGACTAGCACGGGGCTTGCGATAACTATATATGCAAAAGTTCGGAAGACTTCCATAGGTCATGTAATGGCTGGACTTGACTGTCACGGGTCATCCGTGGACTTATCATTGTTTCCAAAGACTATCAGGGGCATGTGATCAATAGGTCAGGGTTCAGTAGACTTTTCCAGGTCTTGCAATGACTGGGCTTGGCTTTCATAAGTCAGACTATCAGGGGCATGTGATCAATAGGTCAGGGTTCAGTAGACTTTTCCAGGTCTTGCAATGACTGGGCTTGTCTTTCATAAGTCATGTCATGACTGGGCATGAATTCCAAAGACTGAGATGAATTACTATGAATGAGTCCAGTAGACGTTCACGGGTCATGTAGTTCCTAAGACCGTCTTGCAATGACAAGTCATGAGTTCAGAAGACTTTAATGATCCATGCCATGACTGGGAATGACTGTTTCAGATTTTTCAGGTTTTTATTCAAGACAAGACCCCTAGCCGGGTAACAGTCCCTTCTCCGAACTCCGAACCCAAACTCGGAACCAGGGTTCGGCCAGGTTTTTTCGCCGAACTCCGAACCTGCCGAACCAGGGTTCGGCCCGTTCCTTTCTCCGAACTACGAACCCAAACTCCGGACCAGGGTTCGTCCCTGCCTTTTCTCTGAACTCCGAACCTGCCGAACCAGGGTTCGGCCCGTTCCTTTCTCCGAACTACGAACCCAAACTCCGGACCAGGGTTCGGCCCTGCCTTTTCTCTGAACTACGAACCTGCCGAAACAGGGTTCGGCCCGTTCCTTTCTCCAAACTCCGAACCTGCCGAACCAGGGTTTGGCGCGTACTTACTCCGAACCTGACAAACCAAGGTTAGGCCTGGTCCTTTCTCCGAACTCCGAACCTGCCGAACCAGTATAGGGCCAGGTCCTTTCTCCGAACTCCGAACCCGAACTCCGAACCAGCGTTCGGCCCGGTCCTTTCTCTGAACTCCGAATCTGCCGAACCAGGGTATGGCCCATTCCTTACTACGAACCTGACAAACCAGGGTTAGGCCTGGTCCTTTCTCCGAACTCCCAACCTGCCGAACCAGTGTAGGGCTAGGCCCTTTCTCTGAACCCGCACTCCGAAACAGGGTTCGGTCCGGTCCTTTCTCCCATCTCCGAATTGGAACTCCGAACTCCGGGTAAAACACAATCCTGGACCAAACTGTTGTAAACCAGGGGTCGCAGGTTTGATTCCCGGCTTCTCCCAGTATGTCGGATGAGGCTTTAAGCCGCTGCCCCGTCTTCTGAGACTCTTTCAAACCAGAACCACTGCCGGTTGTGCCTTCGGGTGTTCCTGGACATAGAACCACAAAAAGTATAAACCCACCCGGCCAGTACTGGTACAGCCAAGGAACACGGCCACAAACAACGAGAATTTTCGGAAATTCAAAATAGCCAACAAGTGTCTTTTCGTGGGTACGGACGGACAGACAGACGGCGGGCGGACTGGGCGGACGGACTCGTACAGTGATTATAGTGCACATCTGTGGGTCGTGTAATTACATGTAGATCATCACTATATTAATTAGTAAATACTCAAACGAGTCTGCTATAATACTATTATGTAAGTTAATCTTGAGTCCTTCCTGCTCGCATACATAAAGTTTGGAAGTAGATGAAGGTTTGACAAACACTTTAGACATCTATCAGTTTCACCTGGAGAGATATCAGATAATGGCTTTAGGCCTTTACCATGTTTACGGTATGTTCTGCTTTCATATGTTTCGGCTAAACTATGCCGATCTACGTGTATTTATTCACACAGATTACCCTTATCTACTATACATTATCTATGGGTGTTTGGGTAGACTGACCTTGTGCTTTGTTTTTTACCCCTTTGTCCATTGACCTCGTGAAAAGATTTAGGACAGCGAATGTTCACTATCAAAATTAATGCAAAATTACGTCACGAAATGTATCAAACATGGATGGTTTTTGAGTCGTGTGACAAGCTCATGCGCGGATCCAGAGGGGGACTGGGGGCCCGGACCCCCTGAAAAATCACAAAAATATAGGGTCTCCTAGCAATATTGGTCCGGATCCCCTGAAAATCACAAAGCCACCAAGCCAGCATTCAATGTTGGGCCATCATCGGCACGTCAGCGAAACGTCCCATCAACAATTTTTCATATATAGGGACGGGTCTTCCCAGGTTGAACCAGTACTAAGCTAGGATTAATGTTCTTGCTCAAGGACACAACGCAATGACGTCGGTGAGGCTCAAATCGGCGGCCCCTCAGTCTCGAGCCAAGCACTCTACCACTGAGCCACTGGGAGTCAAGCACTCTATCACTGAGCCACTGCGCTACCAATGGCTCAGTGATAGAGTACTTGACTCGAGACCGAAAGGCCGCGGGTTCAAGCCTCACCGGCGTCACTGCGTTGTGGCTTGAGCAAGACACATTTATCCTAGCTTAGTACTGGTTAAACCCAGGAAGACCCGTCCCTGTTTAACTAAAAGATTGTTGATGGGACGAATCAAATCAAACAAACAAAACAAAATAGCCATGTTAAATTCATCCACGTTAATAGTGGCTAAATTATGAAATAGTTATACCATGGGTTGTCCGCCTGTACGTGGAGATAATCCACGAGCTTTACCAGAGGATTAACTTACGTACAGGTGTACAAACATGGTATAACTATTTCATACCACTTACATCAGTGAAGACCTTGCACATCATGAGATATTCGTGCTAACGTTGGTAAGGATGTCATAAAACCCGTTTCTTACGAAGCTGACCTGCGGACGAAACAGTTTGATATTACCCATGGTTGTAGATTTCATGAACAATTTTTAAAAAGTATAAAACATGCTTTTTGTAGGCATAAAACATATCATAAACAGTTTCACGAAACTATATTATGAAGGTCTTAAAACATCTCATAAATATATACTGACAGACTTTAAAAAGGCAACACTTGGATAACAGCTTTAATTTATGTCTCGGAAAAGAAGGCAGAACAATAATTTTGATTGAATGTTAAAAAGCATTCATTTGTAAGTAAAAAAAACAACATGGAAGACTTGTGAAGATGAACTTAAGGCATTAAAATGTAACCTTTTTGAGATAGGGGTCAACTGTTTCATGTGACTTAATGTTATGTATGAAAGATTCCCTACTTCTTTAAATTAAGAAACACTGGAAGCATCAACTTTGTATCATGGACTTTGTTAGTCATCGAGGAATCACTCTCATATAGATTGGCAGGTCCGCGATACAGCTTATTTGCGTATATGATGTTTATCTGGGTGTACTCTTTCATTCAATAGCTTAAAATCTGCTCTACTTTATACCCCTATTCCACACAGGTCCGGAATCCCACGAATTGACACGAATTGACAAATATTTGGATTCGTGGCTGAATCGTACTCAGTTCGTGAAGATCTTAACTGATTCGCACAGTCCGTAGTGAGTTCTTGCAATTCGTAGGTCTATCGGGAATTCGGCTCAAAAGTTTTGAACTGTTCATAACTTTGGCGACGAATTCCCTGATTCGAAAAATCGTGCGTGATTCGTACCAAATTCCTAAGGCATTCTTGGACATCGTACATGTAACTGAATCGTAATCGATTCAGAAGCGTTTAGGGGCATTTGTAGCTACTCTTAGCTCATTCGTGGGGAATCGGGAGATTAAGCCAAGCAATAAAACCATGGAAGAGATAGTAGATGGATAATATTCCCTAAGATTAATTACCCCGTCACGCGCATGTGAGCAGTCCTAGAAGTTGAAACAGGTTTGGAAGATTCTGGAGCACAATCAGGATCAGTCAGTAGCTCCTGGCTGGTGATTTTGCCAATGGCGAACTGCCTTATTTTTTTCCAAGTCAAAGAGTCTGGGTCAGGGCCTCTCGACTTTAACGTAGTTGTTTTCTTCTAGCTATATAAGAAGCCGTTTTCAACACTCAAGTTGCAGGAGCAATGTGAAGTTGGTTTGTTTTTCGTTATTCGTTTTTCGTTATTCGCTTTTCGTTTATCGTTATTCGTTTTTCGCTTTTCGATTTTCGTTTTGACATTCAAAATTCTATTTTGACATTCGAACTGGGGCCCAAGATCGTATTTTGACATTCAAAATCCTATTTTGAATTTCGAAAACGGGCCGAATATCGTATTTTGATATTCAAAATCCTATTTTGACATTCGAACTGAGGCCGAAAATCGTATTTTGACATTTAAAATCCTATTTTGACATTCGAACTGGGGCTGAATATCGTATTTTGATATTCAAAATCGTATTTTGACATTTTGACATCAAAATACGATATTCGGCCCGATTTCAAATGTCAAAATAAGAGTTTGAATGTCAAAATATGATATTCGGCCCCAGTTCGAATGTCAAAATAGGATTTTGAATGTCAAAATACGATATTCGGTCCAAGTTCGAATGTCCAAATAAGATTTTGAATTTCAAAATACGATATTCTGCCTCAGTTCGAATGTCAAAATAGGATTTTGAATATCAAAATACGATATTCGGCCCGATTTCGAATGTCAAAATAGGATTTTGAATATCAAAATACGATATTCGACCCCAGTTCGAATGTCATAATAGGATTTTGAATGTCAAAATACGATCTTCAGCCTCAGTTCGAATGTAAAAATAGGATTCTGAATGTCAAAATACGATATTCAGTGTCAGTTCAAATGTCAAAATAGGATTTTGAATGTCAAAATACGATATTCGGCCCCAGTTCGAATGTCAAAATAGGATTTTGAATATCAAAATACGATATTTGGCCCAATTTCGAATGACAAAATAGGATTTTGAATATCAAAATACGATATGCGGCCCGATTTCGAATGTCAAAATAGGATATTGAATGTCAAAATACGATATTCGGCCCCAGTTTGAATGTCAAAATAGGATTTTGAATGTCAAGATACGATATTCGGCCCGATTTCGAATGTCAAAATAGGATTTTGAATATCAAAGTACGATATTCGGCCCGATTTCGAATGTCAAAATAGGATTTTGAATGTCAAAATACGATATTCAGTGTCACTTCGAATGTCAAAATAGGAATTCGAATGTCAACATACAATATTCGGTCCCAGTTCGAATGTCCAAATAAGATTTTGAATGTCAAAATACGATATTCGGCCTCAGTTCGAAAGTCAAAAATGGATTTTGAATATCAAGTACGATATTCGGCCAAATTTCGAATGTCAAAATAGGATTTTGAATGTCAAAATACGATATTCGGTCCCAGTTCGAATGTCCAAATAAGATTTTGAATTTCAAAATACGATATTCGGCCTCAGTTCGAATGTCAAAATAGGATTTTGAATATCAAAATACGATGTTCGGCACGATTTCGAATGTTATAATAGGATTTTGAATATCAAAATACGATATTCGACCCAAGTTCGAATGTCATAATAGGATTTTGAATGTCAAAATACGATTTCAGCCTCAGTTCAAATGTCAAAATAGGATTTTGAATGTCAAAATACGATATTCAGTGTCAGTTCGAATGTCAAAATAGGATTTTGAATGTCAAAATACGATATTCGGCCCCAGTTCAATTGTCTAAATAGGATTTTGAATATCAAAATACGATATTTGGCCCAATTTCGAATGTCAAAATAGGATTTTAAATATAAAAATACGATATGCGGCCCGATTTCGAATGTCAAAATAGGATATTGAATGTCAAAATATGATACTCGGCCCCAGTTCGAATGTCAAAATAGGATTTTGAATGTCAAGATACGATATTCGGCCCGATTTCGAATGTCAAAATAGGATTTTGAATATCAAAATACGATATTCGGCCAAATTCCGAATGTTAAAATGGGATTTTGAATGTCAAAATACGATATTCGGCCCCAGCTCGAATGTCAAAATAGGATTTTGAATATCAAAATACGATATTCTGCCCGATTTCGAATGTCAAAATAGGATTTTGAATGTCAAAATACGATATTCGGCCCAGTTCGAATGTCAAAATAGGAATTCGAATGTCAACATACGATATTCGGTCCCAGTTCGAATGTCCAAATAAGATTTTGAATGTCAAAATACGATATTCGGCCTCAGTTCGAAAGTCAAAAATGGATTTTGAATATCAAGTAGGATATTCGGCCAAATTTTGAATGTCAAAATAGGATTTTGAGTGTCAAAATACGATATTCGACCCCAGTTCGAATGTCAAAATAGGATTTTGAATATCAAAATACGATATATGGCCCGATTCCGAATGTCAAAATAGGATTTTGAATATCAAAATACGATATTCGGCCCGATTTCTAATGTCATAATACAATTTTGAATGTCAAAATACGATATTCAGTGTCAGTTCTAATGTCAAAATAGGATTTTGAATGTCATAATACGATATTCGGCCCCAGTTCGAATGTCAAAATAGGATTTTGAATATCAATATACGATATTCAGTGTCAGTTCGAATGTCAAAATAGGATTTTGAATGTCAAAATACGATATTCGGCCCCAGTTCGAATGTCAAAATAGGATTTTGAATATCAAATTACGATATTTGGCCCAATTTCGAATGTCAAAATAGAATTTTGAATATCAAAATATGATATTCGGCCCTACTTCGAATGTCCAAATAGGATATTGAATGTCAAAATACGATATTCTGCCCCAGTTCGAATGTCAAAATAGGATTTTGAATGTCAAAATACAATATTCGGCCCAAGTTCGAATGTCAAAATAGGATTTGAATGTCAAAATACGATATTCGGCCCAAGTTCGAATGTCAAAATAGGAATTTGAATATCAAAATACGATATTCGGCTTGATTTCGAATGTCAATAATGGATTTTGAATGTCAAAATACGAATACGATATTAGGCCCCAGTTCGAATGTCAAAATAGGATTTTGAATATCAAAATACGATATTCGGCCCGATTTCGAATGTCAAAATAGGATTTTGAATATCAAAATACGATATTCGGCCCCAGTTCGAATGTCAAAATAGGAATTTGAATGGCAAAATACGATATTCTGCCTCAGTTTGAATGTCAAAATAGGAATCTGAATATCAAAATACGATATTCGGCCAATTCCGAATGTCAAAATAGGATTTTGAATGTAAAAATACGATATTCCGCCCGAGTTCGAATGTCAAAATAGGATTTTGAATATCAAAATACGATATTTGGCCTCAGTTCGATTGTCAAAATAGGATTTTGAATAACAAAATACGATATTCGGCCCGATTTTGAATGTCAAAATATGATTTTGAATGTCAAAATATGATATTCGGCCCCAGTTCGAATGTCAAAATAGGATTTTGAATGGCAAAAAAAATACGATATATTAGCCCGATTTCGAATGTCAAAAAAGAAAAACCAAAAGCGAAAAACGAATAACGAAAAGCGAAAAACGAATAACGAAAAACGAATAACGAAAAACGAAAAGCCAAAAACGAAAAACAAACCAACTTCACATTGCTAGTTGCAGGATCAATTCTATTGCTGCTTTTCGAGGAACATTCATTTTGGAACTGATGCCCCAAAGCATTTATGGGCCTTTTTTATTACTAATGTGAGAGAAAATCTCGCGAATCGTGGTGAATCGTCGCGGATTTCTGTTAATTTGTACCCAATTCGTGCTGTATTCGGCATATTCTTAACTGATTCGTAATTGATTCCTTAACTTTCTTGCAGCATGTTCTAATGTTATTTTGATAATCGTAATGAATTCTTGCGCGATTCCAGCCGAATTGAGCCGATTCCCCCGAATATTCGTAACGACATCGTATCTGAATCGGGGCTGACTCGTAGAACTTCACGATTGGAGAAAAAAAATAATGAAACCTCACGAATCCCCCCTAATAAGAAAAAAATCAATTCGTGGCGATTCGTGGCCTGTGTGGAATAGGGGTATAAGGAATGTTTAAACGGCTAAATTCATACGGAGCTAATAACGTCGTCCAGTTTAGTTGTACAATTAAAACTAAAGTGTTTGCTGAAGACGCCAACTCATGATGACATTATCGAAGCAAAGGAAGTTTACGTTCAGCAGTCTTTTGGAAGATATAAGGAGAAGGTAGTGTTGCGTAATTAAAGTCCGTCAGTATATGTTTTGTCTAACACGTTAACTTTCCTTTTATCTCATCGTTGGTGGTTTAATGGTCATAGTCTGATTTACAAACGCCAAAACTTGACCGGGTGGGTTCCCTACGGGAATTTTTTCCACATGGATTTTTGTGGCAATCTATAGATTCGAATGTTACGCTAAATTCTTAAGCTAGAATGTTATGCTAAAGTCTAAAGATAACCATTAATCGGATCGTTCTGCTCCAGCATGCGGTCTTCTTATATGCTGTCTTAGCATTTGGTTGGTTGTGTCTGTGTTTAACTTCCTACAGAAATAACCCGTCATATATTTCAATTCTGTATGCCCTAATACTGAAATTATGAGCATGTATAGCAAACTAATGTACTCAACAAATCAAGTTTTAACTTTATTATGCACATGCTAATAAGATCTCATAATCGTTTTGTGGCTGTTCCTTGGATGTAACTGTACTGGGCCGAGTGGGTTAATGTTTTTTTTTGTTGTTTTGACTTTGATTTTGAAATTGTCAATTTCCCATTTTTAGATGGCGATGTTCCTCGCTTTACATCCTATGGAGTCTATACCTCTCAATTCATTCGTTTTGCTAGAGCATTTAGCTGTGTTGCTGACTTCAACATTCGCAATAAATTGTTAACTCAGAAACTTCTTAAACAAGGCTATCGGTATCATAAACTTCGCAAAACCTTTTCTAAATTTTATAGACGATACTATGATTAGATATGATTCTAAATTCCGAGTTGGACTTAAATCTCTCTTGCGCCAAGGATTTTCGGAACCTGATTTCTATGGTGACTAGGTGTATAAATTGAAGAAAATTGTTGGCTCCAATATTATTTCAGCGCAGTTCATTAAAATAATTTCCCATCATAAAAAGATTGGCTATAACATTAATGTATTGCAACAGACTGCATGCTTGGTGGTCAACCGAATCACGGTTGGCAACTTCGCTTTCCTCTTTAATTGTACGCCTGCTGGTCGGACTTCAGGCTCTATGATGGTTCCGACTTAAAGACTACATGTAAGTCTTATCTATTGATGAGATGGTAGGGGCATGATGCTTCGGCTGTTTGTCGGACCCACCTGTTTTTTCTTTTGCTCCCGTATTCGTTTTTATTTACTGTTGAATCATTGTTTTTTGCTTTATCTCCTTGTTATATCTTGATTTATATGTTTTAGGAGATGATGCATTGATAAGTTAGGGGTCTTTCATGCAAACCAAATATCTATGTGTCTTGATCCACATCTGAATATAGGGTGAGGTTGGTGCCGTTAAACCGGTTTAAGCCCTCCAGTAAAATAGTTTACTGACCGTTCCAAGGCGGTACTTCTTTTGTGGATCTTTTATGTTTTTTTGTCTGTCTTGTGTTTGCTATGTCTTTGTGCGCGTCTGTTTATATGTGCTTTGTGGTCACCTAATGGGAAAAGGCTGACCTCTTGGCTCTCGTTTGTGGTGTCTAACTGTGAGTTTGTCACTTTCCCATTGGTATCCTGGATCAGGTGTGGTACTTGATTGTATCGATTCCTGATCTTTGCACCCTTACTTATTATGACTGGAAGCACCTGAAGGCTCAATCGGCAGTTGTTCTGGTTTTAAAGCGTCTCAGAAGACGGGGTCACGGCTAAAAGTCTCATCCGACAGACTAGGAGAGCCGGGAATCAAACTCAGGACTCCTGGGTACAAAGCGAGTGACTTATCCACTACATGTACATCACGGCGGTTCACATCCTAATTACTGTGTTAAGGGGACGTCAACGTCTAGCTTTGAACGGCTATATCTCGGTAAATAATGGGAATTACTTTTTAATTTTGAACTGCAAAGGAAAAGTTGACACCAGAAAACGGTGCATCTAAAAATGATGAGAAACGGTTTAGTATTGACGGAGAAAATCGATTTCCCATATCAAAGTTACGTTTTCAAATTAACGTCATCCTCAGTTCCCACTGAGACTTTTTAAACTTTAGGGCGGCAATTTGTTTTTGTAATCTTCAAACAATTTGCTTTTTTTTCTAAACACTCAAGCGTCTCGCACAATTATACATGTTATTATATGAAAAAGTATGAACGCCAGAGTGAGTGACGTCGAACGTTGGTGACTGCAAATCTCAATTTCACTTGGATTGTTTTAATTGAGTTGTTTGTCATGGTCTGCGACCAAATTTCAATCTTAACCAAATTAATATCGAACCTGGGACAAATGAAAAACTGACGGGGCTCTTACAAATGTTCATGTAGTAGGGTAGAAAATAGAATGTTTTTTATTATACATGTTTTTTTCTACCCATCCATGAACTTTCGGATCCGTTACCCTTAACACACGTTTTTTAATGTTTATTTGGCTTATCATGAATGGCGACCTATTAAAATAAAAATAAAACAATGCAATTTAGAGTAGCTAAAAAACTCTGCCAAAAAAGCAACCTAAATTGGTACTGGAAATCCGAACACAACTCCCGTCAAACACATCGACATTGATAGGACGTTGTTTTGGCGTTTAGTGTCTACCGGGCTTGTCCATGGGTCAGTGGTCCAAGTTGCGCCAAAGGGATATAACTACGCTAGGAAATTACGGGATTATGCGTTTGTCTCTCTTGAATATGAACTTTGTGGCCTGACCTACCACGATATCAGCTGATCTTTCGACCAGGTTAGTTTTATTTTACATTCCTCTTATTTTATTCAGTTTCCATTCAGTGAAGCACATATGAGATGCCAATGCACGCTGCATCTCGTCAGGGCCTGTGGATATTGCCTTACGTGTCTCTTGACTTATTGCCTCTTTACGTAATAGTTATTCCATGGGTTGTCCGCCTGTACGTGGAGATAATCCACGAGCTTTAGCGAGTGGATTATCTTACGTACAGGTGGACAAACATGGTATAACTATTTTATACCACCTACACCAGTGTAGACCTTGCACATCACGAGATATTTCATGCTAAAGTTGGTAAGGGTGGTATAATGAACAATATCTTTTCAGCCAGATAACTTAAGTCTCTAAAATATTAAGAGCTGTTCAAGATTTGTGTCCCTTCATTAGCACGGTGGGATCGCGGGGTCCCGCCGTGCATACTTTGATGGTTTTCAAATTATTGCTGTATCTGTCATCGCCGAATTTTCCTTACGACTTTGCGGTTTTGTTTTTGACGTAACACACTTATTAAACTTTAAGTTTGTTGTTTATTATGTAATGACAAAAATGGGTGCTACATGTAATAGAATAATAGTTAATAAATACGCCCCACTATTCAAGTAAAACAATTTGTATGTGTATTTTTACGCAATATTTTCGGATTCGAAGGCAATGTTTCCATTAGTTTATTCATTGTCGCACAGGAAGTCCGCTAGCACGAACTAACCTGTCGCCTTTCGCTCGGTGCACGCTGGGATTGAGCCGCCATTTTTATTAAAATATATTATGCGATCACTGCTTGCAGGACTCGGAGCTTTACATCCAGAAAATACTGGCTAAAAGAGAAATGATAAACTGTCAAAAAAAATAACTTTTTGCCATTTTTAACAATAAATTCTGCCATTACAGCAGTGCGAGAATTGAACGAGACTAGCCAAATATCGCTAGTTACCCATAATGCAAAGGGCGAAATGCGAGAGATCTAGATGAGGTATCGTCAGGTCTCGCGAGAATGTTAGTTTATTTGGTTGTGTCGAACCGAATTCGGCCAAACCTACGACTATAGCCGGACCGAATCTTCAGAAAATAGGGAGAAATAAAAGCCGGGACCAATGCCCTGTACCAAAATTTATTGGCATCAAAATGTTATTTATGCAAATATTAAGATAAAAATTGATCACTTGCTCATTTTAGGGTCTTTTAAAAATGCATAACAGTTTTTTTAAACCAACGCTTCGTTAAAATTATTAACACAGATGCCGACAATATCAAGCATTTTAGACATATGACGAGTTTTCGAGGTATTGACGATATCAAGCAAATATAGGCTCAACAGAAACATTTTTGATCATAATCTTTCCGTTTCGATATATGTGAAGGTCCCACTGGTTTTGAAAAAAAAAATGAATCCACCGAAATTCAGTCAGGGACCAGCTTTGGACCAACCTGTGACTAAATTTGCCTTTAATATTTTAGAGCGGTATTGGCGATGACAAGGAACGTTTTATTTACATGTATGGCTACACACTCAGGCTTTAAAAACACTTTTTCATCTGGATGTCTGAGCAGGTGTAAATGAATTAAACTGCGAATTTAAGAGGAAATCTGTCCAGAACCAAACCGGATCAAAATCTCCATTTGTTTAGGGTCACATGACCAAGATGGCCACCACGCCCATATATTAGGTAAAAACCCTTTAAAATAATCTCTGAAATCAATAAGCCAGCGGGCATGGGACATGGTATGCAGCATTGGGAATGTGGTCTTTACCAGTTTCTTTCAGATGATGATTCTTGGTTGACCTTGACCTTCTTTACAATCGCCACCATGCCCATATATGGTAAAAGACTCAACATATTTTCTGAAATCTAAAGGTCACTGACCTTAGCATTAGGTTGTTGGGTCTTTGTATCTCATTTGAATATTCGACCTTGCAAAATATGTTAAAACAAAGAGTCTAGATTGATCACGACCTGGTCAAACATTGTTTAAGAGATCTTGTGTTTCAATATCAGACCCAGGGGAGAACTTCAGGCCGACTAGTTTGTCTTTTCTCTTCTGTTGTGTGTTGCCTTTTAAACCATATGGGTGACATCACATAGGTATTTTGGTGTATGCACCAATTTTGTATGATCTGCTAGTTCCCAGTCTGAAAATAACCAATACTTGAAAATACAGGTAACCAGGACCCCCCCCCCCCCCTTTTTAGAAAGGATTCTTTTTACATGTTCTTCATATATCGACAATGTTTATGCTCGAAATCAAAATATAATGCAATAATTATCAAAACCAATCACTGAAACAGTGTGAAAGAAAAGTCAGGTTGTCCGCAGAACCCCCCCCCCCCCACGACCCCTGGGATGGTGTCAGTATTTATCAAAACATGGTCATGTTGCTCATCAAATTAAGGGGTATCAAGAATGCAGAAACATGGTAGTAACTATTTTGCCCGCAGACACCCCAACCCTGTTGTTTCCAAGTAGGTATAAATTCAACTTTTTCAGGACATGGTCATGCTGCATATTAAATTAAAGAGATCATGATGGTCAAATGTATATATTAAGGGGTCACAGATTATAACTCCCCCCCCCCCCATAAAAAAGTATTTCTTGTCTCAGAAAAAATGTAGAGCCTGATGAAATACCGCATTATGTGGCATTTCATATGGGTCTTCACTGTTTGCCAAAGTACCCATTTAGGGGTTTCCGGTACACTAAAGGTTAATTTTGAAATTCTAACCTATGACCCATTGATATGTACAGTGAACCGTCGTTTGTCCATTATATTAAGCCAGATGGAAGAATTCACCAGTATACAAAGCAATGATATTGCACCTCAAATGGAACACAGTTTTTCGTTTTAATACATGAAGATTTCTTCACCCTGAAAATTTGCATGTGCATAGATATAGCAAAACCCTAACTAGATTTAATTTTTGGCGGAGAGTGATATCAATCTTACTGCTCTGATATCTTGTAAAAATAAATCACTTAGTTTTTGTTGGAATGAAAATACCCGTTTAGTACCCATTCTTGTACTGTCAGTGCAATATACCTGGGATAGATATAGTACTGTGTTTCTAAGTTGTTAGTGACCCCCGTTTTTGCTGATTATTATTAAATGGTGATTTTAATTGAAAAATAAATTAGAGAAATGAATTTAGATATAGACCGCGTAATTGAATTTTTTTTTCACTTAAATATGAGTTTTTATATAGGCTGGGATTAGATGGAATTTTGGCGTGTGTCTGCTGCTCCTCTTTGAATTAGTCCCCAAGTAAACCTAACGATATAAATAAACTATGACTTATACTGGTCAGTGGTGGTAATTCGTGCGTTAAGCTATAATTCACCGCCTATACTAACTTATAAAATTCAATGTACGTCTAAAACCGATGTATTAAAATGGCCTGTATTCATAAGCGAACGATATATGCTGGGTAATTTTATGTCGTTGCTGTCCTCTGCAGAATATTCTTTCGAGGAAATAGTTTTAAAAATGTCTTTCAGCAATGCAAGTTGGGTGTCAAACAGTATGGAACCAGATAATGTCCAATTGTTTTAGCCTGATCTGGGTTTAGGATGTTGACAAAGTTTATCAGCGAAAGAGCTTCAGAAGGCAAATATTCGATGTAGTTGGAAAGCAAAACGAAAATCCAAATATGGTGTATTTATGAATTCAAGACAACTAAAGAATTGGTGTATTTCCCCAATTTGTAATCTTTAAGTTTTTAATGCATGTCCCCGATTCGCTATATCTCGTCAACTCCCTAATCCTCATAAACTCTTTACCTACTAATGTCGTCTGCTGATAACCCTGGCAAACAATTTGGACCCAGCTTAGGCCGGATTAAACGTCGGGCATGATCTGGATCCAAACTGTATTACACCCTAATGATATTCCTGAAAGATTCAAAAAGAAAAAACAAACTGATTTTGAAAAAAATCAGCAGACGATAAAACATGACAAATTACCTAGTAGGCAAAAGAGTCAAACAAGAGCTCCGTCAGCGGCGCAATACACTCCCATTTGCTAAGACAGTTGGGGCATCACTTCAAGTTTAGAAAGGAGGAACATTTATTCTTGTGCACGACACATCGTCCTGACTCAGTTCTGAGTAACCTATGGCATTACAACAATGAGTTATGGGGTGTAAATGAATGAAATTTACACAGAATAAGCATTAAGACAATCAAAGGACCATAACTCTGAAACAGAAAAATGGAAAGTAACCATAATTAATGCGTCACATCGTCTTGACCTGATACACATTCCTATAAAGTTTCATGACAAGATTTTTTTATGATTTTCAAAGGGGCATAACTCAGAAACTAAGATAAGGGGAACAGCCATTCTTGTGTGGAATACTTTGTCTTGACTAAATATACAGTTCCTATTAATATCATAAAGACATCTTGAAGATTGTTTACAGACGGACGAATGGACGGATGGACAGACAGACGACGCCATGCCATAATACGACCGTTTTTTTTTTCAAAACGGGCATATAAAAGGCAACAAATTGTGTTTCATTTACCGATATAGAAGTACTTAAATAAAGGAAGCTTGTTTAATGCTAAAGCCTAAAATTTGCCTGCTGTCAACTTGGCACAGTCAAGGACCCCCTATAGACCTTTTACGATTGCGTGTGTGCGTGCGTATGTGTGTCAAAATGATGATAAGTAAGGCTTGCGGTAAAGATTTTCACTGAATCAGTGGATAAAGATAATTCTGTAGGCTTGTAAATATCATAATAGCAAATGCAAATATACCACGTGTATCTATTGAGGTACAAATGGGTATATTCACAGGGAAAACAACTAAGTTATTCTTTTGTACAGGGAGGGGTTTTGGGCTTCAGTTACAAATAAGGCCTTCTCCCAAAAATAAGTTTTAGTTACGCGGTGTGCATTAAATGCACATGCATAGTGTCGTTCGTTCAAGTAAAATTTAAAGCGGTTTAAAAAAAGAAAAACGGGGGTCATTAGTGATTACAGCACACGATTATTTTGTAACACCAAATGGTGCGGTTTACGATGCAATCCAAGCTGCTTATATAGTTTTATGGATAATGGGTTATTTACACGTTTCATGCCTACCAAGTACCATCATTTTTCCTGCTTCCGTCTGTCTACGTATCTGTATGTTTTGTTCATGTCTCTGTATGTGCGAGCGTACAACTAGAAATACACAGTCCTGAAAATACGAATATTATCACAGATTTACGGGCACTTACATGTACTACATTTCATTTTATATTTAACTTTTACTGCTTCTATATATGATGGAAAATATGCCTATTTTCATATGGGAGTGGTGATATCAATAATAAGCAGACTCATTCATGGAATAGCTAGGCAAATGAGCGCTTCCAACTAAGAGGGCATTTTGGGCAGTAGACATCTATAGATGTAGCCTTTCGTTTGGGTCACCGTCTTTGTGGTATGGTTAGATAACTTAAACATTGTTGACTATGCTGATAAACAGCAACGCAAGCCAATATGCAGCTACATTTAAAACCCACTGATGCATTGTTGTAAATTGTCTTATATTAGTAAAAACATGACTTTATGTTGAACTGATAGTCATTGATCCGGTATCGCTCAAGGTACAAGAAGGAATGTTATTTCGCATAAAGCATTAAGAATGTTAAAATTCCATCCTATCACAGCATTTATGAAAA
The DNA here is from genome assembly GCA_964019695.1 of Loripinus fragilis. Classification (NCBI taxonomy): domain Eukaryota; kingdom Metazoa; phylum Mollusca; class Bivalvia; order Lucinida; family Lucinidae; genus Loripinus; species Loripinus fragilis. The sequence goes on from OZ026516.1 coordinate 126,444,201, forward strand.
CGTATACAAACTTCAAAAATATTTTGGTCAGGGTTTTTTGGTTTAAATATATTTTTCGAATTTAATTTAAAATTCCCATTTTAGATTTAATGTTATTGTCAAAAATAGTGTTCCATTTGAAGGGCTATACTACAGTAATACGAAATCCATATTTCAGGGTGGAGATGGCTAAGAATCCGACTGTTGTAATCATTGGTGCTGGTATGGCGGGGCTATTCGCAGCCAGTCATCTGTTCAAGTCAGGACTCAATGATGTCATCATTCTTGAAGCCTCGAACAGGTAATGCTTCTGCATACATGTACATGTATGATCTAGGTATTTTACCATTTGACCCTTTGTTGTATAAATCGATGCCTAACTTAGACAGGCCTTTAGTTAAGAGGGCGTAACAGAAAAATAATTTTCTTATTTTTCAACCAATACATATGTTGTTGGTACTCAAATGAACCGTCTCAATGAGACGGTTCTTTTGAGCACAAAAAACATATGATAAAACTATGGGTACAAAAATATTAACAATTTTACATTGAAATGTTTTTGTTTATCTAAGGCCATCCTTAAAAAATATTTGTTTGCCGTGCTCCTACCCATCAATTTCAGTTTTGTTAGGTAGGTAAGTTATTTCTTTTAGAAATTCAACATAATTTTATGACCTCTTCTTGCTGTCACTTTTAGAGGATTTACAAATGCTGTAAATAAGGTAAGAATGCATACAATAACAGTCTCTGTAACAGTTTCTCTAATTAAAATACAGCCTTTAATGATTTTAAAGAAGGGTTTGTTAACAGAATTAGTGAAAATTAAAAACAATCTCAGAAAGGCAATAAATATTTTTGGGTAGGGCCTGTTTTGGGTGGGTAGGTAGGAGCACGGCAAACCAACATTTTTTTAAGGTCGGCCTAAACCTTTGTAGTAACAGGACGAGTTATCATATCATGAGTGCTTATTGTCATGCTTTAAACATGGCGTGAACAGCTATCTAGTGGGACTATAAGTATGATATTTGGCTAGAATCTTCATATATGACTCGTATATAAAGATTCTGGCCAAATTTGACCTTTTTTGGGGTGTGCGAGAGGCGAAGTCTCAGGCGAAACTGGGCGGATGCGCAGGCTCGCCTGAGTTTGCGCTGTGCTACCAAAATCTCAGGATTGTTTGCATTCGGGAATAGCACGACCCTTGAGTCTGCACTATAATCACCACTGCGCTCCCTGAGATCTGACCTTTACCTTTGAACTAGAGTTCATAACCGTGTTCTGATTTACACCCCATAGGCAATCATTGTGCCAAATATGAACATCCTCGGTCAAATTCGTTACGAGGAAAACCGACTGACGGACGGACGGGACCGATTACAATATATCCTACATTTTTAAAAAGTGCGGATATATAAATAATCCAACATCTTACCTGCACGACTTGCCACGCTAATCCCTACAGTCTTAGACATACTAACGATATCCGCACAATTCATGCTACAGTTCCTTCTATCTCTCCACAAATACGAGAATGGAATTAATTACTATTAAATAAATAGTCCGGCCCAGTTACATCATATAATCCTTTTAATTCTGATGGATTTTTCCAAGAATGCTGATAGAAAAAGTATAGAATTGTATTTCGAAAACTTAGGGGTCATGGATAGATTTGATTTTAATTCTGGTGAAATTCTTTAATTTATCTTAACAAACAGTGCAGACCCTGATGAAATGCCGCATGATGCGGCATTTCATCTGGGTATTCCCTGTTTGCGAAAGTACCCGTTTACCGGTATCCAGAATGAAAATGGTTTAATGTCAACTCGACAAAAGCACCACCAACGCGTAGACAACCTTGCCCAATCGACCTGGGTTAATCCTTAAAGCAAAGTATAAAGAAATGAATAGGGAAGTATTATTTAAAATCTTATGAAATTCAAAAGCAGATTCTAAAGCTACGTTGAACCAGCGTATAAATATAGTTCAAGGTTAGCTAGCTTTTAAAAAAAATTTGAACCATCACATGGCGTTTTAAAGTTATTAAAAGAATTTTTATAGTGTTTTAGTATTGCATTTGCTGAAGCCACTCGTTTCAGTGTTTCATATGTTTCATGTATTCAAGCTCTGAGAAGTTTTGTTTTAGTTAACGATTTGTACATAGGTGATCCATTGGAGGCAAATATACATATTCCAGTAAGACTCTGCTCATTTAGTGCCTCCCAAGCAGTATCTATAGGTCATTTAACCCTATTCAACCCTATTCCTCAATCGAAGTCAATGCACATAATGACTAGGGGGGCATATTGAAAATGATGCATCTACATCTTGTTAGAAGGTTCCATGTTTGATCTGGATTCTAGCTCAGTGGTAAGGTCTCTAATTGGCCTTTTCATTTCTCAGATGCAAGCCGGTATCCAGCTCAGTTGTAATGTCTCTAATTGGCCTTTTCGTTTTTTGAAGCATTCCGGTATCCAAAGTATATCAGCATCGTCACGCAATGGTGGAATTTTGGAAGTAGCTTGATCGACAGGGAGTTTGAGAAAGAACAGTAAAAGGCACTGATGCTGGGGAGTTAACCCCGATCCATTCGTGGCCAGTATTTCCGCAGCTTTTTAATGGAACAGGCCCGAATCGAACACATGCACATGAAAGTTTTACTCCTCAAAATAATCGAAGGACCAGTACTATCAATTAATACATTGTCGCATTTTGAAAAAAAAATTACAATCAATTCTAATTTTTTCTGACATCTTTGATGCCCTAATGCCAAGTTAAACAGCAAAATGAAAAAGGTAGAAAATGTTACAAACATTAATTTTGTGTCATTTTAAAACTTGACCAAATGTTTTACAATGTCATTTTTTTATCTGTGATCCAATGGACCACAGAACTGCGTGAAACGAGTAAATTATACTTTTAGATAACTGAGATCTCTGTTTTCGCATGATTTTATGGTGTTTTTATCCAGTCGATAGCACCCACCTCTTCCTGTGAAAGAAAATTAGCCCCATTTGGCTGCGTCGTAATGACCAGACTATGGGTTCAGACAACTGGTTTTGGCGTTTGTCTGTGACAATCTTTGTAGAATTTGTCGCACTCAAAGGCATAGAGTGACGATAGAAATTTGATTCATGATGGTCAAGTGCACACATTGTTTAAAAAAAAAAAAAAAACAATGTCAAAACTCCATTGTCAGCGATGGAATTTTTTGCTTCCCAGTATAATGAAACTGTTTGAAGAAAGTTTTTGCATGTAAGTTGAACTGTTTAAAACAAAGTTTAATTTGGTGTTACATTCATTCTACTCGAATGACCACAGATGAATTCCTTTACCCCACCCACTGCCTTTTGAATGTGTGTTTTTGGGGGTATGTGCATTTGAGACACAGTCACGACAGAATTAGGCATGGAAATCAGTAACAATAATTCTTCATTTATGGACATAAAGAGTAGACAGATTTAGGCCAAGTTCTACAGAATTTATATGTTTGTGCTTATTATACTCGCGTTCGAAAATCTTGGTCTTTCAATTATTTTGAGGAGTATATATATATATATATATATATATATATATATATATATATATATATATATATATATATATATATATATATATATATATATATATATATATATATATATATATTAAAAAATAGACACATTGGAACACTTGAAGTTTTTTAATTATTTAATTAAAAAACTTAAAGTGTATATATACCATCGTGAACAATGCTCCAGTTCGTAATCTACGAAAGTACTGTTGTTCGTGAAGTTATATTTCCTTACTTCTAATATGATCTAATTCGCTTGTATCGTTGTCTCCTGAAGGAAACTATTAAAATAGGTTCGTCCGCCCGTCCTTCCTTACCTACCAATATACCCTTGTTGGCTACTTTGAATTTGGGAACATTCGCATTTCCCAAGCCTCCCGAAACCCACCTTTGGCTTGTTGGGTACATTTTTTGAAAATTGGCTACTTTGTCTTACATAGAAAGTACCGGACAAAAATCTTTTTGTGATCACGTCCGTTCTTTGTGAACGCAACTCCCCTTACAGTTTTAGTTCGATCGTTTAGACAGTTCATGGTCATGTGGTTTGGACATAATCGTCAAGCTACTATTATTATATTCATCTTTGTAAAGCTTTTTCGGCATTTCAGATGCAATGTGTGGGTACTGTGTGAACACAACTCCACTTACAGTTTTAGTTTGATTGAAATGGTTTGTTAATGGTCTAAAGATGTGCATGTGATTTGGACATTATCGTCAATTACATTGTACTTACATCACTTTTAATAACATGTGAACTGAGTATTTTTATGCCCCCAACTTTGGAAAAAAATAAGTCTGGATTATCCCCCGTTGTGGAGTTATGCCCTTTTAAAGGGTCGTAATGAAAGTTTGTAATCAAGATATCTCAAAATCTATATTAGCTATGAGCTTCAAACTTGGTCAGCTAATAGAGCATTATACATGTATATTTACTATAGTAGATAACCTGGTGAGAATTAAAAAAAAATTTTTTTGAGTTATTGCACTTTGCAAATTTGGACATAGAAAATTTGATATCATCAAAAACTATTATAGCTATGAGCTTCAAACTTGGTCAGGTCATAGTAGATAATGAATAGATAATATGGTGAAAATTAAAAAAAAAAGTAAATTTTATTTTTTTGAAAGATTGCCCTTTGCAAATTATTGGCATTGAAAACTTGTAATCAAGATATCTCGAAAACTATTACAGCAAGTAGCTTCAAACTTGGTCAGCTGATAGAAGATAATGAGTAGATAACTTGGTGAAAATTAAAATAAATTCTTTCGAGTGATTGCCCTTTGCAAATTTTGACATTGAAAACTTGTAATCAAGATATCTCAAAATCTATATTAGCTATGAGCTTCAAACTTGGTCAGCTAATAGAGCATAATAAGTAGATAACCTGGTGAGAATTTTTTTTTTTGAGTTATTGCACTTTGCAAATTTGGACATAGAAAATTTGATATCTCAAAAACTATAGCAGCTATGAGCTTCAAACTTGGTCAGGTGATAGTAGATAATGAGTAGATAATATGGTGAAAATTTTTAAAAAAAAGTTATTTTATTTTTTTTAATGATTGCCCTTTGCAAATTTTTTGCATTGAAATCTTCTTGACAAGCAAAAGGTTGGGGGCATAATGTTTCATAAACATCAATTCTAGTTCAGTATTTCAGATGCAATGAGTGGGTATAGTCATGTAAGCGATTTTCGCCAAGAAGGAGATCTCCCCAATTTTACATTCCATCGCTATTTTCGGGTGCGAGATATCACAGTCTCATTCTGAGAAGGGGATTTCTAACGTCAAAAGAAAAACTATCTGTTTTATATACCAAACAGTAAGAAAATGCATATCTAAGAGGTAAGCTATTGGTCACTTAATACGTGCATCAACATTTTCCCGCCATTTTCACTAATTCTTTTGAACCCCAATCCTGAAATCTAAAACATCTCTTCGTCCGTCTGCATTTATTTTGACATCTTCACGATGGCGTCCAGAAACCTCAGTTGCCTATTTTTGACTTGACTTGATCCTGAGTTTATTTTTCTACTGCTGCGGGTGTCCCAGGTACTGGGGTAGGCAGCAGGTGGCTAGAGTGTCTAACACCCAATCCCCACGCATCTCTGTTCAGTGGATCGATGCTGCCAAGGCTGCACATTTTCATGTCAGTCTTAACACACTAAGACCAGGTTTTTTTTAGGTCTCCCTCTTCTTCTGGCGCTAGGAATCGTCATACTTGTGATAGAGTTTATGCCTATTGTGGGGAAAATACTGGTCTCAAGTGGTTTGGCTTATAAGCAGCTGTACTGACTAAATATTTATTCATGTTTTTTTTTATAAATACCAATATTTCACCAGCAGTGGTTTGATATATTCCTAAAGTACATTTAAGAAAGCTTTAAGTCTTCTTTCTCATTTACTGCCAGATGCAGGGAGGAGCGATTGTACATTTCGTCAGATGACAGTAACACGTGTTTTTTTTCGCCTGCGACATACTAAAAGCAAAATGAAGGATTCTTCCTCGGCTTTCTGTGGGCTACGCCCACCTCGCGGTTTAAACGAGAACGCCTAGAAAAAGTATCATTTGTTTATTACATATTGAGCGTTCATAGTTTGCCAACATTTTTCTTTATTTTTTAGGATAGGTGGTCGAATCCACACCATACCTTTTGGAAATAGTCAGTACCCCATAGAGTTGGGAGCCAACTGGATACACGGTGCCACGAAACAGAATTCAGTGTTTGAACTGGCTGAAAGGGGAGGTTACCTAACTCCGTATCGAATGCTTAACAGGTAATATTGAATATTTGAAGTAAGACTAACTCCGTATCGAATGCTTAACGGGTAAGATTGAATAATTGAAGTCAGAATCGTCCCATGGTGAGGGAGGGGGAGGTTACCTAACTCTGTATCAAATGCTTACCAGGTAATATGGATTATTTGAAGTAAGAAACGTCCTTTGGTGAGGGAGGGGGAGGGATTTACTAACTACATATCGAATGCTCAACAGGTAACATTAAATATTTGAAGCAAGAACCGTCCCATGGTGAACGGGGAGGTTACCTTACTCTGTATAAAATGCTTACCAGGTAATATTGAATATTTGAAGTAACAAACGTCCTTTGATGAAAGGGGAGGTTACCTAACTCTGTATCGAATGCTTAGCAGGTAAGATTGAATATTTGAAGTAAGAAAGCATCACAGCGAACCGTCCCATGACAATCAAGATATATCAAGATATATTGCATTAGTATATACAGCAAAACCTGTGTTAAACAGCCACTCAAATAGAAAATCGAAGATTTTAATGGAATGTGGTAGCTTAATGAAGGTCGAAAGAATTACAGAATACTCCAAGGGTGTGTGAGCATGGTAAGCTCTAGTGCATGGATGTTCGCTGTTCGATTACGCGATGAAACCACAATCAATGGCTCGTTCCTCTTTTTACAACCGCAAGGTATTTAGTAGATTACTGTGTGTGTGTGTGTGTGTGTGTGTGTGTGTGTGTGTGTGTGTGTGTGTGTGTGTGTGTGTGTGTGTGTGTGTGTGTGTGTGTGTGTGTGTGTGTGTGTGTGTTTAACACATGAGCCTAAAGACATAGACAAACAGTACAGACCATGACTACACGCCACAGACTGCAGCGTCTGATCATGATCTCCATTGTTGACGCATTGTGTAATCTGTAAAATATTGAATAAAAATGAAAAGTACCTATTAGCAGCTCTTACATTTGAAAGAGATTTATTCAAAAAATAGCGTCTAAAATGTGACAGGACGACAACAGGTGGACGAGAAAATCGGATCTCAGTGTACGGTAGAAACCAATTTTATTGTTACGCCTTAGCCCTGACCACAAAACATCAGTAAGCAAGCAAGTTAAATTTGGACTTTCCGCAGAAGAGTCTTAATTTGCTTGACGGTGGTAAGTTCTTGAAAAATGGTCCACATCAGGGGTTCTGATTACCGTACTTCGCTGGAACCTGGTTAACTAGACTTGCTCCCATGGTCAAACTTGATTACTCAAACTTAAAAAAAAATGAGCCGTGACATGAGATTTCCAACAATGTGGTATGTGCGACTAGCAAAGGCTCAGACCAGCCTGCGCATACGCGCAGACTGATCAGAGCCTTTGCTAGTCGCAAGAATATTATATGAGTGTTAAGCTACTGACTGAACATCACTTGGAGTTTCCTATCTTAAAAGGAGCCTGCTCAGGCTCGTCTGAGTCTACACTTGTCAAAATGTAACATTGTTGGATATCATATGTCACGGCTCAAATATACTATGCACAATAAATTTAGCAATTGTTTTGTATGGGTGAGCACATCCACATCAGATCTCAAGTTTCATTTGCTGTCATGCAGATACAAGCGCCGATCATCTGACAAGATTTTCCATTTAAAAATATACATAATTACCTAACGCAGCGGCCGTTATAAAGTGACGTTTACTTTTAAGACTAGCGGGTAACGTGGGTATTTCTGATCATTGGGGGAAGCCGAAACCATTTTCAAACGATTGTTTGGTCACTGAGAACCAAAAAAACATAGCAAATGCTACAATTTTTTGAACTTTCTCAGAGAAATAAAGGACCGAGTTCTCACAATTTGACGTTTTTACTAATGCTTTTACGTTATCACATTTAAACGGTGTTTCTAGTTGGGTTTTCTTGATCCACATTAACAAGTAAAACTGCTTGATGCCTTCCAACACATTCAGACAAATAATGTTGAATGAAACATCTTCACTACTACAGTGCACGAGCTGAAAGATGAAATATAACGTAACCATTATCTCGCAAATGCGTCGCACCATTTTTCAGTAACTTAAGGCTTTAATCAACCATAAGATTAGTTACATTGTAAACCTATGATATCTTTTTAAACTGAGTCTCTGTTGAATTGGCACGCCAATTTACATTAGAAGTTTAATCAAATGACGACTACATTTTGACGTCATTGATGGCAGCTGATTTTTTCAGCATGAAATCTTTATCACATCTGTCACATAACCAACAGTTTTTATAGGCAAATGATGCATGAGGAAGATGAAAGACCACCAAACAAAAAATCACATGGTTATCATTTTAGCATTACTTACAGCGGGTGTGATTTTTGCTTACTGACCCCTTCTGCAATTCTTGCTCTCCCCAAATGCCTATTTAAAGGATGACGTCTGAAATTTCGTGGTTTCATTTGCCTAAGATCCTGTTCTATTCATTGCAATTAAAATTGATCGGCACTGCACAAAGATGAGCACAAAAAAGATGCGAAACGTTAGAAATTGCTAAACTAATTGTGCATAGTATATTATTCATTAATCCCTCAATCTAATGCTGGCTGAGCGTGTATGTTTTAAGAGCTGAAATAAAAGACAACTCTGATGGAAAACAATATTGGGATTGTTTCCCTTGATCAGTTTCACAAAAAATCTACACAAATCTATGAACATAGGGCGGAGAGCCAGTCTACTGATTAACTAACAAATCAACTCATGAAATAGATAGTAAAACTAAGTAAGGACCCAAAGATCAGGAATCGATACAATCAAGAACCACACCTGACCCAGGATACCAATGGAGAGGTAACAAACTCACAGTTAGACACCACAAACGAGAGCCAAGAGGTCAGCCCTTTCCCAGCAGTTGACCATAAGGCACATATAAACAGACGCGTACAAAGGCATAGCAAATACAAGACAGAAAAAAACATAAAAGACCCACAAAAGAAGTACCGCCTTGGAATGGTCAGTAAAATATTATACTGGAGGGCTTAAACCGGTTTAAAGTGCGCCAACCTCTTCCTTTGTTCAGATGTGGATCAAGACACATAGGTGAAATACCCCTTACTTATCAATGCATCACCACCCAGAACATATAAATCAAGATATAAAAAGGAGATAAAGCAAGGACTCAACAGTGAATAAAGCTGAAATACCGGAGCAAACCCCCGTGGGCACGACAAACAGCCAAAGCAGCAGGCCTATTGAACTAAAAACTAAGGGCACATGTCGGAATTCATAACGTAGCAGACAGATTTAAGATATTTTTTCTTTTGTATTACAGAATGGCTGCAAGATTCTTGAAAGAGGATGGTACAGAATTAGACAGGCGTATCGTATCACAGGTTTGGGGAGAATTCCAGGATATTTATGATCGTTCTTACAAACATCCCAAAGCTAACATAGAACTATCATTACTCCCTGACATTGATAACGCCCTGTTAGCAGTTGACGAGAAATACCGAGAGGATGCTAAGCGCGTTTTTGACGTTATGTTGAATTATGTCCGGTTTCATGAAGGAGACGAACTTAGCAAACTATCCATGCAAGAAAGTATGCATAATCTTCCTGGTGGAGATCTTCACATTCCGGGAGGTTACAAACAAATTCTGGACGATCTAAGGAAAGATATCCCTGGATCTGCTATAAATTTCAACTCAGAAGTCGTCAATATAAAATGGACAAGACCTGGTTCTGATTGTGATCTGGTAAAACTTACTACAAAAGATGGTCGTATATTCGAAGCAAATCATGTGATTGTCACGTGCTCACTTGGGTATCTGAAAAAGCACAGTAAAATGATGTTCGATCCCTTACTGCCTTACACAAAATCAAACGCCATAGACACACTTGGTTTTGGTACAGTAAATAAGATATTTCTGGAATTTGAAAAACCAATATTAATATCAGTTGATGTTGGAATCGCTTTTGCTTGGGAAGATAGCAACGAGAAAATTGATTCTAACAATTGGTATAAGAGGCTGTTTGGATTCGATGTTGTTTTCACAAGACCAAATGTAATGTTAGGCTGGGTATCTGGCGACGGTGCTCGAGCTATGGAAGGTATTAGTGACAAGCAAATCAAAAGCCAATGTCTGGCTCTTCTCAGCAAGTTTTTAAATGACGACACAATTCCAGAACCAATCAATTTCATTGTTTCAAGATGGGGCAGCAATCCATACAGTCTAGGTTCCTACAGCTATCATATGCCGGGAGCCAAACCTAACGCAATGGAAAGATTAGCAGAACCAGTAACCAATCAACATGGTGTACCCGTATTGTTGTTTGCAGGGGAGGCAACTCTTTGTGAATTTTACGGTTGCACTCATGCAGCAAGAGACTCAGGCATTAGGGAAGCAGAAAGAATCCTACGAATTAGCCTGGCATCGAAAGCTAAACTTTGACAACAAACATTACATAACTCAGAAAAACAATTGAAGGGAATTTACATACAATCTTATTTCTAACATTCAATACAATAGAAAAATAAAGTAGATATACATGCAGTTCATAGTTACAGATAAGCTGCAATCAAAAGTAGTGTTTAGATTAAGCTACGCTTCAATGGTTAAAGTACAGTGCAGTTCCAAATGGTTTAAAACTCTATACTGAAAAGTCACAAGCCTAAAAATGATTAAAACCCAATTTTATCGTTTGTATTCCATAGTGATTGGCTCCAAAATCATTGCTGACTCGCCGTCAAAATTATGACACCTAACTTTGAAGTCGTTGTCAATGTTTTACTGCCAGTCTGTTGTCATATTGGGCCGGATATGCCGTATCTGCTCATTTTTGGCGAAGAAAATGTTGCGTTATAAGGAGCAATAACTGATAAATGGACGATAAATTTTTCTATCGTCGGAAATTGAAAACAAGCACTGACCAGGTCAAGTTTGCAGCAAAAAATATAAGCGCGATTTTTTTTTGGCTTGTGAACTCTCATTAAAGAGGGTTGATACATTTGGCGTGGTACTGTATCGTAGCCAATGACCCGTAAATTTCGCTTTACATTTCTCTGTTTGGAAATTATTTTTCTCAAATGTAATATAGTCAAAATAATTTTATCATCCTTCAATTGTTTTTCTGAGTATATTTGACTAAAAGGAATAAACGGGTAAATTGATAGTATGGAGGGGGTGGACAGGGGGGTACCCCATTCCCAGTTCCCCCCTCCCCTTTCCCCCACTTCCCTCCCCCTTCTCCCCCACTTCCCTCCCCCTGCTCCCCCACTTCCCTCCCCCTATCAGATTTTTCCCTCCCCCTGATAAAATTTTGTTCTTATTCAAGAATTAAAGCGTATATATGTAAGTGAAGAACTAAGAATGGTTCACCATAGACTCAGCTGTCGTATTTTCATGCACAATTACTCGGTAGGCAAAGAACCAGACTATACATAGTGATTGGCTCCAAAATCATTGCTGACTTGCCGTCAAAATTATGACACCTAACTTTGAAGTCGTTGTCAATGTTTTACTGCCAGTCTGTTGTCATATTGGGCCGGATATGCCGTATCTGCTCATTTTTGGCGAAGAAAATGTTGCGTTATAAGGAGCAATAACTGATAAATGGACGATAAATTTTTCTATCGTCGGAAATTGAAAACAAGCACTGACCAGGTCAAGTTTGCAGCAAAAAATATAAGCGCGATTTTTTTTTGGCTTGTGAACTCTCATTAAAGAGGGTTGATACATTTGGCGTGGTACTGTATCGTAGCCAATGACCCGTAAATTTCGCTTTACATTTCTCTGTTTGGAAATTATTTTTCTCAAATGTAATATAGTCAAAATAATTTTATCATCCTTCAATTGTTTTTCTGAGTATATTTGACTAAAAGGAATAAACGGGTAAATTGATAGTATGGAGGGGGTGGACAGGGGGGTATCCCAGTTCCCCCCCCCTTTCCCCCACTTCCCTCCCCCTTCTCCCCCACTTCCCTCCCCCTGCTCCCCCACTTCCCTCCCCCTATCAGATTTTTCCCTCCCCCTGATAAAATTTTGTTCTTATTCAAGAATTAAAGCGTATATATGTAAGTGAAGAACTAAGAATGGTTCACCATAGACTCAGCTGTCGTATTTTCATGCACAATTACTCGGTAGGCAAAGAACCAGACTATATCCAGATCAATGTCTTTTCTAGAACCAGCAAAGGAAACATTATTTATACTAGGCAAAACAAAAACCTCTTGTTTATGGTCACTTTTGGCGCCTACTCAATTTTGAGCCTTTTTGGGGGTATTAAGGTCTATTTTCTAGACTTTTAAAGGATTCTTGTTTTACTTTTTTCATACAAAAAGTTTATAAAAAAAATGTTTGCCAACCTATCGACCTCTTAACATATTGAAGATATTGAAGAGGTAACGGCAAAAACAATATTGTTTTTTTTTTTTTTTAATTTTTGGCCTTACTTCTAAAATCATAAATACAGGTACATGCTTTGCACTGCTCTTAAAAATTGTGTGTGTCGATTAACTCTTTTTGCATACTTGGTATGCTGATTTGTTTTCAAAGCTTACTTTTTCGCAAAAAATAAAAATCAGGAATACCTGGCGCCATCAGAGTGCGAAAAGTGTTGGGTCAAGACCAGGGCTGGAAAAATCAAGATCAGGCCTGAAAAAAGCCGATCTGGGTCCAAACTGTTTGCAAAGGTTATCAGCAGACTACAAAAGTGTATAAGTATTAGGATATTCTGCTGGTGTTGATTTATTGTTGATTGTTACTCCAATCGTGTGATTCTGTAATTGTTCTATGTTTTGTTGTACGTTACTTTATGTCCATTCTAGTTTTGCAGCTTTGCTTAGTTTGTCTTCCTGGTGTCTTGTGATTGTTGTGTGGCTCTGCCTCGCGGTGCCATGGGTTTGATTGCAGTTTGTGAGCGTGGTATTTCCTGATCATACTCACTTACTATTCTTGTAAAAAGTTTGTTTTAGAAGAACTATAAGGGAGACAAGGAAGGGTTCATATGCATGATTTTGAGTTGACGAGATATATGCTCTAAGGAACCTTCATAAAACTCTTTCACATTTTTGGAAAAATAGATTCTAGTATGAACATTGTAAGGTGTAGGCCTAACTCTTTTGAGCACGAATCTTGTGAATGTCACTTTAAAGCTGCATAGTCTGTAACTTTTGATATTTTAATTTTAGAAATAATGTTTCTATTTTTCAAGAACACAGTAAAAAAACTACAATTCAGGTATACAATTAACCAATTTCGTAAATCTTAACAAATTATCAGTATCAAAACAACAGCATTTATGATAAAAATTAACCGTCTATAATTATTGGAGGGACGCAAATAATTACCAACAAGAGAAAAAAAGCACCTGTTTTTTTATTAGATAATTCACTTTTTCCATGCAGTTTTCAGCTATAGTGAACAGATTTATTGAGAAAACACGACTTAATTCTACTTTTACAAACAACATTTTTAGAAAAGAAAATTTTTCGAAAAATGTTCATAGTTGCAGACTTAGTCTCTTTAAAATACGCAATTCATCGATATTTTGACAGATCAAAACACTAGCATACCATGGAGGCCAGCCTTATAAGATCGGTGAACCTTTTTTTTTTTATTTTTTTTTTATTTTACAAAAGTCATTCTCTAGCGCGGACAGGGACGCAACTTGCCTTAAATTAATAGATTAATAGTCTGCACTTAAAAATAGCGTATGCTGATGAATAACCTAGATGGGACGCCGTAAGGATGAGAGTAGTAATGCACGACACCATTTCTACTGATGAGACGCCACAAAATGAAAATGCGGCATCACGGTCCGCGCGCCACGATATAACACACTCTAGGTAGCGGTGTACAATATAAAATCTTTAAAAAAATCAGGGCCTCTTTTTTACTTCGATTTTGGGTGCCGAACCTTCAAAGAAAGTAATGCCACCATAAACATGATAACACCTGTCACAATTGGAAACACCTGCCAGGATTTAGGCAGATTAGAATTGCTTTTCTTCACAAACTTTGTATACGTATTACCAGGAATAAAACCGGCATATAATAATTCACTAGTTTCGGTTTAATACGTACTCTAATGCGTTTTGCGTAAGCGGTAGCTATATACACGTCCCTGACGAAATAAATAAAATAGTTATCGACGGCAGCTGAACGCCGTTTAAATGTGTAAATTCCAACGAAGAGACAGAAACAATCGATCAAGTTTGCTACTTTTAAGACGCCCGAAATTACTCGAAACCAAGACTCGAAAGTGAACTGCGTCCTTCTAGACCCTTATATGACTTAAAGGTCTTAAAGGGTATCGTTATGAATTAATTTTTTATGAATTTTCTAGTAAAAAAAGCAATTTCGCCCTCCAATTTTTCCAGACCCCCGCCCACAATTGCCCCTCTTCCCGCCCCCTCTTCACCCGCTTCCCGCCCCCTCTACCCCCGATTCCGCACCCTCTACCCCCGATTCCGCACCCTCTATCCCCATACCCCCGCCCCCCCCCCCCCTGTCCAACCCCTCAGTTTTGAAGTATAGTTCCTCTAACGAAGATTCCTTTATAATTCAGAAAACAGTATACGCCGAGATAACGAGTAGTTTTAGGCGTAACATCCAGTTATTTCATCACAAATAGATCTACTATCCTGCCAGCCAAGAGTGACAGTGACGTTATGTTTTGTTTACAAGTTCCACAGGAAAGGATGACTATAATACACAAGTGATCTATCGATCGCGTTAGCTCAAGTGCATGAAGTGGAGTGTACAAGTTTTAAAATGTCTTACTTAACAATTGTAAACAAAATATTACACCACTATCACTCTTGGTTGGCACGACAGTAAAGGTATGCTATGTTTTGGATGCTCCAAAACCCGTCTAATGTACAATACACCACTAGATATTGTTGAATTATACTGCAGAATACTGTTTCAACAATTCACTGCTACGTGTACGTTCTTCTTTGCAAACTTTGTCGTAATATTCCACCCAAGACCCATCATACACAGAAACATCTTCCTTCCCACAAATAAACGCTGCCAGGGCAATAGTACACGCTGATATGCCTAAAATAAATGGCACATCATATCATAAAATAAATGGACTGATTAAAATCAGGGTGGGTAGTCACGTGGTTTTTGCTTGGATACACTGTACGGATGTTCAAATTCGGACATTCTGATCGAATGTAGGTAGATTTCTCTATGTTTTCTCATCTATACCCAGAAAGTTATACACCATTTTTCAGCCCACATTTTCCCCTATCAAACGCTACCAGGATAGCATTTTTAAGCTTCTTACTTTGAGTACTAACTCTGTCACAAATGTTGTCCGTACAGCTTATTTCCAAATTCAGGCCCGATTTTCGCTGCTAAAAATTTTGTGACAGAGTCTGTACTCAAAGTAAGAAGCTTTATGAGGATATCCTGGCATCGTTAGATCGGGAAAAATTGGGGCTGGAAAATGGTGTATACCGTTCTGTGTAAAGATGAAAAAACACGCAGAAATATCTACTTACTTTTGCGTAAAACATCGATGTGGAAAGAAGTCCGCCATTTTTTCCGTACAGTGTATCTTAACAGAAACCACGTGACTACCCACCCTGAAAATATGCTTTTCTTTTTCTAATATTTCGCCATATCTCATGGGCTGGTTCAGTTATCTCCAACCACCATTACTTTAACCCTTTTAGGACTAATGGAATTTTCCATAAAGCTATATACAGTAAAATCGGGATGGTCCATTGTATATATTGAGGGGTCACAGGTTTTAATTTCCATAATATATTGAGTGTTTTTTTCTCTGAGTCCTGATGAAATGTCGCATTATGTGACATTGCGTCTGAGTCTTCACTGATTGCCAAATCACCTGTTTGGTGGTTTCTAGTCCGCAAAGGACTAAACGCTTTTAATGGTCTTTATCTAAGGAATAATAGCTAGGTTTTTTAGATACTGTATTATTTAAAACGAACTTGTAGTTCTTGTTCATGCAAATGGTTTGCTCTAAAGTTCACCCAGCGTGTCACAATATTGCAAACGGTATCAAACCAGGAAGTTACTCTAAAAAGACTGATAAGCATTGTGCCGATTGATAAAAAGCTGTATGTTTGGGCGTAAAGAGATCTATACTCAAACAAAAAAGAAACGTCCGATTTTCGTGGTACTGTATCTATCGATCCGGTTAAGATGTTGAAACAAAAAATAAACCCAAATATTTATCAAATGTTTGACACATGAAAAATGGTTATTATTTGATTTTATCTTCTGATCTTGAAGAGTTATTAACCGTGATGTGCACACAGCTTTTTCCATTATTATCGGGAAGTTAATCATCGAAACATGACACATTTTACGTTAAATGGCAACAGGAAGCGTCCGACGATGACAAAACATCTAAAAATCCCAAGTCTGCTTATTGAACGAGCGAAATTGCAGTTCCAAATCTTTCATTTACAAAATCAACTAAAATTACCTCCCTTTGAATTAAACAGATAACATTTTAAGAACTTTCAAATCTCCTTAACCTAACATCATTTTGAGACCGTTTGTGTTTTAATTTGATGTGTTTGTTTATGACAATAATTACACAATAGATAAAAACAAAAACTATGGCTGATGTCGGGCATCCAAGGTTCACTAAATCTGTGTTTTATACCCCACCCCTTACTGCAAAATCATTAGAGAATTTCCATTATCAATTGTTTTGATGCTGATTAGTCTTAATTAATGTTAAAAGGCTTGTGATGACGAAAAATATCAAATTTGTTCGATTTTGTAGAAAATGCTGGACCAATAACAAATTTTCTGAGGGTTTTCATCGTGGTCGATGTTTTGTGACGTCAGAGTAGGTTACAGACTAATGGCTGTGGCCATAAAAGCAATGCATACGACTTGCCAGCTTATCTTACTAGAGAGTTTGTTCAGTGATGTTTAAATGTGATTAAACGGTTTGGATTTTGACGGACACCAAAGCTGTTGATGTTGTGACTTTTGATTTTAAGGGTACTCGTGTTCGCTGCTTTGTCAGCGGCTACACTGATTATCAAATGGATTACTCTTAGATGCAAATCATTTCTAAATGATCAAAGTTTGTAAGGTAAAAATTTGAATGAAATGCATTTATACATTTGGAACTGGCAGACATAAACGTCAAGCGGACATAACTTTATTGTTTCAGTATATGTGAGATGTATAAACTGTTCATACAACAATGTGGCCAAACGTACAGGTATCTGTCTTCTTGATTAAAAAGCATTTCTGTTTATAAAAGAAAAAACTTCATGCAAGTAAGAGCTTTTGAAATATTATCCCCTTAATGCTTAAAAAGGACAAAAATCATACCGTCTCCAGACATGGCTGTTATTGGCTGGTCAGGGTCTACTCCATTTTGTATAAATATCTCTTCTAGTTCCTCTTTGAATCTCAAACACTGGAAGCCATTTCCAAGGATGTTGGTAAAGCATTGTTTGAATGGTACATTGAAAGAGCTAGGTACGTTAGCGTACTTTCTTCTGATTCCTGTCTCAACAGAATTACAGTTTATCAATGGCATGTCACTACCCAGCCACCGTACAGTGTTGGGCTACCATCGGACCAACCAGCGAAACGCCATAAGAATGGCGTTTCGCTAGTGGACCGATGGTAGCTTACTTTAAGATGGTCTTGTTTATGGATTTATGTGCATATCTTTGACTTGAAAAAAGAAAAAAGAAATTTAAAAAATGTGGCGAACCCATAATTTACGCATCTGGAGCTATGTTGACTAACCACACGACTACCGTGATTGAGTTATCAACGGATCTCATGGCAATTGAACCAAGACGTTTATTTCCGTCATTACTCGGAACATTCCGATTGCACAAGATCCCTCACGAAAAAATATATATTCAGTGTTAATACTGTAATAATTAATGCATAAATGTCAGGATCAGGTTAATATGTTAGAGGTATTTATAATCATCTCGATAGTTGTAATTACATTTGTTATATGACTGGAAAGAATCTGGTCTCCTGATTGGCCCAATTAGTCTTCATAAATCTCTATGTCTACCTGGAAACTGGTCTAAACAAGTTAATATGGCATGAAAACCAGCTCGAACTAGTTTCCAAAAAGTAATATTTTTGACACTTCTGTAATATTACCCTCTAGAGAGCTAAAAATAGCATGATGTGTGTGAAACTAGCATGTGCTGCATGAAATTGACATGATTTGCTGTTTTACCTCCCAACAGTAATAGGCCACTGGCTGGATATGGTTTACCTCCCCCCATGGGGAATTTTGTAGACCATATTTTTCTTAAAGCCCAATGTCTTGCGAGAATTTTGCAACATGTTAGCCCTCTGACAATGGCAGCCTTCAGCTGTAACAGCCCGTTATAAACGTTACCCTACAAAAGATTGGATAATGAACTTTCTTTTTAAGACTTCAGAAAATTGCAAAAGTTAAGGCAAGATTTCCAAATGGTTATGTCTTCTAACTAAGCTATTTCTGGGCCACCGATATTAACATTTGAAAATAAATATAGTCACCCCCGATGTGGTGTATGTTACATTTTTCCGTTGAACCCCCTTTTAAATCATAAATGAATCTAATATAGTTTGTCTTTAATTTTTTTTTAAACCAGTTTATGTTCATAAATTTGGAATTATTTTATAGAAATTTTATTTACCTTTTCAAAACTGCAAGCATTACATTTCTATCTTATGAACTTTTTGAGTTATTAGATGTTGAACATAGTAGCCCCATATCAAACAAAAATGTCAAATGTACTTCTCTAGGCCTTGCACTGGCTAAAGTACCCCCTCCCCCAAGGGGGAATTTCGTACACTATGATTTTCAGATAGTAAATTATATAAGCCACAAAATGAAATATGTTAGCGTGTTGAGAGTGGCAGCGTTAGCGTGTAACATCATGTTACGTACGTTACCCACAAAATAACATTAAATTTTCCTGAGAATATCTCCAACATGACATATTCATACTTTTTATTAAGTCTGGCACAGGTTTAAGAACTTCTTATAACACAGTTACATAGCTTTAGCATTTATTTCATAAATGTCCTGAGTTTTTGCTGTTGTATATGTTACTTAGTGTTTCATATGTTATTTCCAAGTATCTGTATGGCGGTTATTGAATAAACATGTATTACATCCGTCAGCAAATATAGCAAATCTATACCACTAAATCTTCAAGATAAGTTCTCCAACACGACATGCTTGTACTAATTTGCATGCTGACACATGTATATGTACTTTTTTTAATCTGGCTCATTTGCTGAAGAAGTAACTCAAAACATAAACTACTATAAACACTGGAAAGTTTGTAACATACAGTGCAATATTTGATTAACAATTTAAAAGATTAAAGAAAATCCATCAAGTAGAAGTTATAGAGCTGTTTCTTAACAAGCTAGCAACTCTTCGTATATTATCCAAGGCTTTAAAGAATTTTCCAATACAGCTTATTAATCCTCTATCAGATTCATCTTGCAAGGATTTTGCAATATGCTAGCACTCTGGTAGTGATTCCATTACCTTGTAACAGCCAGTTACATGTAATACCCATCAACATCTTTGATAATTTTAGTAAACGGCATGACTTCTGAACTGTGCAAACCATAAGGTAATATTTCCAAATTGGATATATCATCCAAGTAAGCTATTTTTGCATCACAGATATGGACCTTCGAAAACATATATGCACCCCAAAGTGTTACGTATGTTATATTCTTTCACTATTCCTATATAAATGATTTATGATACTAATATAGTTTGATATTTTTTTAAATGTGAATGTACTTACTAATTTATTTTGTATTAGATAATGTTTATGGGACTTTTGGAAACTGCAAATATTATGAATCTATCTTTTATAAGGTTTCAGTTGTTGAGTTTTGAACATGGTAACCCAATATCACACAAAATGTGAAATATCATGCTGTGGCTCTTTTGTTAGGGTACAATCAAGTTTTCTTTCACCAAAAGGTACTCGATTTCCTTGCCATTCATTTCCACACATTTTGTCCATATCTGGAAAGCCTCGCTTGTTTTCATGGGAAATGCATGATAGTTCAATCTTTGTGTGTACATCTTAAGCACAGAAAAGCAGGGTGGAAGGAAGCTCATGTTCATGCCATTTGAAGTAGTCTGTATATGTATATGGCTTTGGTACTTTTCTCAGAAACATGTTATACTACAGCTAATTCACATTTACATAAATAGCGCATGCTAGGGTTTCATGTCACTAATGCCTAGAGCAATATTTTTTTTTTGTTTTCCTACCCTGCTTAGAATGTAGATGAACTAGTGGGGAGGGGTTCTCTATCAGTTTGATAGGAACAACATTTCTGAAGTACTTACACATTGGCACATTGGTAGTGTCTCAATCTGTTAAACAGTGTATGACTGCAGATCTCTTTCCCATGTTCTGGGCAATGCTGTTGACATTCAGAAGGAGCGTCTTTTGTTGCATAGACCAGTGTTGAACAAAACATCCAGGTTATCCTCTACGAGAATGTTTGTAAGACTTTATAGACTGCAGCTTATACATTGTATATATGTATCAGTGACAAAACCAACATGCCCTGCCTTTAGTGCCTGGTTGAATACTGGTTCCATCAGACCCTTGAAGGTGACAGGAAAAGCTATTTTGGTCTGTAGTATGACATTACCATCAAAGTTATGTGCAGAACTACATGGCCAATCTAATGTTGGATCAGTGTGTGATTGCAAGCCATGCAGAAGTTTGGACTGGTCAGTTTTGGTGGAAATTCTATCAGGAGTTGACAGTAACCATGGTACAGGTCCCAGAAGGAACAGCAGTGTCAACTCAAGGTCAACATTATGTCCAATAGAAAGAAGGTCATGCTGACCAAAGACGCTCCTTTGAGCTCTCATCTGGCTGTTTACGTTTTGTAAATATGACAATTTCTTCTTGACCTTGAAAGCCTCAAAACTTTATTAGCTTGTATCATTTTATGGGGATGTGAAAGACAGATTTTCAACTAAAAGTGAGTCGATGAAGTCTGCAACAGCTTTCCTGCCAGTGTCATCAGCCTCAATAAGATCCTTAGCTATGCCAGGCTTAGGGCTTAGCAGGAACATCGATAGAAAAAAAGTACACTTCATTGTCTTCAAAACTAGAACTAAAAGGATCGGTGAAGCCAGAAACTGCCTCTAGTACTCGTTCTACTTTTTTGCATCTGAGCTGATTGAATATTTGATTTCAGTGCATTGAAGAGCTGTTTCAATATATTGAGCTCTGATGTATATTCAATCTATTCCATCTGTAGTAGGGGGGGGGATTCTAGCTGCTGAAGCCTATAATACCTCCTTTGACTTGGCCTGGGGTTTGTTGTTTGCCTTATAGTTATGTCAAAAGCATTTCTCAAGCAAAGAACCAATGATTGTGACACACTAAACCAATTTTGTTCGAGAAGTTCTTTGCATCTGCGATGTGTATCAGACAAATTTATGAGTGTAATCATTTACACAGGTACATATTGTGCGTAGTTGTTGTGATTGTGTGCAATGGACATTGGGAAAAAAGCATACAGATAGAGCTGACATGCAATTCAAAAATGGTAAGTGAGTATGATCAGGAAATACCACAATCACAAACTGCAGACAAATCCAAGGCACCGCGAGGAAGAGCCACACAACAATCATGAGACACCAGGAAGACAAACTAAGCAAAGCAACCAGCTCTCTCTTCCCCATCAAAATGATTGCAAAACTCGAAGGGACATGTAATAACATACAACAAAACATAAAACAACTACAGACTTCCACAACGGGAGTAATTATAAACAACAAACTTGTTTTTCTTGTAGCCCTTATCAGTGTCAACACCTTCTGAATTATATACATATACCTTGTCAAGAACTGAGCTGTTTCACAGTGACTCTCTATCAGACCTTCCGCTTTGAATGCATGGTATCTACTGTTTATGTGAGCAAACAGCGAAGGTTGATAGATCACAATAATAATAATGATAGTTTAAATCACCATAAATTAATAAGGAACTTCAATTTATTTCAGCCTAATAAATTATCTAAACTCTCTGACAGGCTTTATACATGTATAGTCAATAACTGCTATACAGATACCCAGAATAACTTATGTATCATTTGGTAACATACATAGCAGTTAAAGCTCAAGACATTTATGAAATGAATACTTAAATAGGTAAACTTTGTTAAAAGAAGTACATAAACCTGTGCCAGCATGCAAATAAGTATAAACAGGGCTTGTTGGAGACATTAACTTGAATGTTTAATGCTCTTTTGAGGGTAACATACGTAACATGGGCCTGAAAAATAGTGTAAGCGACCATATTAAAGAACTTTAAATCATTTAAGTAGCAACCTTATAGATTTACTGTATTCTGTGCCAGATATAATACACGTATAGTCATTTAATACCATACTGATACTCAGAATAACACAGGAAACACTAAGTAACGTATACAACGGTAATAACTCAAGATATTTATAAAATTAATACTAAAAATATGTTAATGTGTTATTAGAACTTCAAAAATATGTGTCAGCATGCAAGTATATACGCGCATGTCATGGTTGAGACATCATCAGAGACGTTTAATGCTATTTGTTTTTTTTTTGGGGGGGGGTAACGTATATAACGTGATGTTACACGTTAACGCTGCCACTCTCAGAGGGTTAATATCTTTTTTTTGTGTCTTATATAACGTAGTTTTAGAAAATCAAAGAGTACAAAATTCCCCCTGGGGGGAGGGGGTCTATAGCCAGCTCAAGGCCTACAAGTTAAAGACTTTATGAATTTTTACAACAGTTTTGTTTTGTTTTCTTTGCTTGTTTATCTTTGTTTGAATAAAAAGAAAATGTAAAAACAGTTTTATGATACAATTTTATATTCCCCATTAAGAGAATTAATATACATTTGAAAATGCAAAATACTATACATTAAAATATTTTAATGACAGTTGCTAAAACTTGTGAGAAAGTCCTTAATTGTCTTAGATTGAAGGTTGAACATGTCTTTAACAACAGAAGTGAAAGTAGCAAAAATTTTCATTCTTAAATGGAAAGTCTAATAACAAAACAGTTATTGACTTCAATTTCGGTAGACATTATACAATTATTGACTATTGAGGCATTGGACATGATGTGATATCGACCTGAGAGTACCAATATTGACCGAGGCGGAGCCGAGGTCAATATTGGTCTTCTCAGGTCGATATCACATCATATCCAATGCCTCAATAGTCAACAATTGTTTTATTATATAATTTCTCTAAGCAAAAAAGGCAACAACAACAACAACAAAATCTTAGCTATGGATTATGTCTTGGACAGTCTTGAATTTCTTTTTTTACATGATGACTTATTGATTCCATTCAGTTAAAAGAGGAAAGAATGCATATTGTATTTGTAATTACAACTACAGACAGAGAAGATCCAGATTAAATGCCACATAATGTGGCATTTCATAAGGGTCTACACTGTTTGTTACGACAAAAATGATCTTCAGGGAAAAAACTGCAATTTTGTTTAAAAATTAAAACATGTGACCCCTTGAATTATACAATGGACCATTCCAAGTTTATTGCATCAATCCAGAACGAAGAATTCATTAGTTCATTTAAGAGTTCTGCTAATTACTATATTCAACAACAAAGTCTAAATTACATGTATATGATGAAACATCAAATCTTGTGAATTTCATGCTGCTGTCACTCACTGAATTGTAATTACAGCAAATCATGCAAGTTTCATGCTGAAAGCACACCTGTTATGATAAGTTTCTATGAAGTCTATTTTTAGTAACTTATATTGAATGGGAAAAACCAGCTGCCTTGTAGATATGTAGTTTTATGGACTCGAATGGATAGGCATCTGGGCCAATCAAAAGATGTCTATTTATAGGTTATATAATAAAAGGATTTATCTACCCTTAAAAGTGATATTCACCTCGGCCTAGCGGCCTCGGTGAATTTTCACTTTTCGGGTAGATAAATCCTTATGTCTACCTCATTTAAGTCAATAATTGTATAGTATTAGTACATAGGCCAGGAGCGTTCAGTATGGGAGTACTATAATAATGTTATTTGGACCCCTACCCCTGATTAATAATCACGTTGTTAGACCCTAATATCTTGGTCCCCGCCATTTTGAATGGTTTCAAGATGGCCGCCATGTAAAAGACAAAATGCCTATATAGTGAAATATCAGCCTCCTACCATCTTATGAGCGGACCGTCTATTTTTAGGAACCTCGACTTCATGCTAATCGTATATAATATCATATAAGGGGGTTTGAAATACTACACAGGAGCAATAAAGCTTCAGAATAATTAATGCTAAAATCGCTTTTCTAAATTTCATGTTTTCTGATACAGTTGATAAAAACATCTTTAATTACTGAAAAATTGCAAAAAAGAGATAAAAAAAAATCTCCAATGTGATCATAATTTCACAGCATTGGTAGTCCCTGCTCATCCAATAGTAACTTCCCTTTGAAATGTAGGTAAGCCATCAATACGGTAAAAATAGGACAAATTTACATATACCTATTTTTCTAAAAAAAAACACCGTGTCCTTGTACCGCGACAGTTGCAAAGGTTTATGCAAAAACATATATCAAAATAATCTTGTTTATTTAACTAGGGCTATATGGTAAAAACCGCACACTTTCAATAGAAAACGCTAAAGCTCGAGGATTATTTGCATTACGGCCCTTGAAATACAAAACAAGATTTTGTAAGAGTACACGTACAGAGAGTCAACTAACAGCAAAGTCAACTATCACATCATATGCATCATGTATGAGTGCTCAATCAAAATATCCTGATCTATACTGAACTTTCTCATCCCTGTATTCTGACATTAAATAAAGGTATGAGCTGCATACAACTTCTGTTACATTTATATAAAAGGATAAGTATGCATTAATTTTAATATGGCTAGACGTACCTTTTCAACAAAAATGGGTTGCGTACATCCAACCTTCAACATCTACCCAAATTTTATCATAGTTTGACTATATGTTAGCTATCTTTGAATGAACATGGAACCATGGTCTAGTAGTTCTCATTTGTGTTTGGAGAAACGCTACATTCAGCATAAAGTTCGAGCAACACAATGTAAGAATAGTTCGATATTTTACAGTGACATGACTTGTTAAGTTGCACTAAATGGGACTTCGCCACATTCTTACTAAGTCATCGCCCGCTCTTTACCTCTACAATGTACTGCATATATTCAAGTTCAATTCAGACTATATGTTTTTTGTTTGCCTATGTCCCACAAAAAAGGACACTAGGCCTCTCCCATCACAGTTTTCCTATTGAGAGGATGATCAAGTGTTGTGTGAATGCCTCTCCACATTTTCTTTGAAATACTCACCAATGCTCCGCTTAAAGAATGCTTTTTGCTGGGCCCATAAATTACAGCACACAGCATCATAGTGTATGTACTTTGTATTATCTGTAAAAATTGTATTTTTTGAAATAATCCTGGATGATTAGCCTCAATATGCTAAATTTTGTCACCCTCGTAAAATAAAGTATTTACTTACTTACTTTCTTACTTACTTACTGGTTGGAAAGGACTAAACTGAATGTATTATGCCGTATATACCCTAGATACTCGGACAGATAGACTCAACAAACAGATTAATTACGGATCAAATCAGTTGCAATGTACTCAACACACTTTACATAACTACTACTCAACAGGGTTGTGGCTATGGCTGCTGTTCGGTTGTATGACATTCTCCGATAAAACCAACCAATCAGATGGCGAGAAAGCTTTTCGGGGCCAGGTTCACTTGTGGCCATCGCCTGTCTGTGGATATTTGACCAGCCAATCAAATGACGAGTAGGTTATTCTGATTTTCCCCGACTGGTTTTAAATCAACCTTGCTGATTGGTCAATATTTCTCATCCGATAATTTTTTGGCTATATGCGTGGCCATGCTTCTCAACAATGTCGCGGCTGCCTTTCGGTTGAGGCTATCGCTGGTTAATAGCTGAGCGATAGCCACAAACGAACCCAGCGAGTTTTTTTCGACTGGTTTTGATACAACCTTGCTGATTGGTCAATATTTCGACAGGTTTTGATATAACCTTGCTGATTGGTCAATATTCACGTAATCGGGTCTCACCCGGGTATTTCTTGGCCAGCCGTGGCCATGCTTCTCCGCATGATCACGGCTACATCCGAGCTACAGTCTTTCGGTTGAGGATATCGCTGGCAAATAGCCACCCGCCTATTGGCCAGCAACTTAAGGCAATCAAATGGTGGTCATCAGGACGAGTCATTTGGTAACTTCATGTGTGCAGGTCGTCACCATTTTACTTGTCCACATGCACTCTTCAATAGTGACTACCTTGATTGTCAAATAATGTTTGTTTGTTTGATTTGATTCTTTACGTCCGATCAACAATCTTTCAGTTACATAGGGATGGGTCTTCCTGGGTTGAACTAGCACTAAGCTATGATTAATGTGTCTTGCTCAAGGACAGAACGCAGCGACGCCGGTTAGGCTCCAGCCCACGGCCCCTGACTATACGTACTGTTCAAATGGTGACTACATGCATCTGGATTGGATGGTGGCACTGTCTATCTTCTTTTACTCAGGCGATCATATCTGATCATTATCTGAGGTTTTGAAAAAAAAAACACTTCTGGCTTAATAATCTAAATGAGTGCCCTGAACTCCTCTGTGGTCGCAGCTGCGACCACAGACTGAGCCAGACTATTCCAGTCTTTGGATAAAAGAATACTTCAGGGCATGACTATAAGTCTAGGGCCTGCAATACTGTGAGTTGTGTGATGACCTGGTTGATCTTGTACTCTGAGATGGGATCAAGAACTTGTCTTTATCTATAGACATAGTCCCACAATGAATCTTGTGGAAGAAAAGCAGAGAGGACTGATCTCTCCGGGCTTCCAGAGTTGGCCATTGCAGCTCATCGAGCATCTCGCCAACACCACTTGTGTTGCGCCACCTCCTGCAGGTCCAGCGGGCTGACGTACTCTGTACCTTCTCCTACTGTTGAATCTGAGATTTACAATATGGGCTCCAAATAGGTGCTACATACTCCAGTTAAGGGCGTACCAAAGTTTTGTATGCAACCTCCTTAGTACTCCTAGGTGTAAATGCCAAGTTCCTGCGAAGGAAACCTAAAGTCTTAGTTACTTTGGAAGACATATCAGAGATATGTTGACCCAAATCCATGTTCTCTGTGATTGTTATGCCAATATATTTTGCGGACTGAAGGTTTTCCAAGTTTTGCTGATGCAGTGTGTAATGGTGAATAATTTGTTTGAGCACTCTTGGTAACGTTGAACTTCATTTGCCAATCAGCCCCCCCAAAGCGCAAGACTCTCAAGATCTTCCTGCAAAATTAGACAGTCTTGCAAAGAATGAATGTTCCTATACAGGACACAATCGTCCGCAAACAGGTGAACTGAAGACTTGATATTATCTGGTAAGTCATTTATGAAGATTAAAAACAGAATCGGTACTAGGACCGATCCCTGGGGTACACCAGATAAAACAGGGACTGGATCTGAGGCTTGACAACCTAAGACTACTTACGAACAGCATCCAGAGAGCAGCTAGGAGCTGATCCATTAATGGGTGGACCCTCATATCCCATAATAATCGAGTTTATGTAATAGCCTCCTGCGTGGGACCTTGTCGAATGCCTTTGAGAAATCCATGATGATAAAATCTGTCTGCTTGTGCCCACGATTTGTCGTACCATCCATCGTGCACAAACTGCACCAACTGGGTTTCACAAGACCTTCGAATTCGGAACCCATGCTGATAGTCATCAAGTATGCTATCTAAGGCTAGGTGCTTGTTGATGTTGCTCACCAATATATGCTCTAGGGTTTTGCAACAGATGCAGGCTAGCGACACCAATCTATAGTTCACAGCATCGTATTTTTCTCCTTTCTTAAAGACTGGGGATACGTTTGCTTGTCGCCAATCATCTGGAACATTGCCCTGAGCTCAATAGTCATTATAGATTAGCGCTAGGATAGGTTAAATCTGTGTACTGCACTCTTTAAGCACCTTGGCATTAAGTCTATCAAACAGTTTAGCTACCCCTTCCGGGTCAACTGTTATTCCCCCATGGAGGAGAACGGACTGGCCCCTTTGAGGGCGGGTCTGAATTTGCATCACGTGTGAAGGCAGATTGGAATTGCCAGTTAGAAATATCGGCTTTTCCTTAGTATCAGTTTTTTAAATTCCATTTTCTCTTAGTGGTGTGATCCCTAACGCGTCTTTTTCAGTGATTTGACATTATCTTTCCACTTTTATTTGAATCGGGATTGGAGGAGTGAAGATATTGGAAACGTGTTACCAATAGGCATCTCTCACTACCTTCTGTATTGAGTATTACTGGGAAACCCTACATTTTTGTGATTTTTCAGGGGTAGGTCCGGACCCCTGTGGATCCGCCCATGTGTTAAGCGGGGAACGTTAAGCACACACTGGACATTTAATGAGTTGTAACAACTGCAAGTCAATCATGTGATGCTAAATGTAGCGGTGGATACGCAATTGTAGATCCATATCATACTGAGATTCTACAACTTTCACCTGATGTCAGATGATATTGATCTACTATGATTTTAAACAGAACAGAACAGATGTGTGTGTGTGTGTGTGTGTGTGTGTACGTTTGTGTACGTGTGTGTGTACGTGTTCGTGTGTGTGCGTGTGTTCGTGTGTGTGCGGTATGTGTGTACGCGTGCGTGCGTGTGTGCGTGCGTGTGTGTGCGCGCATGTGTGTGTGTTCGATAAAGTTATATACGTTATGATACATGTGCCAATAGATAAATGTTTATAATAATTACCTGGAGACATTTTGTCTTGTCCGTTAAAACACTCAGTTGATCTTGCGTCAACCAATTGAAACGAATGGTCTTTTCTGTTTTGCCAAATCTCTCCTAAATTTTTCACCAAACTTGATTTAAAAGCTGCAACAAAGGGTTCTTGTCGCACTATTGGAATCTCGTTAGTCACAGGTTCATTACCTGCTAACCATCTCTGCAGCCCACCACTCAGAATCGAGACTTTTTCATGACCAAACAACCTAAAAGTCCACCAAGCCCGAGGGGTTGAGTAGAATCCAGAATCATTGTTTTCATACAAAACTACATGGGTATCGTTCCTGATACCCAGATTACCGACATAGTTCTCAAACATGGTCGGTGACGGCAACATGACGTTATATTTGGAACTTTTGTCCCTACACTCATTCAAGTCAAAGAAAAGCGCTCCCGGCACATGTTCATTTAAATAATTCCTAACCGATTGCTTTTGAAAACTTGTATCTAATATCCTTAAATATTTTGGCTGAGATCTGCCTATCGCCTCCAATAGTTCTTTCAAGGATATCAAAGTTCCCAGTCTCATCATACTGTACAACACTTTACAGGAGAACCGGTCTTAATAGACAAAACAAAAACCTTAATAACAAATGGTAGCTTAAGGAAGGTCGAAAGCATTGCAGAATGCTCCCCTTCTCCCCTTGGAGCATTCTGCAGTACTTTTGACCTGCATTAAGCAATAATCGGTATTGAAAACCATTTTTTTTTGTCTTTTTGAGAGTGGCCGTTTTAGACAGGGTTTTCTGTATATTCGCGGCATCAAATTTCTGGCGATATCAAAAGTTCAAAATATATTGGCGTTATTTAGTTTTAACGGTTTCTTTTTTGGGGGTAGACTGGCTCCAGTCCTTAAAACAATTTTTCATCAATGTGTCATTTCATATACTTGTAGCCAATTTAACTCTGATGGCTCTGTCTTAAAACAGAGTCATCAACTTTAGACTGGCTACAAGTATATGTATTCACACATTGATGAAAAAGTGTTTTAAGGACTAGAGCCAGTCTATTTTTTTTTTGGTATTTCTAAAGAATTTATCTTATCTTTAAAGGGAAGAATTTGCACCCGTCTTGAAGAAATTCGTTATTCAATGTGAAGCCATTTTATGGAAGGGACTCCATGGGAAAATATACACAACCACTCTCAAGTTGTTTTATTGAAACTGATAGCAAACAAACCATATTATTATTATTATAAAAGTATCCATTTAACACATATTATTATTATTATTATAAAAGTATCCATTTAACACATATTACTTTACTGAATGCGAACCTCTATGAGCTACCACCAAATATATGTGATTTACAGCAGACGCGTAGCCTGGCGAAGCCAAGAAGCCTGGGCTTCAACATCACATTGGCGAGAGAAAACCTGACTGTTGCATATGAACAACCAAGGCGCAGACCAGCCTGCGCATCCGTGCAGTCTGATCAGCGCCTTTGGTATTTGCTCTCTGTTTGCCCTTGTTTCATTTCTCAGCGAGGTCAGATATCTCAGATCTCCAAATTTCCTTGCTGTGCTTCAACATTATAAAGCTTCTGGCTACGCCCTTGTGTAACGGTAACAATATACCACCAATTCAATTGATATTAAATATCCACGATCATGCTATAATACTAATCATATCATGACTAATTATTTGTGCACATTGCACTCTTTCGCAACGTCAATCGAGCGCAAATCTACCCCAGCTGGGGAAAAGATCATGTTGATTTAGGACATATTTCATTTAACAAACTTTGATTCCAATGGACTAATATCATTGGTTGGGATGGGGTGGAAGTTGGTGATGGAGGGGAGCTCTTTCCAGATCTGAACAGAGGATTATGTACTCATAACTAGCGCCTCATCAAGCGAATTGCCTATAGTTTTAGGTTGTTTTAGTTGTAACGATTAAAATATAGTAGTTTGTGTTAAAGAATTGTCAGATTATAGCTTAAGAGGCAAGACAAAATATTCGTCACTGTGTGGCGTCGCCAAGTCATTCAGTGTATTTTCAAAAATGGATTGTCAAATTTATTGTAGCACATTTTTGGGGGAATATTGAAAAGGAACACAATACATAAATGTAAGTATGGTTTGTGCGTCTGAACGGGGAGATAATCCACGAGCTCATTGAAGCATACGAGCTCATTGAAGCATACATAATGAAAACGGAACTCCATCAATCCTTAATCATATCTCTTAAACTATATGAAATATCTTCACGAAACTAATGTATCTTATAAATAATCTGTCTCAGTGCATGTTCGTCTGTCCGCCCGTTTGTTATCACTTAGCAAAGAAACTGTATAACTCAGTAGCTACTTGAATGTTTTTAATATTTTAATTCCCAAACAGATGAACACATAAAACCTAGAGGTTTTTGGGCTCGCAAAACATTATAAGCGGATACAAACAATATGAAAATACAACCAGGCAACCACAAATTTAGCATTTTATTCCAAGGAACATCTAAGATTAGCTGCCAATAATATAAAATTGGCGATCTATTGTCATCCAGGTGCACGCCAACCTATACAAAACGTGTTCATTTCTACATGTGCATTGCATTGAAACATAAAAAGTAGTTAAGGTTTGTAAAAAAACATTTATGGTGAAAAAGACTCATTTTTTGAATGGATATATGTTGTAGGTGCACATTGGAATTGCCTCTATAAGGCAATTGCAATGTGTACCAACAACATTTGTTACTGAAATTAAGGACACTTTTTCAAGGTTAGACAAAATGTTGCCCAGTACCCTCTACATCATGTCAATGTTTGAAGTTGCTACGCTCAACGGTTGAGGAGATGCATTTACAAGAAAATACATTATATGACCTTGACATTCGGGTCAATGACACACAAAATAATGACCAGTAGCCTCCACATCATGTGACCTATGCACCTGTGTAAGTTTGAAGTTACTACGTCCAAAGGTTTATGAGTATATGTATTTACAAGAAAATACATTAGATCACCACACAAAATATTACCCAGTGCCCTCTTTACCATATGACCTATGCACTTCGTCGCTTCAGTGCTATAGTGTTCTAAGTGACATTTTGGTCAAAAATGAGTTATGCATACCGTCGGGAAGGAGATCAAATGTTCTATCTACTGATGAAGGTTTCATTTACCTATCTCCTCCCAGTAAGCTTAAAATCGCTGTGCTTTTTCGGTTCTATCTTAAAAAAGACATTTTCGTTCAGTGCTATAGTGTTCTAAGTGATTTTCATCCAATGGCCAATGATGATTATGTCACATGACTGGGCGAGTTCAGTGTCATAATGTTCTATCTACAAAAGTCACTTCCCTTGGTGCAATTGTTAAACATTGCAGTTACCTCCCTTACATATATTTAAATTTCCTAAATTGAAGTAGTTTGTTGGTCTTTTTACGAACTAATGGCCATATTGGCTACTTTTATGTCCAAATAATCTTCTCAGTCAAATATATAACGCAAATTGATCCATGGACAGAATGATAAACTGTAGAAACAGACTACCTCCCTTACACATATTTAAACTGCTTTAATTGAAGTAACATGTCAATGTAATTACAAATCAATGGATCAAATCTGCTTCTTTTAGGTCCAATTAATCAGTTCAGTCTAAAATATTATACAAATTGACCCCATTGACAGAAAAAGTAACTGTAGAAACAGATTACCTCCCTTTCATAAAATTTAGTGGCATGATCCGTGCGGTTTGGTACTGTTATGCCAAATAAATGACTAAATCTGCTATTTTAGGCACAAATATTCATTTCTGTTCAGACTAGTATATGAATTGACTCCATAAACAGATAATAAGCTGTAGGAAAATATAGAACATTACAGCACTGAATGCAGAAGGCGATTTTTAGGGCATAATGTTCTATCTGCAAACTGTAAACTGCCCGTAAATTCCATATTAATGTACAAATTTCTTCAAACCAAGGTCATTTACACTGTATGCATATATTCTAACCCTCTGGTATGATTCAAAGGTCTGTGATAAATAAGGCATCAAAAATCAGGATGCTAAAATTTTCAAACTCATTTTTCTCAAAACTTGTGCAATGGTAGATAGAACACTATAGCACTGAAGCAACGACTAGCAAAGTTTGAAGCTGCTACCTCAAACAGTTTCAGAGGAGATGCATTTGCAAGAAAATACATTATATGAAATTGAACAAGGTCACACAAAATGTTGCCGAGTACCCTCCACATCAACTTGACTTGCGCATTCAGTTAGGGCGTCGGACTATGAATGATGGGTGATTTTGCATGTTTTCTTTTCGTCTGTTTACTTTTTTTAAACTTACCTTTTCTAAAAAATATTTCATGAATCAGGAATAGTATCAGAGTGTCAAGTAGTTGGCATCCAGATCAGACAGTAACAGTCGAGCCTCGATCTATGACCAAACGGTTTACGAATGTTTCCAAGTAATAGTTATACTATGTATTGTCCGCCTGTACGTGGAGATAATCCACGAGCTTTAGCGAGTGGATTATCTTACATACAGGTGGACAAACATGGTTTAGCTATTTTATACCACCTACATCAGTGTATACCTTGCACATCGTGAGATATTTCGTGCTAAAGTTGGCAAGGGTGGTATAAATGATGATAAAATTGTCAAAACAGACAAAGAGTCACACACTGATAAATGTATACGTCGATTTGGTGGTATTTACGCGTGTTGCCGGTGCTTCATAGACCGGAAGCGGTAGATATCGGTGTTAATACTACACAGAAAAACATGCCATATGCCTAAAGGACTATAGAATTAGATCGTTTTTAAGTATTCAGTATGTGCATGGCGATTTATGTAAGCATTTAGGAATAGATTCGAGTACCGATCATCCAGATCGGTACTCGAATCTATTCCTAGATGCCTACATAAATCGCAATGTGCATGCCGAATACTTAAACATGATCTAATTCTATAGTCCTTTAGGCATATGGCATGTTTTACTATGAGGTAGTTCGATCATTCAACTGAACTTTAGTCCGGGTAAGTCTGGTTCCCGTCCCATGTTAAACATTTAAGTGGCAGCCAATCACTGCCATCGAAACAAAATACTGGTTTCTTAATTTTTAAGAGTTTGACAAATGCGGAGAACCAGTATCGACCAAAGTAAAAGGTATGGTTAACCAGCAGGAACTGGACATGCGCAGACAAGGGCTAAACAGGAACAGGAAGATAGATAAGTGATCACGTGACACTAAACCAGAGTGAGTTTGATCAACTTTAGTCTAACCGCAGTACCTGCGGTTGAATGATCGAACTACCTCTATATAGCATTAACACCAATATCTACCACTTCCGGTCCATGGAGTACCGGCAATACGCGTAAATACCACCAAATCGACGTATACATTTATCAGTGTGAGTCATCTAAACAGGAAAACAATGGAGTTGATTCTCAGCTTGAAATATTGATATTGCACAACCTAGGGAATGCACTTCATAGACTTTTTGATATTTTATAGTCTAAGCGAAATAATCCATGTATCCTGCGAAAAAACCTCATTTCGTCTCACGAAAAGGACAGGGAAACACAATCAAAACATTTATACCACCCTTGCCAACTTTAGCACATGTGCTAGGTCTACACTGATGTTGGTGGTATAAATTACCTGTAGTAATACCATGATTGTCCACCTGTACATAAGTGCTAAAGCTCGTGGATTATCTCCACGTACAGGTAGACAATCTATGGTATAACTTTTACTTAGATATCTCCTTTCTTGCTTTTAACACAGATAACTGATAGCCCTCAGAGAGTTAAACTATTAGGAATTAGGTCTGAAGTTAAAAAGGTTTTTATGCAGTTGTTTTGTAATTGATAAAATTATCAGTTAGACAGGGGCTAGTCTACTGGTTTATATACAGTTTAAACCTTAATAATCATATTTTTTACTCCTCGTTTTTCTTCTTTCTGTCAAAATACTGTGTCTTCTTGTCATAATATTCCATCCAGGAACCGTCATACACTGGTATATCTCCTTTCCCACACATGAATGCTGCTAGCGCAAAACTGCAGGCGGTCATAGCTGAAAATATCAAAATCGCCACCGCGTGAAATATGCAGAATATGAAATATACTAAAGCCAACTGCTAATTGGTCACCTTACATTTTTACGCTAGATCAGAAAGTGAAACATAGGGTATACAAATTCATGTTTTTTAAATGAAGTAATACTTTGCCGAGGCTCTGCAAGTTATTTCATTAAAAATGAAGTGTACTTCTTGCACAGACGAAGTTAGAGAAAAGGTACCCTCATTTCAAAAAGTCACATTTTTTCTACGATATAAACCATAACACAAATTAACATTTTTGTTTGTTTGAAGATGTTACTGGCTAGCGTGATATAAGAAGAATACACCTAAAAAGTTTTGATTCCATCGGACTCGTCGTTTTTGCTACTCAACAACATAAGACAAACACTTTTAGCAGGTTAATCATTGAAATTCAGCTTTAAGCTTGTAACTTACTTAGAGACTTTGCACTGCTCTGTACACTTTATTATCAGCGACACGGCATTAAAATTTTTAGCGATTATTCATTATCACCAGATGTCACCATCCGTCTTTAAGAATTGAAAAAACAAAAACAAAAATAGAGTGCCACCAAATCGATTTTTAAACTCTTACATTGAAACCGGGAGTGTACAGTAGTCGTAAAACAAAAATCGCAAAAATGGACTAATCAAGTTCTACTGTGTTTGGCCTACAGTGTTAAAATAAAATTAAGTGCATTTAACAATTATACCAGGCAATACTCGTGAATTTCAAAAATCTCGAAAAAATTTGAAAAAGCAACATTTTAAAAATGCGTAAAAAATCCATCATAAGCAAAATTTCAGTTGTAAAGTGTTTTTCAAGTCGGACAGACCAGTTTGTAGCCACCTTAACGTCAGTTTTATAAAAACTACTCTCAAAACCATTTTTTTTTCTTTAAAAAATTCGATTTTTGCATTTTTAACCCAAAAACTTTGAAGTGAAAGAAAACTGTTCAAAAGCACTGCTAAACATTTTCCCATTAAAATGCACATATATAGGCAAAAAATCATTTCAATTTTATAAGCGTTTGGTCAGAAATAATGAGTTTGAAAAGTGACCAATTAGAACTTGGTTTTAGTATATGGGCAGGAAGTTCCCGCATAGTAACAGAAAAAAGATATCTAAGAAGGTATTTTTTGAAACATGTCAACTCATTCTTGAAAGTAGTGGTAAACTAAAGTACAACTAAACCACTGCAAAAATAAGCCATGACATGGGATTTCCAGCAATGTGGCATTTTGACAAGTGTAGACTCGGACGAGCCTGTGCGGCCTCCTTTTATTAGACGGATGGCTGAGAATGGGTTTGCATCCCCCCTAGGGAATTTTGCAGACATATCCTATCTTGTAGGGAATTAAAAGCCGAGTCGTTTAAGAAATGTTTGCACTCTGTGCGCTGGGGCGATAGTCTGTGAGAGCCTGTTAAATATGTTACTTAATCAAATTAAGAAAAAGTAAATTGAAAGTTTGGGCTACAAATAAAAGACATTATAAAATATTTATTTTTAAAAATCATTCTTATAGTCTGCATACTGGATATCTTAACTACGTATGAAAGCCATTTGAACAAAATTGCGGCTTCCTAAGGTGTCATATGCGTTACATAAATCAGTTAACCCATTAAATTTGCAAGTGTGATTATCATCATTTACATTCACAATCTCTCTGTGTGTTTTGCCATATGTTTTTGACCATGTCTGACTAGCGTATGCAATTGGCTAACAGAAAAATTAAGGTTTGCTTCCCTATCTTAAATATTTTTTCTGGAATAAGCAATTAAACAACTCTACCCCTACCAAGTTTTAGGTGAAAAGTTTGGTATCAAAACTAATGAAAAAATAGTTAAAAAATATTTGCAGTTAATGAATATGTTTCATTGTTTGGGATTTATTTGCATATATGAAAAGACTCATAAATCTGCAAGTTTGTTGCCAAATTTTTAATAACAGAGGCTGTAACATATGTTACCTGATGTAATAAATGGGCAAGCTCATTGTCTTTACGAAAGATATGCCTAAAAAGGTTTTAAGCTCCTCGAGGGAATTTTGCAGACATATTCCTTCTTAAAGTACAACTCAAGCTGCACCGAAAAGGGATGTTTGCACTCTCTAAGTTGGGGTGCTAGTCTGAAACAGCATGGTATATGCGTTACTATATCAAATAAAGGAAATGTAGTTTGAAAGTTTGAGCTAAAATTGTGAAAAAAACTCGCAGCTGCTGGATATCTTACATTGTTTAGGGATTTTATGCTGTCTCGTATGATAAAGACTTATAGATCTGCTAACTGTACCAAGTTTTAAAGATCAGAGAGCGTTACATATGTTAGCGTGATAAGTAAAATCATCAAACACTATTTTGACATCAAGCTGAGCAAGGGCCTGCTCCATCCTAATCCCCTTTGGAATTCTGCAGACATATTACATCTTATGTAACCATTCAAGGTGTATTTAATAAGAAATGTTTGCACTCTGTAAGTCGGGGCGTTAGCCTGTAACAGCTTGTTACATATGTTACTATATCAATTTGAAAATAAGAAATTTGAATGTTTGAGCTACAGAAAGAAGACATTAAAATTATCTAATAAATTGACATTCTTATAGTCTGCATACTGGATGCCTTTACTACATATGGAAGCTGTTTAACATTAATACGGCTAACTGTGGTGTTATGTGCGTTACATGAACCTAATTATAATTTAAAAGCCATAATTATGGCTATCGTCATATAATTAAACAACTACTATGACTTCGTTTCAAACTGTTTTATTAAATATCACAAACATATACTCAATTGATGAATAGGAAAAACAAGTTTACTTTGCTATCTTTAATATATTGCCTTATAGGAGCTAATACACACCCCTACTCCCTGTTTTACTGAGAAGCATATTTTGTTATCACCGTATAAGTAAAACACATGAAAGCGATTGCAGTGTGTGAATATTCAACATTTTCTTAGTCTGTCTCGCTCATATATCTGCAAGATGTCATTAAGTTTAAGATCAGGACACTTAATGTGTACTTATAAGTCCTTGGTGCCAAAACACTAGAAGTTATATTCATTTCTGATTATTAAGCCCATGAGCTGTTGTTACAGATGTTATCACTGACCTTTTGGACACATTTCCTAATACTGTGCATATAATGCTAAATATAGAGCCACAAATAGAAAAGATAATTTTACATTTGTACAAGACAATACAATAAATAAAACGGTCCGAACTAATTCTCATCGATTTAACACTAATGTTAAACGTTTGTCGTTGTCTGCTTCTGTGGTAATCATTATTATCACACGCCTCCTTGCAACTTGTAGAATCATCACACAATACTGTATACAATTTTACCACCAGTCCACTTAAAATTAATGAGCCATTATCAACTTTCAAATTTTGCCATTCATGGCTTGGAACAATTTTAAAAAGTAATCTTAATTATTGTAACACATATAACACCATAGGAAGCTGTACATTTGTTAAAAAACACTTTCTAATGTATCAAAGGTATTCAGCATGCAAACTACATGACTAATTCAAATAAATAGATAGTTTTATGTCTTCTGTCTGTTTATCAGACTTTCAATCAATTAATAGTTACTTTGGAAGACATATCAGAGATATGTTGACCCAAATCCATGTTCTCTGTGATTGTTATGCCAATATATTTTGCGGACTGAAGGTTTTCCAAGTTTTGCTGATGCAGTGTGTAATGGTGAATAATTTGTTTGAGCACTCTTGGTAACGTTGAACTTCATTTGCCAATCAGCCCCCCCAAAGCGCAAGACTCTCAAGATCTTCCTGCAAAATTAGACAGTCTTGCAAAGAATGAATGTTCCTATACAGGACACAATCGTCCGCAAACAGGTGAACTGAAGACTTGATATTATCTGGTAAGTCATTTATGAAGATTAAAAACAGAATCGGTACTAGGACCGATCCCTGGGGTACACCAGATAAAACAGGGACTGGATCTGAGGCTTGACAACCTAAGACTACTTACGAACAGCATCCAGAGAGCAGCTAGGAGCTGATCCATTAATGGGTGGACCCTCATATCCCATAATAATCGAGTTTATGTAATAGCCTCCTGCGTGGGACCTTGTCGAATGCCTTTGAGAAATCCATGATGATAAAATCTGTCTGCTTGTGCCCACGATTTGTCGTACCATCCATCGTGCACAAACTGCACCAACTGGGTTTCACAAGACCTTCGAATTCGGAACCCATGCTGATAGTCATCAAGTATGCTATCTAAGGCTAGGTGCTTGTTGATGTTGCTCACCAATATATGCTCTAGGGTTTTGCAACAGATGCAGGCTAGCGACACCAATCTATAGTTCACAGCATCGTATTTTTCTCCTTTCTTAAAGACTGGGGATACGTTTGCTTGTCGCCAATCATCTGGAACATTGCCCTGAGCTCAATAGTCATTATAGATTAGCGCTAGGATAGGTTAAATCTGTGTACTGCACTCTTTAAGCACCTTGGCATTAAGTCTATCAAACAGTTTAGCTACCCCTTCCGGGTCAACTGTTATTCCCCCATGGAGGAGAACGGACTGGCCCCTTTGAGGGCGGGTCTGAATTTGCATCACGTGTGAAGGCAGATTGGAATTGCCAGTTAGAAATATCGGCTTTTCCTTAGTATCAGTTTTTTAAATTCCATTTTCTCTTAGTGGTGTGATCCCTAACGCGTCTTTTTCAGTGATTTGACATTATCTTTCCACTTTTATTTGAATCGGGATTGGAGGAGTGAAGATATTGGAAACGTGTTACCAATAGGCATCTCTCACTACCTTCTGTATTGAGTATTACTGGGAAACCCTACATTTTTGTGATTTTTCAGGGGTAGGTCCGGACCCCTGTGGATCCGCCCATGTGTTAAGCGGGGAACGTTAAGCACACACTGGACATTTAATGAGTTGTAACAACTGCAAGTCAATCATGTGATGCTAAATGTAGCGGTGGATACGCAATTGTAGATCCATATCATACTGAGATTCTACAACTTTCACCTGATGTCAGATGATATTGATCTACTATGATTTTAAACAGAACAGAACAGATGTGTGTGTGTGTGTGTGTGTGTGTGTGTACGTTTGTGTACGTGTGTGTGTACGTGTTCGTGTGTGTGCGTGTGTTCGTGTGTGTGCGGTATGTGTGTACGCGTGCGTGCGTGTGTGCGTGCGTGTGTGTGCGCGCATGTGTGTGTGTTCGATAAAGTTATATACGTTATGATACATGTGCCAATAGATAAATGTTTATAATAATTACCTGGAGACATTTTGTCTTGTCCGTTAAAACACTCAGTTGATCTTGCGTCAACCAATTGAAACGAATGGTCTTTTCTGTTTTGCCAAATCTCTCCTAAATTTTTCACCAAACTTGATTTAAAAGCTGCAACAAAGGGTTCTTGTCGCACTATTGGAATCTCGTTAGTCACAGGTTCATTACCTGCTAACCATCTCTGCAGCCCACCACTCAGAATCGAGACTTTTTCATGACCAAACAACCTAAAAGTCCACCAAACCCGAGGGGTTGAGTAGAATCCAGAATCATTGTTTTCATACAAAACTACATGGGTATCGTTCCTGATACCCAGATTACCGACATAGTTCTCAAACATGGTCGGTGACGGCAACATGACGTTATATTTGGAACTTTTGTCCCTACACTCATTCAAGTCAAAGAAAAGCGCTCCCGGCACATGTTCATTTAAATAATTCCTAACCGATTGCTTTTGAAAACTTGTATCTAATATCCTTAAATATTTTGGCTGAGATCTGCCTATCGCCTCCAATAGTTCTTTCAAGGATATCAAAGTTCCCAGTCTCATCATACTGTACAACACTTTACAGGAGAACCGGTCTTAATAGACAAAACAAAAACCTTAATAACAAATGGTAGCTTAAGGAAGGTCGAAAGCATTGCAGAATGCTCCCCTTCTCCCCTTGGAGCATTCTGCAGTACTTTTGACCTGCATTAAGCAATAATCGGTATTGAAAACCATTTTTTTTTGTCTTTTTGAGAGTGGCCGTTTTAGACAGGGTTTTCTGTATATTCGCGGCATCAAATTTCTGGCGATATCAAAAGTTCAAAATATATTGGCGTTATTTAGTTTTAACGGTTTCTTTTTTGGGGGTAGACTGGCTCCAGTCCTTAAAACAATTTTTCATCAATGTGTCATTTCATATACTTGTAGCCAATTTAACTCTGATGGCTCTGTCTTAAAACAGAGTCATCAACTTTAGACTGGCTACAAGTATATGTATTCACACATTGATGAAAAAGTGTTTTAAGGACTAGAGCCAGTCTATTTTTTTTTTTTGGTATTTCTAAAGAATTTATCTTATCTTTAAAGGGAAGAATTTGCACCCGTCTTGAAGAAATTCGTTATTCAATGTGAAGCCATTTTATGGAAGGGACTCCATGGGAAAATATACACAACCACTCTCAAGTTGTTTTATTGAAACTGATAGCAAACAAACCATATTATTATTATTATAAAAGTATCCATTTAACACATATTATTATTATTATTATAAAAGTATCCATTTAACACATATTACTTTACTGAATGCGAACCTCTATGAGCTACCACCAAATATATGTGATTTACAGCAGACGCGTAGCCTGGCGAAGCCAAGAAGCCTGGGCTTCAACATCACATTGGCGAGAGAAAACCTGACTGTTGCATATGAACAACCAAGGCGCAGACCAGCCTGCGCATCCGTGCAGTCTGATCAGCGCCTTTGGTATTTGCTCTCTGTTTGCCCTTGTTTCATTTCTCAGCGAGGTCAGATATCTCAGATCTCCAAATTTCCTTGCTGTGCTTCAACATTATAAAGCTTCTGGCTACGCCCTTGTGTAACGGTAACAATATACCACCAATTCAATTGATATTAAATATCCACGATCATGCTATAATACTAATCATATCATGACTAATTATTTGTGCACATTGCACTCTTTCGCAACGTCAATCGAGCGCAAATCTACCCCAGCTGGGGAAAAGATCATGTTGATTTAGGACATATTTCATTTAACAAACTTTGATTCCAATGGACTAATATCATTGGTTGGGATGGGGTGGAAGTTGGTGATGGAGGGGAGCTCTTTCCAGATCTGAACAGAGGATTATGTACTCATAACTAGCGCCTCATCAAGCGAATTGCCTATAGTTTTAGGTTGTTTTAGTTGTAACGATTAAAATATAGTAGTTTGTGTTAAAGAATTGTCAGATTATAGCTTAAGAGGCAAGACAAAAATATTCGTCACTGTGTGGCGTCGCCAAGTCATTCAGTGTATTTTCAAAAATGGATTGTCAAATTTATTGTAGCACATTTTTGGGGGAATATTGAAAAGGAACACAATACATAAATGTAAGTATGGTTTGTGCGTCTGAACGGGGAGATAATCCACGAGCTCATTGAAGCATACGAGCTCATTGAAGC
Organism: Loripinus fragilis; assembly: GCA_964019695.1. NCBI lineage: Eukaryota > Metazoa > Mollusca > Bivalvia > Lucinida > Lucinidae > Loripinus > Loripinus fragilis. The sequence goes on from OZ026516.1 coordinate 126,486,819, forward strand.
ATACATAATGAAAACGGAACTCCATCAATCCTTAATCATATCTCTTAAACTATATGAAATATCTTCACGAAACTAATGTATCTTATAAATAATCTGTCTCAGTGCATGTTCGTCTGTCCGCCCGTTTGTTATCACTTAGCAAAGAAACTGTATAACTCAGTAGCTACTTGAATGTTTTTAATATTTTAATTCCCAAACAGATGAACACATAAAACCTAGAGGTTTTTGGGCTCGCAAAACATTATAAGCGGATACAAACAATATGAAAATACAACCAGGCAACCACAAATTTAGCATTTTATTCCAAGGAACATCTAAGATTAGCTGCCAATAATATAAAATTGGCGATCTATTGTCATCCAGGTGCACGCCAACCTATACAAAACGTGTTCATTTCTACATGTGCATTGCATTGAAACATAAAAAGTAGTTAAGGTTTGTAAAAAAACATTTATGGTGAAAAAGACTCATTTTTTGAATGGATATATGTTGTAGGTGCACATTGGAATTGCCTCTATAAGGCAATTGCAATGTGTACCAACAACATTTGTTACTGAAATTAAGGACACTTTTTCAAGGTTAGACAAAATGTTGCCCAGTACCCTCTACATCATGTCAATGTTTGAAGTTGCTACGCTCAACGGTTGAGGAGATGCATTTACAAGAAAATACATTATATGACCTTGACATTCGGGTCAATGACACACAAAATAATGACCAGTAGCCTCCACATCATGTGACCTATGCACCTGTGTAAGTTTGAAGTTACTACGTCCAAAGGTTTATGAGTATATGTATTTACAAGAAAATACATTAGATCACCACACAAAATATTACCCAGTGCCCTCTTTACCATATGACCTATGCACTTCGTCGCTTCAGTGCTATAGTGTTCTAAGTGACATTTTGGTCAAAAATGAGTTATGCATACCGTCGGGAAGGAGATCAAATGTTCTATCTACTGATGAAGGTTTCATTTACCTATCTCCTCCCAGTAAGCTTAAAATCGCTGTGCTTTTTCGGTTCTATCTTAAAAAAGACATTTTCGTTCAGTGCTATAGTGTTCTAAGTGATTTTCATCCAATGGCCAATGATGATTATGTCACATGACTGGGCGAGTTCAGTGTCTACAAAAGTCACTTCCCTTGGTGCAATTGTTAAACATTGCAGTTACCTCCCTTACATATATTTAAATTTCCTAAATTGAAGTAGTTTGTTGGTCTTTTTACGAACTAATGGCCATATTGGCTACTTTTATGTCCAAATAATCTTCTCAGTCAAATATATAACGCAAATTGATCCATGGACAGAATGATAAACTGTAGAAACAGACTACCTCCCTTACACATATTTAAACTGCTTTAATTGAAGTAACATGTCAATGTAATTACAAATCAATGGATCAAATCTGCTTCTTTTAGGTCCAATTAATCAGTTCAGTCTAAAATATTATACAAATTGACCCCATTGACAGAAAAAGTAACTGTAGAAACAGATTACCTCCCTTTCATAAAATTTAGTGGCATGATCCGTGCGGTTTGGTACTGTTATGCCAAATAAATGACTAAATCTGCTATTTTAGGCACAAATATTCATTTCTGTTCAGACTAGTATATGAATTGACTCCATAAACAGATAATAAGCTGTAGGAAAATATAGAACATTACAGCACTGAATGCAGAAGGCGATTTTTAGGGCATAATGTTCTATCTGCAAACTGTAAACTGCCCGTAAATTCCATATTAATGTACAAATTTCTTCAAACCAAGGTCATTTACACTGTATGCATATATTCTAACCCTCTGGTATGATTCAAAGGTCTGTGATAAATAAGGCATCAAAAATCAGGATGCTAAAATTTTCAAACTCATTTTCTCAAAACTTGTGCAATGGTAGATAGAACACTATAGCACTGAAGCAACGACTAGCAAAGTTTGAAGCTGCTACCTCAAACAGTTTCAGAGGAGATGCATTTGCAAGAAAATACATTATATGAAATTGAACAAGGTCACACAAAATGTTGCCGAGTACCCTCCACATCAACTTGACTTGCGCATTCAGTTAGGGCGTCGGACTATGAATGATGGGTGATTTTGCATGTTTTCTTTTCGTCTGTTTACTTTTTTTAAACTTACCTTTTCTAAAAAATATTTCATGAATCAGGAATAGTATCAGAGTGTCAAGTAGTTGGCATCCAGATCAGACAGTAACAGTCGAGCCTCGATCTATGACCAAACGGTTTACGAATGTTTCCAAGTAATAGTTATACTATGTATTGTCCGCCTGTACGTGGAGATAATCCACGAGCTTTAGCGAGTGGATTATCTTACATACAGGTGGACAAACATGGTTTAGCTATTTTATACCACCTACATCAGTGTATACCTTGCACATCGTGAGATATTTCGTGCTAAAGTTGGCAAGGGTGGTATAAATGATGATAAAATTGTCAAAACAGACAAAGAGTCACACACTGATAAATGTATACGTCGATTTGGTGGTATTTACGCGTGTTGCCGGTGCTTCATAGACCGGAAGCGGTAGATATCGGTGTTAATACTACACAGAAAAACATGCCATATGCCTAAAGGACTATAGAATTAGATCGTTTTTAAGTATTCAGTATGTGCATGGCGATTTATGTAAGCATTTAGGAATAGATTCGAGTACCGATCATCCAGATCGGTACTCGAATCTATTCCTAGATGCCTACATAAATCGCAATGTGCATGCCGAATACTTAAACATGATCTAATTCTATAGTCCTTTAGGCATATGGCATGTTTTACTATGAGGTAGTTCGATCATTCAACTGAACTTTAGTCCGGGTACGTCTGGTTCCCGTCCCATGTTAAACATTTAAGCGGCAGCCAATCACTGCCATCGAAACAAAATACTGGTTTCTTAATTTTTAAGAGTTTGACAAATGCGGAGAACCAGTATCGACCAAAGTAAAAGGTATGGTTAACCAGCAGGAACTGGACATGCGCAGACAAGGGCTAAACAGGAACAGGAAGATAGATAAGTGATCACGTGACACTAAACCAGAGTGAGTTTGATCAACTTTAGTCTAACCGCAGTACCTGCGGTTGAATGATCGAACTACCTCTATATAGCATTAACACCAATATCTACCACTTCCGGTCCATGGAGTACCGGCAATACGCGTAAATACCACCAAATCGACGTATACATTTATCAGTGTGAGTCATCTAAACAGGAAAACAATGGAGTTGATTCTCAGCTTGAAATATTGATATTGCACAACCTAGGGAATGCACTTCATAGACTTTTTGATATTTTATAGTCTAAGCGAAATAATCCATGTATCCTGCGAAAAAACCTCATTTCGTCTCACGAAAAGGACAGGGAAACACAATCAAAACATTTATACCACCCTTGCCAACTTTAGCACATGTGCTAGGTCTACACTGATGTTGGTGGTATAAATTACCTGTAGTAATACCATGATTGTCCACCTGTACATAAGTGCTAAAGCTCGTGGATTATCTCCACGTACAGGTAGACAATCTATGGTATAACTTTTACTTAGATATCTCCTTTCTTGCTTTTAACACAGATAACTGATAGCCCTCAGAGAGTTAAACTATTAGGAATTAGGTCTGAAGTTAAAAAGGTTTTTATGCAGTTGTTTTGTAATTGATAAAATTATCAGTTAGACAGGGGCTAGTCTACTGGTTTATATACAGTTTAAACCTTAATAATCATATTTTTTACTCCTCGTTTTTCTTCTTTCTGTCAAAATACTGTGTCTTCTTGTCATAATATTCCATCCAGGAACCGTCATACACTGGTATATCTCCTTTCCCACACATGAATGCTGCTAGCGCAAAACTGCAGGCGGTCATAGCTGAAAATATCAAAATCGCCACCGCGTGAAATATGCAGAATATGAAATATACTAAAGCCAACTGCTAATTGGTCACCTTACATTTTTACGCTAGATCAGAAAGTGAAACATAGGGTATACAAATTCATGTTTTTTAAATGAAGTAATACTTTGCCGAGGCTCTGCAAGTTATTTCATTAAAAATGAAGTGTACTTCTTGCACAGACGAAGTTAGAGTAAAGGTACCCTCATTTCAAAAAGTCACATTTTTTCTACGATATAAACCATAACACAAATTAACATTTTTGTTTGTTTGAAGATGTTACTGGCTAGCGTGATATAAGAAGAATACACCTAAAAAGTTTTGATTCCATCGGACTCGTCGTTTTTGCTACTCAACAACATAAGACAAACACTTTTAGCAGGTTAATCATTGAAATTCAGCTTTAAGCTTGTAACTTACTTAGAGACTTTGCACTGCTCTGTACACTTTATTATCAGCGACACGGCATTAAAATTTTTAGCGATTATTCATTATCACCAGATGTCACCGTCCGTCTTTAAGAATTGAAAAAACAAAAACAAAAATAGAGTGCCACCAAATCGATTTTTGTAAACCTTTACATTGAAACCGGGAGTGTACAGTAGTCGTAAAACAAAAATCGCAAAAATGGACTAATCAAGTTCTACTGTGTTTGGCCTACAGTGTTAAAATAAAATTAAGTGCATTTAACAATTATACCAGGCAATACTCGTGAATTTCAAAAATCTCGAAAAAATTTGAAAAAGCAACATTTTAAAAATGCGTAAAAAATCCATCATAAGCAAAATTTCAGTTGTAAAGTGTTTTTCAAGTCGGACAGACCAGTTTGTAGCCACCTTAACGTCAGTTTTATAAAAACTACTCTCAAAACCATTTTTTTTTCTTTAAAAAATTCGATTTTTGCATTTTTAACCCAAAAACTTTGAAGTGAAAGAAAACTGTTCAAAAGCACTGCTAAACATTTTCCCATTAAAATGCACATATATAGGCAAAAAATCATTTCAATTTTATAAGCGTTTGGTCAGAAATAATGAGTTTGAAAAGTGACCAATTAGAACTTGGTTTTAGTATATGGGCAGGAAGTTCCCGCATAGTAACAGAAAAAAGATATCTAAGAAGGTATTTTTTGAAACATGTCAACTCATTCTTGAAAGTAGTGGTAAACTAAAGTACAACTTAACCACTGCAAAAATAAGTCATGACATGGGATTTCCAGCAATGTGGCATTTTGACAAGTGTAGACTCGGACGAGCCTGTGCGGCCTCCTTTTATTAGACGGATGGCTGAGAATGGGTTTGCATCCCCCCTAGGGAATTTTGCAGACATATCCTATCTTGTAGGGAATTAAAAGCCGAGTCGTTTAAGAAATGTTTGCACTCTGTGCGCTGGGGCGATAGTCTGTGAGAGCCTGTTAAATATGTTACTTAATCAAATTAAGAAAAAGTAAATTGAAAGTTTGGGCTACAAATAAAAGACATTATAAAATATTTATTTTTAAAAATCATTCTTATAGTCTGCATACTGGATATCTTAACTACGTATGAAAGCCATTTGAACAAAATTGCGGCTTCCTAAGGTGTCATATGCGTTACATAAATCAGTTAACCCATTAAATTTGCAAGTGTGATTATCATCATTTACATTCACAATCTCTCTGTGTGTTTTGCCATATGTTTTTGACCATGTCTGACTAGCGTATGCAATTGGCTAACAGAAAAATTAAGGTTTGCTTCCCTATCTTAAATACTTTTTCTGGAATAAGCAATTAAACAACTCTACCCCTACCAAGTTTTAGGTGAAAAGTTTGGTATCAAAACTAATGAAAAAATAGTTAAAAAATATTTGCAGTTAATGAATATGTTTCATTGTTTGGGATTTATTTGCATATATGAAAAGACTCATAAATCTGCAAGTTTGTTGCCAAATTTTTAATAACAGAGGCTGTAACATATGTTACCTGATGTAATAAATGGGCAAGCTCATTGTCTTTACGAAAGATATGCCTAAAAAGGTTTTAAGCTCCTCGAGGGAATTTTGCAGACATATTCCTTCTTAAAGTACAACTCAAGCTGCACCGAAAAGGGATGTTTGCACTCTCTAAGTTGGGGTGCTAGTCTGAAACAGCATGTTATATGCGTTACTATATCAAATAAAGGAAATGTAGTTTGAAAGTTTGAGCTAAAATTGTGAAAAAAACTCGCAGCTGCTGGATATCTTACATTGTTTAGGGATTTTATGCTGTCTCGTATGATAAAGACTTATAGATCTGCTAACTGTACCAAGTTTTAAAGATCAGAGAGCGTTACATATGTTAGCGTGATAAGTAAAATCATCAAACACTATTTTGACATCAAGCTGAGCAAGGGCCTGCTCCATCCTAATCCCCTTTGGAATTCTGCAGACATATTACATCTTATGTAACCATTCAAGGTGTATTTAATAAGAAATGTTTGCACTCTGTAAGTCGGGGCGTTAGCCTGTAACAGCTTGTTACATATGTTACTATATCAATTTGAAAATATGAAATTTGAATGTTTGAGCTACAGAAAGAAGACATTAAAATTATCTAATAAATTGACATTCTTATAGTCTGCATACTGGATGCCTTTACTACATATGGAAGCTGTTTAACATTAATACGGCTAACTGTGGTGTTATGTGCGTTACATGAACCTAATTATAATTTAAAAGCCATAATTATGGCTATCGTCATATAATTAAACAACTACTATGACTTCGTTTCAAACTGTTTTATTAAATATCACAAACATATACTCAATTGATGAATAGGAAAAACAAGTTTACTTTGCTATCTTTAATATATTGCCTTATAGGAGCTAATACACACCCCTACTCCCTGTTTTACTGAGAAGCATATTTTGTTATCACCGTATAAGTAAAACACATGAAAGCGATTGCAGTGTGTGAATATTTAACATTTTCTTAGTCTGTCTCGCTCATATATCTGCAAGATGTCATTAAGTTTAAGATCAGGACACTTAATGTGTACTTATAAGTCCTTTGTGCCAAAACACTAGAAGTTATATTCATTTCTGATTATTAAGCCCATGAGCTGTTGTTACAGATGTTATCACTGACCTTTTGGACACATTTCCTAATACTGTGCATATAATGCTAAATATAGAGCCACAAATAGAAAAGATAGTTTTACATTTGTACAAGACAATACAATAAATAAAACGGTCCGAACTAATTCTCATCGATTTAACACTAATGTTAAACGTTTGTCGTTGTCTGCTTCTGTGGTAATCATTATTATCACACGCCTCCTTGCAACTTGTAGAATCATCACACAATACTGTATACAATTTTACCACCAGTCCACTTAAAATTAATGAGCCATTATCAACTTTCAAATTTTGCCATTCATGGCTTGGAACAATTTTAAAAAGTAATCTTAATTATTGTAACACATATAACACCATAGGAAGCTGTACATTTGTTAAAAAACACTTTCTAATGTATCAAAGGTATTCAGCATGCAAACTACATGACTAATTCAAATAAATAGATAGTTTTATGTCTTCTGTCTGTTTATCAGACTTTCAATTAATTTATTCTTAAATTGATACGGTAACATATGTAACATACCATTACAGGCTAACCCCCTGGTTAAAAGAGTGCAAACATCTCTTATATGATGCAGCTTAAATTGTTCTTTAAGGTAGGATATGTCTGTACAATTCCTAAAGGGTGGAGAGGAACAGGATTGTACTCAGTTTGCAGTCCTACTATAATGCCATGATTCTACTGGTTGTGATGAAATGGGTGATTATTTTGCAATAGAAGCTGACACAATGATAGATATTGTGAGGGTGACTTGAATAATGATTGTTTTTGAATAATTATATTTAATAGGAATATTTACAAAATTGTGTCATTTAAATGAGAACTATTATTTTCTATCTATATGTCTATATAATCTAATATTATAGGCATTAGGAAATATGTGATAAAAAAAGATTATATATTACATCTGTAACACAACTCCATGGGCTTGCTATGAACAATGACTGTAATTTCTAAGACTAAATGACCATTAATAGGAAAACATGTGAAAAATAGTATTTTTTCTGAAATATCATCTCTTACTTCCAAGACAATATTATGCCATGTAACAAACGTTACATACTTTAATAAGTGCTCTGATCCTGATGTCAAACTTGCAAATGTATGATTCTTTATTGCATTAGCAAGACAGTGCCAAAAATGTAAGATATCTAAGAGCGTCAAATATTTTCCATATATTTTTCTTCAATAATAGATACCAAAATTGGATACTTAAATTTGGAGGTAGGGTTGTTTAATAGCTCATATAAAACAACTTTTTGAGATAGATAAGCAAACTTTGTTTTTCCTATTAGCCGAATGAGTATTTTAGTAAACTAAGATTAAAAACACTTGTAAAAATGCACTAATCGTCTGTAAAATTAAATGATGTTAGTCACGATTTCAACTTTCAAAGGGAAATTTAATCTATGTAACGCATATAACAGCATCGAATGCTGTAATTTTGTTTAAAATGCTGCTTTTATGTAGCTTAGACATCCAGCTTGCAAACTAAATAAGAAATTCGAATAATTAGATGGTTTTATGCCTTTTTTTTGTAGCTCAAACTTTCATTTTGATTTTTCCTTAGTTTGACACAGTAACATATGTAACAGGCTGTCAGAGACTAACGCCCCGAAGCACAGAGTGCAAACATCTGTTAAAAGATGCGGCTTGAAATTTTCTTTAAGATAGGATGTGTCTGCAAAATTCCCTATGGGGGTGCAGGACCTTTTTAGCTCGAAGTCTATATGCTTAGAAACTCAAAATGCTGTTCGGTCAGTAACTTAACAGCTATAGAATATTCAATCGACAAGCAAAAGCTCTGATCAGACTGCGCGAATGCGCAGGCTGGTCTGAGCCTTTCTGGTCGCACAAACCATTTTGCTGGAAATCACATGTCGTGGCTCAAATGTATAACAGGACAGATCTACCCATTTGATTAAAAGAACCAAACAGTATCTTTATTAACATGCATGAAGCTACAATATACATACATAGGACATGACTTGGTATAGTTGGACAGACGTGTCTAAATTAAAAACTGTTTTCTGTTTGGGTACTTAGGGTTGCAACCAACGTCCAATTTATCAGAAAGTGTAGTATTAATAAAATGGGAGGAGCAGGGGTCAAACAACAATTAATATACACTATGTTCCCTATCATAAAAGTTCTTAGCAATGTTTATGTTCATAATTCTTATGTACATTGTACATGTAGCACTGGGGAAAGGAGTTCTAGTGATAAGGCGTGTATTTACCCTAGTTGGCCACGATGACAAACACGAATTTTTCAAATTGCCGAAATGCTTATAAAATCAAAGGATTATGGAAGTGAAATATGTCCACTTAATATCAAACTATGTTTCAATGCCCTTTGATATCTTTAACATGCATTTAAAGCCGCGAAATATTGCGATTTTCGCTGACATCCCCCCCTTTTTTACATTTTAATAATAGGTACCATTTTGATCAAATTATGAGAGAACACGTTGCTACTTTTCAAACATTTAAAGTGCTGGCATATTTAGGATAGAATTGACTTTCAATTCCAAAAGTTAATTCATTCTTCAAACGCATGGCGCACTTCGAATCGAACTATAGTTCCTACTATAGTAACTAAAGTTTGATTCGAACATCGATAGTCGCTACTATAGTCCTACTAGAGATCAACGGTGGATCAGAGCGCCGTTACTCTAGAAGATTGTCTGGTTCCCTTCTCTAGACCTATATATCATGATGGTTTCCAGACCTGTCAGTAGTCCCAAATGGATTTGTTTTTTATAAAGTGAATCCTAGCTGTGCCCACACATTCGTAATTATTAACTAGAGCAGAAGTCGATGGTACACCATCGCAAATACCCGCTTTTGACCTATAACCTTAACCTTTGGGTCAAGGTCACACAAAATGTAGCTCAGTACCTTCAACATAATATGACCTATGCACCTGTAAAGTTTGAAGTTGCTATGTCCAATGGTTAAGGAGAAGAAGCTTTTACAAAAAATACACTAGATGACCTTGACCTATGGGTCAAGGTCACACCAAATGTTGTCCAGTGCCCTCCAAATCATATGACCTTTGCACCTGCAAAATTTAAAATTGCTACGTTCAACAGTTTAGGAGAAGATGCATTTACAAGAAAGTACATTATTTGACCTTGACATTAGGGTCAAGGTCACAATTAATGTTGCCCAGTGCCCTCTACATCATGTGAACTATGCACCTACAGAGTTTGAAGTTACTACGTCAAAAGCTTAAGGAGGAGAAGCATTTACAAGAAATTCAATATTTGACCTTTGACCTTGACCTTGGGGTCAAGGTCACACAAAATGTTGCCCAGTACCCTCTACATCATGTAACCCTTCCAGCTACAAAAGTTTGAAGTTAATAGGTCTAACCGTTTAGGAGGAGATACATTTACAAGAAAATCCAATATTTGACCTTTGACCTTGACCTTGGGGTCAAGGTCACACAAAATGTTGTTCAGTACCCTCTACATCATGTGACCTTTTCAGCTACAAATTTTGAAGTTGCTACGTCGAAAGGTTTAGGAGGAGATGCATTTACAAGAAAATTCAATATTTGACCTTTGACCTTGACCTTGGGGTCAAGGTCACACAAAGTATTGCCCAGTACCCTCTACATCATGTGACCTATTCAGCTACAAAGTTTGAAGTTGCTACGCCTAACCGTTAAGGAGGAGATACATTTACAAGAAAATACAACATTTGACCTTTGACCTTGACCTTGGGGTCAAGGTCACACGAAATGTTGCCCAGTACCCTCTACATCATGTGACCTATTCAACTACAAAGTTTGAAGTTGCTACCTCTAACGGTTTAGGAGAAGATACATTTACAAGAAACGTGACGGACGGACGTACGCACGGACGGACAGACGGACAGACGGACGGACGGACGGACAGACGGACGGACGACGGACCGACTTTGACACGAAATTAATATACCCTTTTTTCTAAAGAAAAAAGCGGGTATAATAACAGTTGGCTGTGCAGTTTATATACATTTTTTTTGTGTATGGTGAAGAATTGAAGTGGGGCACACAGGGCTATTCACTTTGTTTACTTGCCAACCGACTAAAGGTTCGGGTGTAAACGTGCGCGCGCACCTATTACGTAAGAACTATAGTAGGGCCTATAGTTCGATTCCAAGTGGGCCTTTGTTTGTGGGAATATGTCACGTGCTAAGTGGTCGTTGCATTGGTCAGTTATATACTTCAGATGACTTGGGTATCGTTCAGAAACACCTTTTTACTTACCCTTTCTTATAATCAAAATTTGATCAGGGTTCGTAGAGTTTGCATGCGCGGATCCAGAATGTTTTGTCAGCGGGGTCCAACCTTGAAAACGGTTTTATCCAAATAACAATAAAAGCGGGCCATTATCGGGTCCGTCAGCGAAACGCCATTTAAATGGCGTTTCGCTAGCGGGCCGATGATGGCCCAACATTGAAAGCTGCTTTGTGCTTTTCAGGGGATCCGGACCAGCATTGCTAAGAAATCCTTTATTTTTGTGTTTTTCAGGGGGTCCGGACCCCCTGTCCCCCACCTCTGGATCCGCGCATGATTTGGTTTGAAGTGCACTCGAATGTATGCAACATGCAATAAAAGCAGACATCTCAGGACAAACAAAAAATCTGGATTGTGGTTAAAGTTATCACTATATGCACGAAATGTAGCCACTTCATGAGAACAGCGAAGTCTCTTTTTAGACCGCAGATGTCAAAAGCTGACCCGGGTGTAAATTGGGTCTTTTTGTCATACACTGTCATAAATGGTACTGTAAATATTTGCATGCTTCTGGGTCCAATCTGTTTGCAAAGGTTATGAGCAGACATCACTGGGAGGCAATGAGTTAAAAGATTGTCATGAACGAGAGACATTTAAAACGTACCCATTCCACACGTGGCAATGATTGGCTTATCAAGGTCTATCTCGTGTTTCCTGATAATCTGTCGCAGCTCCGGAACACTTCTCATAGTCTGGAATGGTCGGCCTTCTTCGTTCGTCATGAACTCCTTGAAGTTCATATTGATGGAACCAGAAATGTGCCCACCAGGTATTCCTGAAATAAGTTTATAAAACTAGATCTAGTATTGTTTTTATAGAAAACAGATGTCCTCCTTGCTGAATTTGACTCATTTACTGTCGCGCCAACCAAGAGTGACAGTGACGTACTATTTTGTTAACAATTGCTTAGTAAAACATTAACTTGAACACTTCACTTGAGCTAATGCGTATCGATGGATCACTTGTGTATTCATCCTATCCTGAGGATAGGATTAATACACAAGTTATCTATCGATAATAAGTCCTTGGTAGCTTTGTAAATAAAACATGACGTCACTGTCACTCTTGGCTGGCAGGACAGTAGCTTCACTTTGACTTAAAGCAAGGTCACCATATCCTTATCAAGTATTCATCATGCCTTATCATTCATCATGCCTAAGCATTCTAGTAAGTACAAGTAGCTGAGCAGGTTGGTGTGAGCCTTTTGATACCTGGCCTCGAGGTTATAAAGTAAATAAGGGTGCAAAGATCAGGAATCGATACAATCAAGAACCACACCTGACCCAGGATACCAATGGGCTAGTGACAAACTCATAGTTAGACATCATATACGAGAGTCAAGAGGTCAGCCCTTTCCCAGCAGGTGACTACAGGGCACATATAAACAGACACGCACAAAGGCATAGCAAACACAAGAAAGAAAAAAAACACATAAAAACCTTTCCATTGCTCAGCTCAAATGACATGAAATTTATCATGCTTATACTTGTAGATGTTAAAATGCCAACACCTGTTGGCATTTTTACATTTATTAGCATGATAATTGCAACATAGAGAGTTTGAAATCCAGAAAATAACTTTTTCGAACAATTTCAAGTTGGGGTCAGTAATTCGTTGTCAAATAGTTTACGACTGATCTCTTTCGTCTTGACATCAACTGGACTGAAATTGCACTCCAAAAGAGTATTGCGGAAGGGTCCGAGCTGCTTTCTGTTCTTAGCTTTTTTGAGAAGTTTGTTGCACTTCTCGATGACAATTTGACTTGGGGGGGGGGGGGGGGTTGGGGGGGGGGAGGGGTGACTAGATGTCTGATGGATGAATCTTTAATCCCCGTAAGATCGGCAAAAGTTTGGTCATTTGTCTGTGATATGCTATTACGCCAAATGTTGAATGACTGTTAAAATTTCGAATCAAAACACTGAGAGTAGGGATAGGAACGTTTTCTATTTTAATTTAATGTTTTATTTATTTTACAAGGATTCCAAACAGCCCAGGAGCTACTAGTTGGTCGCCTTACATATAACATAACAATTAAACAATATGAAATATAATGATGACGCGCACACACAATACATACGTACGTACGTACATACATACATACATACATACATACATACATACATACATACATACATACATACATACATACATACATACATACATACATACATACATACATACATACATACATACATACATACATACATACATACATACATACATACATACATACATACATACATACATACATACATACAAACATACATACATACATACATACATACATACATACATACATACATACAAACATACATACATACATACATACATACATACATACATACATAAGTTCGCATTCACGTACCCACGCACGCACGTACATACATACGTATTACGTACGTTCGTATCTGACAGACATACATACTTACAGACAGATAAAACAGACAGACGGACAGACAGACACACAGATGAACCAATACATAAAAGGGTAGAGAGAGGACATAGAGCAGTCACCCTATTGAGACAGTGGATATTAGATAGATAATGTTTTATGCCAACGTTGCGCCAGCAGTGCTGACAGCGAGTCTTCAAAAAATATTGCTGAATATAAACGGCAGCATACATTTTACCTCAGGGTTTGATGATATTTGCTTCTCTGCGAATACAGACAGGGACATATTTAAATAACTGATGTTAAACGTAATGTAACAAGCCATCTCATGTTTAATATTTCTAAGCCATGCTGGCGCAACCACACTGACGCAAAAATAAGGCAAAAACAATCCTGATAGGAGGACCTTTTTGAAACACTGCGAGAAGTGATGGGGCGTTTTCTATAAAAGGCGTCATTAGTCATTTGTGAGTGAGTGGGTGAGTATTTAACCTCCCACCATCTAAGGTCGTTTGGAGACGGGGCCACGGTTAAGAGTAAGGAAGAAGGCAAAGATCAGGAATCGATACAATCAAATACCACACCTGACCCGAGATACAGCATAGGAAAGCGACAAAACACAAGAAACGAGAAAGCCAAGAGGCATACCCCCCCCCCTCCACACTCTCGTCAGGCGAACACAAGACTGCTATGAACAGACAAGACTGTAATCTATAAGAAAGTCAAAAACAAAACACAAACAACAAAGAGGATCCCCCAAAAAAGTACCGGACCAAAACGGCCAGTCCAAAAAAACACCAAAGGGCCCAAACATGCCCAACGGCACCAGCCCCACCCCAACCTAGATGCGGACCAAGACACACAGACGCCCGGCTCGCACAAGATACCCCTAACCTATCAACGTACCATCAATCAGGACATACATGTACCAATCAAAACACAAAAATGAGACAAAGCAAAGACAAGAACCATTCAGCTCACGCAACCGAACACCGGAGCGAAAAAAAACATAACAGTTAAACCCCAGAGGGCCCGGCCAGAGACACAGTACCAGGCCACAACCCTCTCATCCACAGATAATTCACCAAGTTGGAACCGCCATAAAGTCTGAGGTCAAACCCACCGGCGTGCATATAAAGAGGAAAGCAAAAGCTGCCAACCGTGATCGGGCCGACAACCAAGCATGCAGACTGCATCAACAGACTAAAGCACATCCAATCCCCCTTTTGAAAAACCACCTCAACAAACCATGCTCATCTGACAGACTGACGGAGCTGGGGATCAAACTCGGAACCCCTTGGTACAATTTAGTCATTTGTAGCTCTACGCATTGGCGGGAGTGTAAGCCAGGTTGAAGAAGCATAAATAATCAACGAATGCTATAAATAAAATAATTTTAAAATGAGTGGAGGTTTATGATACCGATAGCACCGATTAAGAAGTTTCTGAGTTTACAGTTTGTACGAGTGTTAAAATCAGCAACATGTCTAAATGCTCCTGCAAATCAGATTGGGTTGAGACATATAAACTCCACAGGATGTAGAGCGAAGAACATCGTCATCTGAAAATGGAAAATTGACTATTTCAAAATCAAAAGCGCCACGTTTATCGTAAATCTTAGTAGATACAATATTTTAAGAAATGATAAAATGAAAGTCCAAAAACGCGGCTTCAGTATCAGAGGTCTATTTGACTAACCATATTGTCAAAGTAAATATTGTTTATGTTCAAAATAGCATTCAAATATCTGGATGTACTAGACCTGTTTCATGTTTATTTGAACAGATGTGCATTTTACTTTTTTGCGGTTGCATATAAATAAAACATACACATTTTGCTTGATCATAGATAACGGACGTGTCCCAGGTTTTACCAAATAGACAAAACGGCAATTTAATGTGTAACCATAAAATGGCGGCCAGAAATTACGATACCCCCCCCCCCCCATTTAATGATTTTAAGAGCCAAAACGGGTGCATCTTTCATTAAAATGCGTATTTAAGTGTGCACTTTTCTTTTAAGTTTAGAGGAGCATTTAGTCTATTATTCAAACGAAAAAAACAGCTTCTGTGTGTTTATTTTTGCTTGACAACAGGCCTTTATTAGTTCTACCATACAACTGCCCAATTGGGTATGCCATGTAAAATATGTCCTAGAAGAATAGTGAAAAACAAATTCTCAAAACTCAAGTTCTTGGATACTTTAAGTGTATATCGCCGATAAAACTGATCACCAATAATTGCATATATGTATTTTGCATACAAAGGAGTGTTTCCTTCGAAACAGTAAACCCTAAAACTTGATGTTCAAGTTGCTTCCAAGAAGTAAGCATCCAACTGAAATTCTTTATGTTCTAACAGAACACACTTTGATTATTTATGTACAATTTATTTAAGGTTTCCTTAGAAAAACTTCATCTCTTCAAGAGAAAATTCGTTCAAGAACGGTATAGAATACTTCGATTCAGACAGCATTTTTAAAAGCATTAGAATACGGCTACTCATCTTCAGAGACTGTTTCAAACCAGCGAATTAAGTTAAGAGCTATTTTCTTGGTGACTGCGTATTTCAGGAGAGTAGACTAACCTATGTTAAACAAATATTACAAAACTATAATGAGAAATAAATGAGTAACATCAATTCATATTTGCTCAAATAAACACGAAACACCTCTTGTAGTGTTAAACGCGTCAATAATATCAGTCTGTTTATCACCAGAAAGAGAAATCAAAAAGTCCCTCTCACAACAAAACAAGATCAAATCTGCCTCCAAGAGAGCACACTTAGTGCCCATTGTAGTCCCTACAACTTGTTTATAAATACATCTAAGTGCCAAATTGTATAATAATGTTGTCAAAAAAGTTCAGCGCCACAAAAACATTTTGAGAAGACCATGCATGGTATTTTTTCGGCTGTCCTGGATTAAAAACGGGGCTCTGTCGTTACATGCAGGGTAAGGAGGGCCTTCTATTTGGAAGGTTCTTTCTGTTTGAAAAATAATTGTATCTTTAATTAGATTATGAGGAGTGGAAGCTCATATGAAGACAAACTGGTTGCGTTGAAATCCCTAATTTAAAGTTTATATTATACTTCACCAAAATTTTTAATAGACTAAGATAGATTCCTACCAGATAGTTTGTAATATTTTTCGCAGTTCTTAATTAGATGTTTTGATAGCGGTAAGGCAGGATGTTACAACGTTAGAAAGTTCTGTTGCGATACAAGAACTAGAATTTGCAATAAATCTTGCTTTGTATTGGTTTTATAGAGTTAAGGTAACCAGTATAACGTAGGAACCTTGTCTTGGTTTTCTTTAGCTTTGACACCAACATTTAGGGCTCTATGACAACCATGACCATCGACAACAGCCTTCTCAGTCAAATAAGTCTGCAGTTTATAGGCATATGCCATTTAAATGACCTTTAAAGTTTCACGTTAAAACCGGAAGTGGACACCAGTCTTGAAAGAATAAGTGTTAAAAAATGGGCTGATCAAGCTGTATTGTGTTTGCTCTAGCATGTTTACATAGAATAAAACGCATACAATGGTTTTAGTATGTGCAGTTCACTATTTTTGAAAATATTGGAAAATGCAAATGTTAGCTTTTTAAAAAAAATCATAAAAATCGTTCATAAGCCAAAATTCAGGGTTAGTCAACTAAACGGGTTTGAAATCTTATGTACTTTAATAAGAAAAAAAACTGCACACAAAACCCTTATTTTCTTCAAAACTTTTGATTTTTGCATTCTTAAGCCCAAACTTGTGAAGTGTTATAAAACTCTTTCAAAGCACCTCTCAACTTTAGTCCATTGAGATGCACATATTTGGGCAAAAAACCATTTCAATATCATTAGCGCTAAGTCAGAAAAAAAATGAAATTGAACAGTTGTCACTTAGAACTTTGTTTCAGTGTATTTGTCTTGATCCACATCTGAAAAAAGGATGAGGTTGGTACCATAAAACTAGTTGAAGCCCTCCAGTTAACATTGATTTACTGACCGTTCCAAAGCGGTACTTCTTTTGTGGATCATTTTTGTTATTTATGTGTAGTGTTTGTCATGGTTTCTACTCTGTTCATTGCAGTCTCGTGGTCACCTGCTGGAAAAGAGCTTACCTCTTGGCTCTTTTGTATGTGATGTTTTCTTGTGTTTTTGTCACTTTCCCTTGTGGTGTCCTGGGTCAGGTGTGGCACTTGATTGTATCGATTCCTGATCTTTGCCATCTTACTTACTTAGTTATTGAAGTTTAAAGGTATCTGATCTTTTGACCCCTCCCCAGGGTGCGGGTCAAGTAAAGGTGCTGTTGCACGCCCCATTCATGTGACTGAGTAACTCAACCAAAATTTGGTTGGATTTTGTCCAATGGTTTAGGAGATAGCATAACGGACGGACGGACAGACGGTAGGTGATAACAATATCCCCTTCGCTTTTTAAAAAAGCGTGAGGATTATAACAAAATGTTATAATGAGCTCAATTTCGGTAGACATAAGATTTTATCTACCCGTCTATTTTGACACTTCATCTGTAACTAAATGTTACAAAATATAGTTCTTATCTCATCAGGGTTAAAGCGGATTCCCTTTTCTTGAGCTATGTCAAGAACGTTTATGCTAGTCGGGCGTGCTACATGTCCATATATCAATATGTCATCGATAACAGCTGCGACGCCTGGCAAACCTTCAAAAATTGCATTGACCCTCATTTGAAACAGGTCTAATGAAGCTGAGTTTGCCAGTTTGGGGCTTTTCTTCTACAAACTTTACCCAGTCCATTGACTCACTGACATTAATGATGACATGTTGTCAAGCTCACATTTAAGTCCATCTTCGCAAGCCAAGGGTTCTAACTCCACTTCGTTCCTTACGCACGTGCGTAAGGAACGAAGTGGAGTTAGTACCCTTAGCTTGCGAAGATGATTTAAGTCTAGACTTGGTTTTCTGCGTGGTGGGTTTATTTCAGACTTAAAATACAATTTTACTTTCACAGGCATGTCGGTGTGATGCGTCAAGTTTAACGTCAACACTGGTCCTAGTACCTCCGGATAACGTTATCGTTGATAATTGCTTCTGACAGTACTCAAAGTTCTGTACGATTGTCCATAGTAAGCTTGTCTGTCTGATTTAGCAGTTTTTTAGCGCCATTTTTCACTCGTATACACACAGAAACGATTCTGTCGCGTATCATGTTTTATCTTGGAGTGATATTAATCGATAAACCACTAGTGGTTTGCATATTTTGGTAACGTTATGAATTTACGTCTATAACAATTTAACGTTGCGTAATTATGGCAATAACAAGACGTTTTCACACCAAAAAAGCGATTACAAATTACATTATCTATAATAATAGAATCTAGCCTAATCGTGCTCCTGTAACATTGAATTTATTAAACTTACGAAAAAGCGAGATATAATGCTCAGCAAGCCTCGCATTTTATCGCGTCTCTCCAACTCGTTTAATGAATTCAATAGAATATGAGGGTTGGATCCTCGATGTCTCTTTCTTCGAAGTCTTTGTTTTTCAGTATTAATGTTCTCATCGCCTTGAAAAGACATCTGGTGGATGGGTTGCACCAAGGTTCGTGAAATGTGTATACAGATAGTATGCTTCTTGGCTGCAGAGTCTGATATGCCAAACCAACTGTTGTTGTGTCGCCTGTGAACATGGTCGACACATAGGGATCATGTCTCCGTCGGCGTCGTCGTCCGCGTTGTCACCCTTTTGGTTTCCGATCGATAACTTTTGAAAGGATGCATCAATGTCATTCAAACTTTACAGAAGGATAAGGCATTATTAAATACAGATCATGATCGAAAGTGGAGGTAATTCGCAAACTTTTGACTGAGTTATGGCCCTTTTTGTCTTAGATTTTGGCTAAATTGTGGTTTCCGATCAATAACTTTTGAATGGATGAAGCAATTTCATTCAAATTTTACCGACGAGTTAAGCACCATGAAATACAGGTCAAGTTCGAATTTGTAGGTCATTTGCAAGTTTTTGACTGAGTTATTGCCCTTTTTTGATTTAGGTTTAGGCTAATGCAAAACCTATATTGGCTTTTTTGTGGAATAAATTTCACATTTCTCCAAAACTATCATATCTGACAACTTCTCACTATAGGCCATGATTACCATGTGCCTGTAGATAAACATGACAGTGATTAAATTTTACTCCGTCCCCCTGACCCTTTAGGTTGGGTCAAAGGTCAAATATTAAAATTTCGCAATAACTCAGTCAGTTGTCAATATTTTTACTGAAATTTTGCATGCAGACAGAGGTACAATAAATATGAAACATATCAAACGCGATTTTATATCGAAGGCATGGGTCTGACTGCCTAGGTGGTCTATGGGGGTGGGACAGAGGCCAAAATTCAACTTTTTCAGAATAATTTTATTTTGCATAACAAATTAAAGGGAATGACGCATGCAGCAACATGGTAGCAAATATTTTGCCCGCAGAAACCCCTCCGATCCTGAGGGTGGGGTCGAAATTTAACTTTTCCAAAACATGTTCCTGTTCCATATCAAATAAAATGAAATCACGAATGAAGCAACATGGTAGCAAATATTTGCCCGCAGACACCCCCCCCCCCCCCCCCCCGCCCAACGACCCTGTAATTCAACTTTTTCAGAACATGGTGTCAAAGCTCAAAACATTTTTTTTCTTGAAATACGTCATTTTGATTATCAAAGTACAAGAGATTGGAGTATAGACCACCATGTAAGCACACATTCTGTCCGTACAAACACCCCCGACCCCTGTAGTGGGACAAAGGTCAAAACATTTTTTTCTGAAAGTAGTCCTGTTGCATATCAAATTAAAGGGAATGGAGCATAGAGCGAAATGCAAGCACATATTCTGTCATTACACATAACTTTCATATGTGGGTTGGATTAAATGGTAAACAAAATTCTTAATGTGGTCATGCTGAATATCAAATTAAGGGGAAAGAAGTATAGACTAACAAGGAAGCAAACACTTTGACCTTACACACACCCCTTACCTCTGGGTCAGGTTGATGTCAGATATTAAAATTATACAGATACGCTTATTTTTTTTATTTTTTTTTTTTGATTGAACTAAGCACTGAAAACTAGTTGATAGGATTTTAACTTTGATCTGTATGATACCCAAGGTGAACATAGGGGTTGGAGAAATGGTATCTCCATAATAACCCTTCGCCGGGGATATAATGGGGGTTGGACTGTTTGCTAAGATGATTTTTCAGGCATTTTGAAGAAATGTTGATCAATAATTCCTTAAAATACAAAATGGACAATTTCATGCCTTTAATATTGTATCAATATGTATGGGATAATCCATTATAATAAAACTGGTTAAAATTCATTTCTCCCTATATTATGTTCGAGATGAGCAGAGGGTAACAAACCTACCAATTAGTACGGACAGTCAATTATATGAGCCGTGACATGTGATTCCCAACAATGTGGTACATTTTGTATTTTGGACAGGCCTGTGTAGCCCCATTTAAGCTTAGAAACTCAAAATGATGTTCGGGTCTGATCTGAGCCTTTGCTGGTCGCACATACCTCATTGTTGGAAATCTCATGTCGCGGGCCCATTATACTCTTAAGAAAACTCTGAGGGTAGAGTATATATATAGAAGGGTGTATAATAAAATTGAACAAAATTTTGAACGGTTGATGATCTCACCCGAGGGTTCGTTTTCTGTCCCGTCAAATCGCCCTGTAGGTCTAGCATCTACTAACTGGAATTTCCCATTTTTCTTGTTTTCTAGGATGTCATCTAAAACTGTCACCAGCTTGGAATCATAGTTTGCTTTAAAGACCTGTTTTCCGACCGTGTAAGTGTCCTGAGTGGTGCGACCCCCTTCGGCTAGCCATCGGGGAAACCCTCCGTCCAAAAGAGAAACCGAATGATGCCCAAAGACGCGGAAAACCCACCATGCACGCGGTGCTGAATAGAATCCAGAATCGTTGTTTTCGTATAATATTACATGAGAGTCGTTTCTAATCCCAAGCTGTCCAACATAATTTTCAAACTCCCTAGGGGACGGAAGCATGTGATCATAGTTTGTGTTTTTATCCCTGCATTCTTCCAGGTCAAAAAACTGAGCCTCTGGTATGTGCCCTTTAATGTACTCCGCATACGGGTCCCTCGCCGTGGCGCGCACATGCCAGCTGGTGTCTAAAATCCTTAAATGTCTAGGAAATTTAGTCAGCGCTTCTGAAAGCTGCTTGACCGAGATTAAAGTTCCTAATCGCATTGTTTAACTTTCTTGAAGAACAAGCAAAAATCGAAGTAAAAGCCCTAATCAGTGTCTCTTTCCTAATGACGAAAACAGCTCACGCTCATATGTCTTTTTCTTTAAATCCAGTAATTTGTTAAAAGAAAACTAAGCATAGAAATATGTTGTTTTGTGCTGTTTATTCATACGACCCATATGTAACCTAAGAGTACACTATATCTAATATTGGTCAATATTATGTAACATGTTTTGTAGAAGATAACATTTAATAGATTCAAGGTCGTAACGAACATAGTAAATGTCGCAGTGACATAAAGAATAAAATTTGCTGTAAATACTGTAATAATACAACATATCGACATCGACAATTCAAATGGCGGAGATATAATCAGATGAATGGTAGGTGCTTCATTTTCATCGCAATAACGTTATTGCAGCTATTGAAATGATTTTGTACAGGTCGGAATTGTATTTTTGAACTATCATAAGTAAGTAAGTAAGTAAGTATTCTTTATTTAACGAGGGTGACCCAATTGGCAGAACCAATCTTCCTTGGGGCCCTCTTTAACAAGTTAACACAATTTATATACATTAATTAAATAGAACAGAAACTCGAAACATGTAGGCATGAAGTAATGTGAAATGAAAAAATAATATTGATGAGCCATGACAAAGAAAATGGTACATTCTTCCTCTTTTGAAACCTGCCATCAAACGGTCTTTACTTAAAGATCTAGATTCATACTATCCAGGTGTATGTCATATGTGAGTTAATCGCAAGGCCCAGGAGAGATTGTAACAATACCATCCTGCCTGGTCCCTCGCAACAACTCACAAAAACAAATTCGATAAGTACCATGTTCACATGGCTGGCTGATCTCATTGGCTCGTTTCAGCAAGTTAAAACAATATATACAACATAATGATGCAGAGAGAGAGAGAGAGAGAGAGAGAGAGAGAGAGAGAGAGAGAAAGAGCAAAAACATCTATACAATACATAATGACCATATGACGATAACGGCTTATAAATTCTTTTCTAAACAATAATTGCAAAATCTATATCACTTACATTTAGTGTAATGCTACGTTACATTTTTAGCCATTCAGTGCATAACCTTACAAAAGTTTCTAGTGATGATGCCACTTTGATGTTAGTTGGAAGACTATTCTAGACTACCACGCCTGAATATGAAAAGCTCCCTTTGTATAAGTTGCATTTTGCTTGTGGTAATAGGTAATTTTTATGTGCTACTGACCGTAAATTAGATGCTGTGTTTTCAAGGTTTATATCTCTCATTTGAAACAATTCATGTATTAAACTGGTGCTAAATTATTGTAAACTTTGTACATTAATTTGGCTTTATTTAGAAAAAATATTTGATCAAAAGACAATATATTTAATCGTTCCAATGCCTCTTGAATGTCCGTGTAATCTTGAGCAAGAATTAATTTACAAGCACGTCTTTGTAATTTAGATATTTTATTGATGTTTCCTCTTGAACTGTTGCTCCAAACAGTATTGC
This sequence comes from Loripinus fragilis, assembly GCA_964019695.1. Classification (NCBI taxonomy): domain Eukaryota; kingdom Metazoa; phylum Mollusca; class Bivalvia; order Lucinida; family Lucinidae; genus Loripinus; species Loripinus fragilis. The sequence goes on from OZ026516.1 coordinate 126,510,236, forward strand.
AGTAATCAAAATGTGGTTTAACATAGGCATTGTAAAACATGAGACGGTGCTCTACTGACAAATATGATCTTATTTTGCTTAGTAACCATAAATATGATGAGATTTTTTTTTGAAACATGTTGGAAATGATTATTTCACATTAAATTGTCATCCACGTGTACTCCCAATATCTTCTCACTAGGCGTCATTTTTATATCTATTACTATACCTTAAAGATAGGCCAGGGTTTTGCAAGGTGAGCCTTTTTTGCCTGCTAGTTATTAACATCACTTTAGTCTTATCTGTATTTAAAACCATGCCGTTCCGTTGGCACCAAATATGAAGCAAATTCAGCGCACGCTGCAAATTTGTTTCCAATTGAAATACATCAGACTGAAAGTCATAGAGAGTAGTATCATCAGCATATAAGTCAACAACGACAGACTTTTGGAGTGCTAGCGGCAAGTCGTTTATAAAGATTAAAAATAGTAAAGGGCCTAAAATGGAGCCTTGGGGAACGCCACAAGTGATACTTGCTGGTTTTGAAATAGTGTTATTCAAAGAAACGCATTGAGTTCTGCTGGATAAGTATGATTCAAACCATGATAGACATGTTTCGTTACATTTATAACATTTCAATTTATTTAACAGAATTTTATGATCAACAAGATCAAATGCTTTTCTAAAATCGACCATCACACAACCAGTAAGTTTTCCATCGTTAACAGCTTTTAACCAAGAATCAATCATACAGACAATAGCAGATTCAGTTGAATGATTAGATTGAAAACCACTTTGTGACTGATGAAGCAAATCATATTCATTTAAGTGTTCTGAAAAATTATTTTCAACCCATTTTTCTATTAACTTTGAAACTGTAGGGAGAATGGAAATAGGCTGATAGTTATTTTTGTCATCTTTAGCACCAGATTTGAAAAAGGGGCTTTATTTTAGCTTCCTTCCATGAGCAAGGAAATCTACCAGTAATTAAGCTTTTATTTACTATATACAGCAGACTTGGGGCCAAAACATTAGCTGACAGTTTTAGAATTCTAGGACCAATGTTATCTAAGCCCGTTGATTTATTTACATTTAAATTTGAGAAAAATGTTCGTATAAAAGACAGGTTTGTCAATGGAATGTTAAATTCAGTGGTATTTGGAACTTTTGATTGGATGAAATTGATTAGTAATTCGTTGTCTGACAACGTTATGGGTTCTTTCAAATTTGAGGGAACGGTAACAAAGTAGTGATTAAATAACTCTGATAAATCCGATTCTTTTGTTATTAATTGTTCCCCTATTTTGATGTTTATATTTGATTCACAAGAATTATCTATACGATTTGCTCCAAGTTCCTTAAATATTTTCCAAATAGTTTTAGGGTTGGACCTACCTTCTTCTATCTTCGACTGATACGTATTCTTTTTTGCCATCTCAATGTGTTTTGAAACTTTATTACGTAGATATCTATAATCATCCATATTTCCATTTATTTTGCACTTATTCCTTTCCTTCATAAGGTCTATTATCTCAGGGGTTAACCAATCAGGCTGATATTTTTTCTTTATCCTGTGGTGTCTTATAGGGGCATGCCTATCAAGTACTTCTAAAAGGAGTGCATTCCAACTTGAGACAATATCATCTAAATTATCAAACTGTTCAATTATTTCCCATGGGACAGAATATAAGTCATTAAGGAATCTGTTTTCTTCAAAGTTCCTAAAAGATCTGTAAGTAATAATTTGATGACTATTTTTACTGTTATTGGATTGAGACTTTCGATTACAGAAAACTCCATAGTGATCACTTAAACATAAGCGTTCTACATGCACACGCTGGATATTTTCTTCAGTGTTTGTATATATGTGATCAATGAGAGTTTGAGATGTATTTGTGACCCTAGTAGGCTCATTAACCAGTTGAGTGAGACCTAATGAGGTTGTAAAATTATCCCATTCTCTCTCAGTATCTATATTTAATAAATCTTTGTTAAAATCTCCAAGTAAAATAAATTCTTTATCTTCATTTAACAAACTATCAATGAATTCTTCAAATCTGTCGTTAAATTCTACTCTTGAGTCTGGTGGTCTATACATGTTACCAACTAAAAAAGGTTTGCTCTTAGCAGGAGAAATTTCTAACCAGAGACATGATATATGTTGAGTTTCTAAATCTTCCCTGCGTTTGGCGTTAATACCATTTTCGACATATACAAGTAAACCTCTACCGCCATTTGAATCATTATCTTTTCTGAATGGTGTTTGAAATCCATTTATTTTAAATATGTCTGTTGTTTTGTGGCTTTTTAATTTTGTCTCACTTAACCCCAAAATATGCAAATTATTATTTTCTGGTAAGGTCAACAAAACTTTTAGTTCTGAAAATTTATTCAGATTTTCCCCACAAATACCCTGAATATTTAAATGGCCAATGTTTAAACCTCTACTACTCAAATTAAAACTATTAGTAATGGACTCCTTATGATTTGTAATCAAGGGTGCCTTATGATTGCTTCTCCTTGAAGTGTTTGAGACCTTACGTACATTTTGTATTTCAGAGGCTGATGTTTGACTGCTACCGCTGCATGGTAATGATGTATCAAATGCATTATTGTCATGTAAAGATACTAATAATTCTTGATTACTAGACTGTCCAAGCGCTGAGGCTGAAAAACAACAATTACATTCAAAATTATTACAGTTACTACACAAATATTCAAAAATACTGAACTGATTCATATACATAGAAGACGTATTCATATACACAGAAGACGTATTTAGTCCACTGCCGGCTATTGTGCCGATTTCCTATTGGGAAAACCAACAATCAGCGTAATTATGTCCTGGCATCGCAACTCCATAACAGCCGCGATTTTCATTCCTAGGTCCATTAAATTTCCATTCTCTGTTAAGTTGCCCTGAACGGCCATTATAATTTCGGCTAAAATTATTCCTCGATCTCTCATTTCTTTTGTCCTGGAAATTGGAAACTTTGAACACGCAAAAGTTGAAATCAGTTACTATTTCAATATGTCTGTTAAGTGCATCTACCAGGCGTTTGATGCCAGAGCGTGAAAGATGAATGCCATCATTCGAATAATATCTAGCTGATGGCATGCCATTTTGACCGAAGAACAAATTTGACGTGTCCTCGATACATCTAACATGGTGTAATTTCCAGTGATCAGATAGCCGTTGTATTGCGTTGTTATATTATGTCACATCGGAATGACTCTTTGATTTAGACTACGAATCACCTCATCAGGGCGAGAAAAAATTTGAAGCAGGAGTCGCCAACTTTGCAGATTTTGCCCCTTTAAATCCCTATTTTGGACAAATGGTAACATACTTACTAGATCACAGCGTAATATGAACTTTGGTTAAACTTGCGTTTTTCTGGATAAAATTTGATTGTGAAATTTTCGTCACCACATTTAATTTTTCCTCAACACTGAAACCTAATGCAGGATATAACAGAACAGTATAATCTAAATGCCTGAAATTGAGCGCATGGCACAAATAGGCCATACAGTTTATGCAAAATTGTCAAAGAAGTAATATGCATCTCGCATTAACACCTGTCTATCTAGATCTAGATAAACATATAAATGTACAAGCATCATCCTGTCATTTTATCAGTTACCCATTTGAAGTAGTCAGTAGCCATTTCCATCGTCCTTACGTATTTTTGTGTATTTCGTTTGTAATTCCAGTCACAGACACTTATATTACTTGACTTTTTGGTTACTGTAAAGGCGGCACCTCATGGATCCGTAATTAGGACTGGTCAACCTTAGACACAGGTAAAGGCTGAAAATATGACGTGGTTTTATTAAAAAATAACTTTATCATCTTGCGCCATTATCTCAGTATAGACGCAAAACACGTTATTTAGTCCTTAAAACGCCAGCAAAATAACTGCATCTGTAATGTCTATTTAACATAAGCATAGAGGCAAACAATGTGGACCCAGATCAGACTGCTCCTACAGGAGCAGTCTGATCTAGGTCCAAACTGTTTGTCTGTTAGGCTTCAAATATTTTAGTGGACGACAAAAACATACATTTTGTGATTATGCGCTGTAAGGGTTAAGAAATGTGAGTTCAGTGTATATACGGTTGGATTTTCATAAAATGCACGCTCGTTTGCGCGGCCCAAAGAGCTGATTAACTCTTAACCAAATTATAAATAAAGCCTGATTTCCCTTCCTTAGCAGATAATATAGCCAAACCACGCCCAGATATGAATATTTAAGTTGCCGCCTTTACAGTAAGCGAAAAGTCAAGTAATATCACATGGCAAAATCAGCAAATCATAACTTGATGCTTAAACCATGAGACCAGCATAAAAACACCAACAGTGATTTAGTTTTAGGATCATTTTTTTACTTTAGAAAGTATAACAGATGAACTTTAGGCTGATACATAACATTTGGATCTATGAAGCAAGGCAGGCTGTACAGAGGCTTATCTGTCCAAACCCCGATTTTGTTTTCTTATTATTTTTAAGAAGTCTACCAGATTCTAAAACTGACCTTGCGTCAGACCTGATGTGGGTCAACGAGTAAGACGTATGATCAGGAAATGCCACAACCATACACCGCAGACCAACCCATGGTACTATGAGAAAAAGTCACAGAACATTCACAGTAACAATACATCCGTAAGACAATTTGGCCAGCGTCTTCATCTACATTCATACTTTGTGCATGCGAGTAAGACTTCAGGTCTTGGATCGAAAGTATTTTCGATGTTCCAATTTGTTTGCACCCAAACAACATAATTTAGTTTTCTTTAGATATATCTGTAACATATTCGACTCCTGATGATTTTGGCAGACGGTATAATACCATTTCTCCTACACATTGAAAGTTGTCTGGTATATGAGAAAGGACATGAAGTTGGACATTGTCATCAACTACGTTTGCTTTTGGTTCATTTGTTGTTGTCAATATCTAAAAGCAAGCCTCAATATAATGTATTACCTTTGCTTTCTAAGTTTTTGCAGGCATATCACCAGCTGTTGAATACAAAAAGGGGACTGGACTATGGGTAGAATAGGATAAACAGTAGGACTTTCTTGTGCTCAATGGATGATTTATACAGAGGCTATCCCATTTCATGATCCGTTGAAAAGGCTGAAATTGAAAACACTTGCCTCCGACAGTGTGTTTCTAAAAGAATAATTGCAAGACAATACCCTTGCTCATTTATTATGTAAAGTTTTATATGTTACATCCTTCAATAAGTGCACTGTTCTTATAGAAACTTAGTTTTTGTTTTGTTTGTTTTGTTGCTTTACGTCCCAAGTCAACAGCTATGGTCATTGCGAGACGGTCAGTTCACCTAACCACACTTTTTCATTGGCAAGCTTGAACAAGCAGTTAACCAGTACTTCGTGCACATACTTCGCTTGTAACTGACAACAACCCTTCTTGAATGATTCAGCGGAAGGGAGGAGAATGACCGTAGAAATTATTTCATGATCAATCTCCACGAAAGTATGGGACCGGAATTGGATCGAACTCGCGACCCCTGGATCATAGAAACTTAGTAAATCATTGCAGGTGAAAGAGATTAAGCTGTGCTCTGTTCATCCTGCATTGCATTGCTTTACCTGCAGTGATACATCTAGCTCTTTCGTCTGAAGGGGAAGAATTACCTCGCTTGTGGAAAGATGACATGTGTCTGGAGACATTATTAACTGTAAGATGTTTGCTGCATGTACGGATAGGCAATTAATATCAAAGTAAACCGGCTCTGATGTTATTCTTTTTCACAGAAATACCAAGTTACATCAGGCCAGGTACTAAATGCTTTTTTGATGGCACCTTTTTGCATCTTGTATGGCTTTAGTCTTTCTCCTACTCGCAGAGTATCATTGGAAACGCATGCTCAAAAATCAAATATCAGACATTAATATCAGTTTTCGAATTGCCAAGCCATGAATGACATAGTTGGAATGCTGATGATGATGGCTCATCGATTCTGAGTGGACTGATGATAAAAGTTTACAACAGGAATTGATTGAAACACTATGTGATGATTCTACTGGTTGCAAGGAGGCGGGTGGTAATGATGATTTCCACAGAGGCAGACAAAAATAACGTTGCATATGAGTGTTACTTGGATGAGAATTAGGTTTGAATGTTTAGATGGCTCTATGTTTAGATGCTCCATATTAGGAAATGTGTCAAAAAAGTTTATTGATAACATCTGTAACAACAGTCCATGTGCTTGATAATCAGAAATGACCATTTTTATTTATGATAGATTCTAAAGTAGTTTTGGATGGAGCAGGCCCTTACTCAGCTTGCAGTTGAAATACTTTATGATGATTATACTGGTTTTAATGAGATGAGGTAGACAATTATTTTACCACAGAAGCAGACATAATGATAGACATTGTATGTGACTTGGATAAGGTTTAGTTTAGAATATTTACATTTAACAGGAACATTCACTAAATTGTCTTGTATAAATGTGAAAATATTAATTACTATATCCCTCTATCTGTACTTTATACATATTAGGAAATATTAAAAAAAAGTTTATTTATTACATCTGTAACAAAATTCCATGGGCTTGATAATCAGCAATGAATACATTCCAAAGATTAAGACACCAGAGGCTAAAGACTTATAGGGAAAAGATCTAAAATATGCATTTTTCCTGAAACATCATCCTTACTTCAAGTATATGTCATTGTACATTTATTATGCCATGTAACATATGTTACAGCTTTTAACAAGTGCTCTGGTCTTGTTGTTAGACCTAGAAACTCTATGATTCTTTACCATGTGAGCAATGCTATCCCATATTAGATATCCAGCAGCAGCAAATATTTTCATATATTTTTACTTAAATAATACCTATCAAAGTGGGTACCTTAAAAAGACAAGGTATGTAACTATGAATATTTTTCGAATTATTTATTTTCTTTTTAAATCATTTGTAAAAAAGAATTAAGTTATGTTTTCACAATAAATATGTTCAGTACAGCTAAAAACTGCATGGGAAGTGAACTATTATATAAAACAGGTGTTTTTTTCTCTTGTTTGTAATTATTAACGTCCCTCCAATAATTCTAGACAGTTGATTTGCTGCTGTTTTGATAATATTTACGAAAATGGTAAAGGGTTTACCCGAATTTGTGTATATTTACTGTATTCTTGAAAAATAGAAAATTCATTTCTAAAATTAGAATATCAAAAGTTACAGACTATGCAGCTTTAAAACTGGGGGGAAGGGTTGTTAAATCGCTCATATAAGACAATATATTTAAGATAGAAAATCAAATCAGCAAATAATATTGGTCACAATTACCATTTTTAGGGTAATTATACCCACTTTTTCGTAAAAAATAGGTATATTAATTTCGTACCAAAATCTAATTGCCCGTCCGTACGTCTGTCTGTCCGTCGCGTTTATTGTAATTGTATCTTCTCCTAAACCGTTGGACGTAGCAACTTTAAATTTTGCAGATACATATAGGGTAAACTGGTGCCCTGTTATCGTCTCGAATCGACAACAGGTACCCCCTATTCTATCATTGGCTGTGATTAGTTAATTGATTGACCAATGAGATGACCTGTTACATTTCAAGTTTATCGTGGGTTGCAAACTGTTGGGCAGTTACGATATTTTGTTAATTTTACTCACTAAAGCAAAGCGAGTTTTGCGAAAAAAACAAATACACACTGAGATTCCTACCTCAAATTAGGTTGACTTTATTGTATCTAAATCTCTCATGAATCGTCCGCTCGATCTTCGGCGCCATTTTTACACAATTCAGAGTTACTTCCCTTAGATCACGCCTATCCCGTGATTCTCGTTGACGGTCAGAATTTTGACCGTCTAGATTAGCCTATACCTGACCCTAGATAGGTATATCAAGGGGAGGGAACCAGACTACATATAGGGTATTTGGCGATGTGTCGTGTCAACTTATGTATTTTCTTGCAAATACATCCCCCGTCAAAAGCGTTGGACTAGACTTGCCCAAGCTCCTACATTTAAAATTAATTTTAGATGAACTGTCCCTGTAATAGTTTAATAAAGTGAATGTACCTTTAGCCTAGACTTCAAAACAGTTTTCGAACATTGTATTAATTAAAAGAAACTATTATGAAAGAAAAGAAGAAAAGACAGAAGAAAAAAATGAACAGACTTTGGAAAGTCTACGTTAAACGTAGCAACTTTAAACTTTGCAGGTGCGTAGGTCACATGATGTAGACAGTACTGAGCAACATTTCGTATGACCTTAACCCCAAGGTCGGATGTCAAAATGGTATCTTGTAAATGCATATTCTCCTGAACTGCTGGACGCAGCAACTACAAACTTCACAGGTGCATAGGTCACATGATATGGAGGGTACAGGGCAATATTTTGTATGACCTTGGTCAATTTCAAATAATATATTTTCTTGTAAATGCATCTCCTCCAAAACTGTTAGAGGTAGCAGCTTCAAACTTGCAGGTGTATAGGGCATATGATAAAGAGGGTACTGGGTAATATTTTGTGTGGTCATCTAATGCATTTTCTTCCAAATACATATCCTCCTAAACATTTTAACGAAGTAGCTTCAAACTTACACAGATGCATAGGGCACTGGGCATTATTTTGTGTGATATTGACCCAAAGGTCAAGGTCATATAATGTATTTTCTTGTAAATGCATCTCTTCAACCGTTCTGCGTAGCAACTTCAAACGTTGCAGGTGTATAGGTAACATGACGCAGAGGGTACTGGATAACATTTTGTGTAACCTTGATCCCTACGTAAAGGTCCAAAGTAAAAAAGCAGGTATTTGCGATGGTGTACCATCGACTGCTGCTCTAGTTTTGTTTAAGTAAAACACATAACACCTAACACCTTAGAAAGCAATAATTTTGCTCCAAACGTTTTTTTATGTTTAGCTGCAGAGTTTATGAGTACTTTAAATGATTAGCCAGTTTAATGCTGTCTTTCTGTCTTTCAAGCTCAACTTGTTTTCCTTTTCTAAATTTGATATGATAACTTATGTAACCGGCTATCAGAGTCTAACGCCCCAGCGTACAGATTGTAAAATCTCTTATTTGACACAGCTTGAAATTCACTTCAAGATAGAATATGTCTGTAAATTCCCTACGGATGGGGAGCAAAACCATTCTCAGTCATCAGTCTACATAGTTCAAATGCAATGTACACTGGCGTATGAAAAAATAAGCATGTGATTTCCAACAATATGACATTTTGACAAATGTAGACTCAGATGAGCCTGTGCAGCCTCCTTTTAAGCTTAGAAACTCCAAATGATGTTCGGTCAGTAGCTTAACAATTATAGAATACTCAAACGACTAGCAAAGGCTCTGATCAGACTGCGCGTATGCGCAGGCTGGTCTGAGGCTTTGCTGGTCGCACATACCACATTGTTGGAAATCTCATGCACTGGCTCAAATAATAATGTAACATTTTTTGCAAGAGTAAAACGTTCGATGCTTCAGAGTAGGCTGGTCAAAAATGACTACACAAATGATAATACGTATCTGGCCGGCATATAGCATAGGGCCACTATCACAATTCGAATGGCGTTTCACTGGCCGGACGATAGTGGCCCCACTTTAACTTAGTATGCTGACAGGGCAGGGCCAATAACAAACAGACCACTTGACTAACGTTGAACTTAAAACGACAACTATCTGATCGCATATACAATTTTATTGAATCACCGGTAATTATTCATCCTTGAAAATAATTGTTTGAACCATAAATAGACCATGCAGACAAAGTCAACGACCTATCAAGCATCCACTCAATTTACTCGACCAAGCAGAAATGTGGCATAAGCACGCAATTACAATGACTCCATGAAGTTAAGTACTAGCTTAGTTAAGTATGGATTTTTAGGATACGAAAAATAACGTTCAAAACTTTTTAATATCAAATTTGTATCATGTGCACTGTTCTTTGACCATATGTACTGACCGAGCCTGGTAATTTATTGAACATTAACATGTATAATATCATGATGTTCATGCGCGGATCCAAAGGGTAGACAAGGGATCTGGACTCGCTACCCAACGGACAATTTAGTATAGGGTTCCTAAGCAACACTGATCAATCACAAAGTTACCAAGCCAGTATTCAATGTTAGGCCATTATAGCCCGCTTTTAGTTGTGTTTGGAACTTCTTTCCCCTCATCAACTAAATAAAAAAAAACTCTGACAAAACTTTCTGGATCCGCACACGATGCTGAACTATCAATAATTAACTCAGTTAGTACTCATTGTAATTTTGACACACACGCACGCACGCACGAATGCACATACATACATACATACATACATACATACATACATACATACATACATACACTGCCGAGTGTATATATAGAGGCAGAAACATACATAGAATGTCTAAAATACATCGCACTGAATAATAGAATCATGTGATATGATAGTCAAAGCACGTTTACATAGTTATGTCCTTCAAATAGTTGAATGTTCTAGCATAGCAGCACTATTGGGTATGGATTATAGCATAGCTACCTTGATGCTCTCTCGTTTATAGTCACCCATAGGAAATAAAATTGTCCAATTGCTGAAGCACAAAATGCTAATGAAAGCAAATATAACAAGAAGTATCTTTAAAAATATTTTAAGGAAGGTTATATGTTCACATTGTTTGAGCCTACTTTAGAATTTACATTATTAAATAATTTAGTAAAACTCGATTGTACAACTCCTAGATCATGTTCAGACATCATTAAGGAATAGAACCGTGGATAACGGGGATGCACTTTTCTAGTTAGCATGAAAAATGTGTGTGTTTTCGTTCAAGACTTGGGCCCTTTTAGTGAAAATGACTAATTTTCGCACTATAAGATCACCACCATCTTTGACTAATAGACCCTTATATGACAAAACATCACTCAAACAAGAAAGGGTAGAAAACTCGAATGCAATCTTTATACGATTACTAAATTGTATTTAGACCTCAGGTATGAGTAAAAGTATGGATGCAGATCAGATATGTCTTCGGCAAACGAAACCACTAGAAAGGTGACAACTAATGGACGCTCCTCAAAGGTGAATTCTGGTTATCCCAAAGAAGTTATTACCCACAGGTACAACGCAAAAACAATACCTGTATAGGTCACATTGACCTTCATCAATTTCGAGGCTATACCCTCGACCATACGAATGTGGAACCCCAAATAGTAATGTTCCTATGTCAAATGTCATCAAGTATTTGTGTACATAATATGGCACATTAAAATCCAATTCTACAAAGTACATTCATATGAGATAATAATATGGCATTTTGAATTCAGCATATTCTTAGTTTTGTATAATATAATATATGGATTTCATCATAATATTTCTAGTGAGTGTGCAACAATATGGCAGCAGAATCACAGTCTACATAGTTAATGCTATAGCAATATGGCACATCGTCTTATAATATAGCATAGACTGGCTCCAGTCCTTAAAACAATGTTTCATCAATGTGTCATATCATATACTTGTAGCCAGTCTTACTCTGATGGCTCTGCTTAAAACAGAGCCATCAGAGTAAGACTGGCTACAAGTATATGAAATGACACATTGATGAAAATTGTTTTAAGGACTAGAGCCAGTCTAAATATAGCACAATGAAATCATTAATTCTAAATATACATTAATAAAAACGTTGGTGTAGCACCTATTACGCAGGTTACGCACGTGCGTAATAAAAATAGTAACATTCAAAAGTGGTCACTTAGTGTGAAAAAAGTGATTTTCTATACTATAAGGAACTGCTCATAAAGGAATGAATTCGCTTCCAGAGGGAGCAAATTCTTTCCTTTAAGAGAGGTTCCCATTTGAAAAGAGACGCAATTGAAGAAAATCATTGCTAAATCCAGTAGTCACCCTTTGATTTGCGTAACTTTTTCAGCGTTCTGGCTACGCCGTTGAAAACACAGCACACAAAACTCCTGGACCCGGAATTACAATGCCTCCTTACAGTTAAGAAAGATTTAGGAAGTTAAGTATTGATTTTTCAGGATGCGAAAAATAACGTTTAAAACCTATTAGAATCAAAATAGTTTTAATTTTTCTGAAGATCACAAGGATATCTTTGACAACAAATACCAAAACGATCCAGGCAATTCATTTAGCATTTAATATAGCATGTTGAAAAATCAATACTTATTTTAAGTCTTGCTTAACTTTAAAGCTGCATAGTCTGTAACTTTTTATCTTCTAATTTTAAAAATAATGTTTTTATTTTTCAAGAACACAGTAAAAATACTCAAATTCAGCTAAACATTTTACCATTTTAGTAAATCTTAGCAAGTTATCACTATCAAAACAACTGCATTTATGTTAAAATTCAACGGTCTAGAGAATTATTGGAGGGACGCAAATAATTACCAACAAGAGAAAAATACACCTATTTGATAAAATAATTCACTTTTCCATGCAGTTTTCAGCTGTACTGAACATTTTTATTGTGAAAACATAGCTTAATTCTACTTTTACATATGATTTTAAAAGAAAATAAAATTTTTCGAAAAATGTTCATAGTTACAGAGTATGCAGCTTTAAGAAGGCATTGTGATTCCGGGCCCTGATCATCCCAGTATTGGCGCGTATTGAAATTCTTATCTACTAATTATAAACATCCAACAGTGTCACACGTTTCCAATTATATGCATGTAAAAATATGGTATATTCTAACAATGTAAACTATGGTAATCATAACTTTCTAAGAATATGGCACATCGATATAAATATGTGTATAGCAACATGGCACTTTTTAATAACAATTTTCTTAACACACGTATAACATATACATGCAGCATCCTTATACACCGTATATCAACGTGCACCGGATATTGCGATTAGAGAAGCGAGAGATTGTTGATAAGTAAAATACCACTCTCTTATATCGATGAACACAAGTAAAGCTTTTCTAAAAGGCTTGCCATCTTTAAGCACCATTTTCAATGTGGGATATCGATTAAACATACAGTGAACGCATGAATGTCTTCTATTTATTTCACAAATCAACCCTTTTTCAACAAAGGTTACTCAAAGCATCTGTCTAGATATCACCAGCTTTCAAATCACTGAACTGCTGTGTACCCTAGACTATGCTAGGTCTTTTATATCAGAGAGCAACTTTTTCTTGAATCATGACAGCATTATGAGTTGTAGAAATAAAATCTTATGAGTTGTTTGTAAAAAAAAACACAATGTTTTTGCAGACAACTTGAGATGATCCTTTGTATTTATTGAGGGTACAGGGGTTATGATTTCTGACTAACAGTTGTATTTCTTTGAAGATCATTTTTGCCTTAGTAAACAGTGTAGACCCGAATATCGACATTTCATCTGAATCTTCACTGTGTGCCAAAGTACACATTTAGGAGTCACCAGCTAACAGAGTTGACGGGCTAGTGGGTTATTGGTGTGTTGGTGTGAACATGGTGCTGGGGAATTTTACGTTGTGTTGTCGTCTTATGTGTTTTTTTTTCTTCAAATTACTCTAACACTGTACCATCAGTGTGTCAACTAGTTTGGATCCAGATAAGGCCTGACAAAAGGTCGTGCCTAATCTAGGTCCAATTTATTTGCATATGTTAAGACTTATAGTCAGATGACAACATTTGTCTATAGCAGGCTATATAGCTTATATCTGCCTATACATGTTTGCTCTCTATTTCAATATACAGGCAGTCTGGTACCCTATCTCAAGGACCCAGTCCTTTATTAGAACACCTGGATAATGTGGGGTACCAGACTAATGTACTAGACTGCTCCACAGTTCAACTAGATCACTGTTGTAAATATTGCCATTATTCCAGGTCTGTGAAGCAGTCTTCTAATGTACGTACAGTCTAAGTGTACAGGGTTGATGCTAAATTATTGGACCTAACCCGACTGAATATATTTTGTCATTTTTCTTGAAAGATGACAATATTCAGGATATATTTGCATGGGTTGTAATTGGCATTATTGATCAGCTTAATCACGGATATTTTCGACCTCTCCATTTCAAAAAGTGGATTTAAACAAAAACACATCTATCTATGGTCAAACTTTGGTTTGATATGCCTCATGCCTGGTCCTGAATATGTACTGTAGAAGCATCATAGCTCAATTATTATTGGTTCCTTCAATATTCAGGAAAAGGAAACAAGTTAGTGTACCGTCTATAGTGGACAATTGGCGATCTGGTGCACGAATTATAAAGCTGTTACAGTATGTACGACCTATATCCATGGCAAACGTCTGGTTTTGCTTGAAGTATGGATAAGAAACATTTATAACAATAAAACATGCTTATTTCTGATTGAAAGCCAGACTTAATCCAGATCAAATTGGTACACTTTATAGTTTGATTCGATGACTCTTGAGGTATTAAAGTGTTAATGCAATCGTTGGTTTCACAGAGCTTAGAGTCTTGGTGATTTAAAGTACCTAAAACGCAAGTTTGTAAATAAAGCACCTAGGCTGAATCCTTATGTAATATACTATACTAAAACCAAGATCTAATTGGTCACTTTTCAATCTTATTATTTCTGACCAAACGCTAATAAAATTGAAACGATTTTACCTATATATGTGCATTTTAATAGGCAAACGTTTAGCATTGTTTTTTAACATATTTCTTTTACTTCAAAGTTTTTATGGTTAAAAATGCAAAAATCGACTTTTTGTAATGAAAAAATGGTTTTGAGAATAGTTTTTATAAAATTGGCGTTTAGGTGTTTACAAGCTGGTCTGTCCGCCTTGAAAAAAAACCACCAAACAATTGAAATTTTGCTTATGGTGGATTTTTACGCATTTTTAAAATGTTGCATTTTTCAAAATTTTTCGAGATTTTGCAATTCACCAGTATTTCCAGGGAAAAATGTTAAATGCACTTAATTTTATTTGAACACTGTAGGCCAAACACAGTAGAACTTGATTAGTCCATTTTTGGCGATTATTTATTTACGACTACTGTTCACTTCCTGTTTCAAGGTGAGAGTTTAAAAATCGATTTGGTAGCATAATATTTTTGTTTTTTCAATTCTTAAAGAAGGACGGTGACGTTTGGTGATAATGAATAATCGCTGAAAATTTCAATGCCGTGTCGCTGATAATAAGGCGTATAGAGCAGTGCAAAGTATCTATGTTAATTGCAAGCTTAAAGCTGAATTTCAATGATTAACCTGCTAAAAGTGTTTGTTTTGTGTTGTTGAGTAGCAAAAACGACGAGTCTGATGGAATCCAAACTTTTGAGGTTTATTCTTCTTATATCACGCTAGCCAGTAATATCTTCAAACAAACAAAAACGTTAATTTGTGTTATGGTTTATATCGTAGAAAAAGTGTGACTTTTTGAGATGAGGGTACCTATTCTCTAGCTTCGTCCATGCAAGAAGTACGCGCCATTTTTAAATGAAATAACTTGCAGAGTCTCGGCAAAGTATTGCTTCACTTCAAAAAACATGAATTTTGTATACCCTATGTTTTCCTTTCTGAACTAACGTAAAACTTTAAGGTGACCAATTAGCAGTTGGTTTTAGTATAGTATATATACAATAATAATTTACGTTAGTAGCAATTATATACAGAAGAACACATTATTCTTAGAGCAAGTAGTCTTCGAATAAATGAATGGTAATAATACAAGTATTTAAGAAATCTATCGATGTGTAGATACAGGCTGATCTTGTAAATTGAAAATTAGCAATGAATATTTCTAAGATTTAGGCATCAAATATATATACAGTGAGCCACTTTAGTTACGCACCACTTTTTAAGGGCCCACATTTTTTTCACAAAAATGCTGGAATTGAACATTCTCTATGATAATTTACTTATTGACATTTTATCTGTTTGATGACATCGAAAAAATATCGGAATCACTCATGTGAATCATTCTGCTAAGCCAAAGGCAATTTTGACAAAAGTGCACGACTGCACGTGCAATCTGAACATCTATATTTCCTATTTGCGTTTTGCGCAAGGCATTATCTATGGTGATCGTTGTGACTGAAAAACACCAAAAACAATGATCTTATTCAAGTAAACCCCCTTTTTTCCGTCGTTGAAATCAGTAACACTGTTACTGTTTGAAGAAATGCTCGTTTTGACGTCAAATTTACGTCAGTTACAATAATCAAACAGATTTTCCTTCGTGTATTGTCTTGTTATGAGTCACTTGTTGACATAAAAGTATCAAAACACTAAAACATTTTATCATTGACACGTCTTATAGCCTTGGTAGTAGTGACGTCATCACTAACGTCAACACCGTGACGCCAATAAATCCATTATTTTTTTACAAAAATAAATGGCGGATACATGGTTGTTTAAGATGAAATTATAAAAGAAGTGTTTTGATAACTGGTTTACTAAGAATCAAACGAAATTTTATCTAACTTTAAAAAAAAGTACTAAAATCAACTTTTTTCAAACCTTGGCCAGCTGGGAACCAAACAAGTAAAACGTTAAAAAAATAAAGTTAACAAACACATTCCAGTCTTAGATATTGCCAAGAATAAATCGGTTCTTATCTCTGGCAAAGCAGAAATTCGACCCTGAAAAAAGTGCAATGTGATCTGAGTTTCATTCGATATAATGCAATGTGAAATGGTGTTTTGAGGGTAGTGCCCTTCAAGATCCATTTACTCATTTGTTTCCGATCTGATCACAATAAAATTTCAATGGCTAATGCAACTATAGATGCGCTTTACGCTGGTAGACTCAGATTAAAAATATCCTACTTCTATTTTTAATAATTTTACATTTTATAAGTGGTGCGTAACTAAAGTGGTTCACTGTATAATGTGAAATATTTTTTTTTTTTCAGAAATTGTATATCTTACATCAAGGCAATATCCTTGCTCATTTATTATGCAATGTAATACGTGTTGCATTCTTTAATGAATGCTCTGATCTTGGTGTCAAACTTGCAGATCTACGATTCTTTATTATATGAGCAAGACAGTCCCAAAAATTTAAGATATGTAAGATATCCACCAGTAGCAGATATTTTCACATATTTTTACTTAAATATTACATACCAAAATTGGCTCCTAAAAATTTGGGATAGCGTTGTTTAATAGCTCATTTAAGCCATACATTTATGGTAGAAAAGCAAACGTTGATTTTATATAAGTCAACTGAGTTTATTAGTAAAACAATATCTTAAACATTTAGAAAAATACACAGAACAGTTTGTAAAAGTAAATTATGTTAACTATTGCTGTTTCAAAGATGCATAATTATATGACTATGCTATTTTTCATTGAAACAGGTAAATAAAGGTACATGTATTGTTGCAGTTATAGGTAGTTTAGGATATATACTTGTATAAATCACCAATTACATGGATAAGTTCATATTTTTGTTTACAACGATTCTCATCTATCTTTGAATCAATAGTAGTCACAATTACCATTTTTAAAGGTTAAATTAAATGAAATTCATGTAACGCAAATAACACCATAGTTAGCAGTAAGTTTGTTCCAAAAGCTTTCATAAATAGCAAAGGCACCCAGCAAGCAAACTTAATGAGTAATATAAATTTAAAAATTGAGTATGATTAAGAAATAACACAATCACACACTTCAGACCAACCTACGGCACCATAAGGAAGAGTCAAACATTTACAATAACAAGACATCCGAAAGACAATAAAGGCAAAGCAACCAGCTCTCTCTTCCTCGTCAAGATGATTCCAAAACTAGAAATGACACAAAGTAATGAATACCAAAACAAAGACCAACAAAGAACCCCCACAAACAATGGGAGGTACATAAAACAAAAGATCAACAAAAACTGACCCACCGCCTTAGAACAGACAGCAGCCTAAGCTGCCAGGGGCTTAAATGCATTTTACAGGTCTTCTTTCTGTAGCTCAAACTTTCAATTTACTTATTCTTAATTCAATATAGTTACATGTGTAACAAGTTGTTACAGGTAAACACCCTGTAGTACAGAGTGCAAAATATCTCATTCGATGCAGCTTGAAATACGTTTTAATGTAGGATTTTTTCGCGAAATTCACTCCCAGGGACAAAGTAAGTAAGAAACCTTCACACAAAACCTTTTTCATCTTACAATTTATTCCGTCTTTATGAAGAACAACTCAAATTAAATTTACAAACTGTAGTGTGCCAAAAACAAATGTCCTAGCAACCCACCAACAGACACAGCCAGAGATAAAGAAACCATCATTCAGTTCAGCCACGGTGCGCTAAGCCATCTGCATGTATCAGGCACTAACTAGTCCACCAAACAAGGTTTAAGTCAGGGTATTGAAAACTGCCTAATCAGTATCCATTATGCCTAAATATACTTAAAATCTGTCTTACAGCTCTAAAGTAAACTTCCTTTTATATGAGCCGCGACATTTGATTTCCAACAATGTGGTATTTTGATAAGTGTAGAGTGACAGTAGATAGATTCGTACAGTAGACAGATTCGTACACTCGGCAGTTCTAGCCCTTTGCTGCCTTTAGTATGCTAATTAAAAGCCCTTTAATTACACCAGCAATCAATCACGCATTTCTGTCAATCATTTTCAGTGCCGATTTGCGCGTGCTTGGCAGTGCGATAGCTTTGCAGACGACTTTTTCGGGCCACTGAAACAGACATTGTGCTGAATCGTAAACCGTTTTTGTACATATTCAGAATCCGCAACCAATACAAAGCTTATTTAAGCACCAGATGGTAAGAAAATAATCCTATTTTGTATTTCAGGTACTTACATTTCTGCCCCTTTGCTTATTTCTGTACACTTTTTATCGATTTGCTGACCTCTGGTCGCAGCTGTCATTGAGTGATTATTTCCCTTTGCAACAACAACAAAAACTTAGAGGGAGACCTCATTATTTCAATTTGGTTGACTGCTTGAGACGTTACGGCCATAACCATATAATTCAGCAGTTAAGAGTAAAATTGGTTGAATTTTATATATTTTATATTATTTCATCTCTGATTTGCGTGTAAAGTCAGATAAAAAGGTGTACGAATCTGCATACTGTCATGTTCAAATTTTTCCAATTTTCCACCAGTTAAATAATGATAGCTTCCTAGCTAACTGGAAACCCTGAAAACGAAACTAGGTCAGCATAATAAACGAGACATGTGTATTTTCTTGGTTACGACAGATGAAAAGGCTAGTTAAAAAGGTAAGCAAGTTATACAAAACTGTACGAATCTACCTACTGCCACTCTACACTCAGACGAGCCTGTGCAGCCTCCTTTTAAGCTTAGAAACTCCAAATACTGTTCAGTGTGTTGCTAAACACTCATAAAATATTCAAGCGACTAGCAAAGGCTCTGATCAGACTGCGCTTATGCGCAGGCTGATCTGAGGCTTTGCTGGTCGCACATACAACATTGTTGGAAATTTCATGTCGCGGTTCATATATATATATATGCAATAGACGGACAGACGGACTCACGCGGTGATTATAGCGTGCATCTGCTGGTCGTGCAAGAAGTCTACTCATTTTCGTTTCTTTTCAAGCTTATCTCTCAAAATGATTAAAAGCAAAATACAAAAATAGTGGCGTGATAAGATTTAAAATACGCATACATCTTATTCTTCTTTTTTCTTCTTTCTGTCATAATACTGTGTCTTCTTATCGTAATATTCCATCCATGAACCGTCATACACTGATACATCCTCCTTCCCACACATGAATGCTGCTAGCGCAATACTGCAGGCGGTCATAGCTGAAAATATCCAAAATCAGTTAAAAATGACCATGCAAAATATTTAATTAATTTTCTAAGCTAGCAGTTTGCAATTTATGAAGTATATATACTATGCACAATAAGTTTAGCAATTTCTTATGTTTCGCCTCTGTATATGCTTATCTTTGTGCAGTATCAAACAATTTCAAATGCAATGACGAGAACATGGTCTTAGGCAAAATTACAGACGCCATCCTTTAAATAGGCATTTGGGTAGAGCAAGAATTGCAGGAGGGGTCAGTAGGCAAAAATGACATCCGTTGTAAGAAATGCTAAGTGATAAGCATGTGATTTTTCGTTTGGCGGTCTTGTATCTTTCTCATGCATCATACGCCTATAAAACTATAGGTTGTGTGACAGAAGTGATAGAGATTTCATGCTGAAAAAATCAGCATTCATAAATGACGTCAAACGTAGTCATCATTTGATTACACTTCTAATGTTAATTGGCTTGGCAATTCAATAGAGACTCAGTTTACAAAGATGGCATAGGCTTACAATGTAATTGATCTTATGGTTGATTAAAAACTTAAGTTGCCGGGAAATGGTGCGACGCATTTGCGAGATAATGGTGACGTTAGATTTTATCTTTAGGCTTGTGCTCTGTAGCCATGAAGATGTTTCATTCAACATTATTTTTCTGAAAGTGTTGGAAGGCACAAAACAGTTTCACTTGTCAATGTGGTTCAAGAAAAACCGACTAGAAACACCGTTTAAAGGCGATAACGTAAAGCATTAATAAAAACGTCAAATTGTGAAAACTTGGTCCTTTATTTCCCTTAGACATTTCAGATAATTGCAACATTTGCTATGCTTTTTTTGTGACCAAACACTTGAAAATGTTTTGGCTTCCCCCAATGATCAAAAATACCCACGTTACCCGCTAGCCTTAAAATTTAACGTCACTTTAGCACGGCCGCTGCGTTTGTTTATTCCTTATTTTTTAAAAGGGAAATTCTTGTCAGATGTTCGGCGCTTGTATCTTCATGACAGCAAATGAAACTTGAGATCTGATGTGGATGGGCTCACCCATAAAAAACAATTGCTAAACTTATTTTGCATAGTATAATTTTTCAACTCGTCAGCTCATTCTTGGAAGTATTGGTAAACTAAAGTGCAACTGGGTTTCCACTGCACAACTATGTAGCAGGGAGGATATACACATATAATGGATAACGACAATTAAGCGGTTATTAACCCATTTAAGCCGAATGGAATTTCCCATCTTTTTAAATTGGACGAATCCATTTTGAATTAAGGGTTGTTGGGTAGTAAGTTTCTATTTCATTGAAAGTTTAAAAGGAAACCGTGTAGAACCTGATCTTTTGCGGCGTCTGATCTGGTTCTGTACTGTTTGTCGATGTCCCATAAAAGCGCTTAACATGGTATTTTAATTGTACAGTAGATAAATCACAATCTTGACGAGAAACACGGCTTTTCGTCAGTATTTTTCCAGAGATACTTGAAGTAAGCGGAAGCAGGTTCCTACACGTCCCCCATCTCCACCCCCACTTCCCGAACCTTAGATTTTTTGCATTTATTCAATTTAAAATGTGCTATCTTATATGGATGTCAGAAAAAATGCCCTGGAACATATGGAAACATTTGAAAAAATGCTTATCTCTTAAAGTCATTAAAACGGAATTTAGATCTTTTTGAGAGATAAGCATTTTCTGACACTTTCTGGGATAACAGGCCTTTTATGAACCGGTGGGGTGGAACATATTCAGCATACAACCGATGGATCTCCGGACATTGCCAATGCTCATAAGGAATAGTAATATGCGGTTTAGGGTTGGGAATGTGAACGGTTTCTGAGATAGCAAGCCTTTTATGAATTTGGGATGATGGGGCATGCCCTGGAGAATCCCTGGTCTGTCCTATCATATGGAATATTATCATATGACTCTTAAGGTGGGAATCTGAATGGTTTCTGAGATATCTAGCCCTTTATGAACTAGGTTGCGTGGGGCATTTCCTAGTGACCCCAGGTACAGTTCACTACATGCGTCTGTTCACTATATGGTTTATGGGTGGGGATCTGAACGGTTTCTAAGATATCAAGCACTTCATGTTCTGGGGAGGTGGGCCTTACCCCAAGGGATCCATATGTAGTGTCACTAAGTGTGTCGTGTCATTAGGAATATTAATATGTATGGTGTAGGTATGGGTTACCGAAAATGTTCTAAGATATCAAGCATTTTATGCTCAGGAGAGGTGGGCCTGACCCCAAGGGATCCCTATATAAAGTTGTTGTCACTAAGTGTGTCGTGTCATTAGGGACAATAATATGTACGAGGGTTAGTCAAAAATAACTGAGCCCTACCTCATTATATCTAAGCCTCACATTGTAGATAAGAAATGTGACTATCTTTTATAAGTATAACATGTCATAGACGTTTTAACCCAAAATAATTTCCCCAGTGAATCTTCTGTTTTGGTTGCTAGGCAACTAAAGATAGTCAGTCAGAGCGATGCGTTCACGATCTCCGCCACCAGGAATATACAGTGTGTCTTAAAAAAGCTTGTGGGCTTGATAGTTTTTGAGAAAGACATATTTGACATTTATTTGAATAACATTTGTCATATTGGCTTTTCATTTTACTTGGTTCGTAAATGTTTAGGTGAACACTGATTGCGTGCGTTGCCTAGCAACAAAATAAGTCAAAATTTCATTAATTTTCAAATACATGATTATTGTGTTGCCATGGAAACAGATTCGCTTATTCCAAACAAGGAATTTAATATTTCTGAGGGTATGCCTGTGTATGCAGTACTGCAAAAGCATCATTAGGCTATTATTTTATGTTTTCTATTAAAGTTGTGTTAATATGAATGTGGGTGGGGTAAATTATAGGACTTGAGGCACGTAAAAATTTGCTAAATTCTGAAATCAAACTACCACAGCATCAAAATTTTGGGGTCAGCTGTTTTCTTTTCTGTGGCACTGAGTAGTTATATGTAATAGGTATCAAACGACATTGAATGCAGCATTACATTGGCATTATCGTTTCCATGGCAACACTTAGATATCGATGTATTACAGCGTGAACGCACCCGTTCGACAGGTCATGTTCGGTTGCCTAGCAACCAGTATATAAAGCCAACCAGCAGATATAAGTTAGGTTATTGAATAGATGACATATAACTGCGATGAAATATCATTTAAATATGTGTCCATTTTACTTGAATTAAATGTTATAAGGTAGGGCTCAGTTATTTTTGACTAACCCTCGTATGGTGTACGTATTGGTATCCGAAAGTGTTCTAAGATATCAAGCATTTTATGATCTGAAGGAGGTGTGGCATAACCTCAGGGCAACCCTAGTTGGTGTCACTGAGTGTGTCTTGTCATAAGGAACAATGTTGGTATAGATATATGAACGTTTCTAAGATATCAAGCATTTTATGATCTGGAGGGGGTGTTGCAATGGGAATCGGAACGGTCTCTGGGGTTAAGGTTTTATGATTTGGTTGGGCTAGGAGCATGCCTACAAGTCAGCACATGAGTCCAAGATCTTAAATTTGAAACCTTCTTGCAAAACCTTACATCGAATCCATACTTATCATATATTTTTTAAAAAAAAATCATAACAACCCCTCCAGTGGATGGAGAAATAGCCCAGACAACTTTTGAGCGAGCAACGAAAGTCTCAGGCGAAAGGCTCATGCGAGCTTGTGCAAATATGCAGAACTCGTCAAAAGCTTCGCACAAAGTATGGATATAGATAAAGATTTGAAGCGTTAATGTGTACCTCCTCTGGATATGTCAACGTTAGTGTTTATGGAACTTTTGTGCACATGCGATAGGTACAGTAAAAACTCACAAAAATAGACTAAAACAAAGGTCTTAATGACAAATGATAGCTTAATGAAGGTAAAAAGTATTCCAAAATGCTCCCCTTGGAGCATTCTGCAATACGTTTGACATGCATTAAGCGATATCCGGTCTTGAAAACCAATTTTGGACCTGCCTTAATACGTGTCCAGTCAAGATGCATATCAGCCTCTGCTCCAGCATCTGCTTATGTTCTTGCGTAGCCTATATTGGAAACAATGTGGACCCAGATCAGACTGCTCCAAAGAGAGGCGCAAAGGTCGTTTTGGTGGATTTGATGTACACTGGCTCATATGGCACTTTAAACCTTTGCATCATGATGCTGGGTAGCTGCCTATGCATTTTGTCGTATGTTTGTTTGTTAAAATCAACCTTTTCAAAGAATTAGTTCAGTAATGCCACCAGAGTGTCAAACAGTGCGTTGGATCCAGATCAGGCCCGACCTTTTGTTGGGCCTGATCTGGGTCCAAGCTGTTTGCAAAGGTTATCAGAAGACGACACTAGCAGGCAAAATGTTTTAAAAGATGGTTTGGTGAGGTGCTTGATTGTATGGATTCCTGGTCTTTGTCCTCTTTCTTACTTTGTAGGAGGAAAACTCAAAACGTACCAACTCCACAAGTAGCAGTGATGGGCTTATAAAAGTCTAGCTCGTGTTTCCTGAAAAGTTGTTGCAGCTCTGGAATACTTCTCATAGTCTGGAATGGCCGGCCTTCTTCGTTCGTCATGAACTTCTTGAAATTTAAATTGATAGCGCCAGAAATGTGCCCACCAGGCATTCCTGAAATAATTATATCAAATACTGATTTTGAGAAAGATGATAGGGTCTTCAACATTCTATTCGGGGATCAAAGGCGCTTGTTGTAAATTGTTGAAAATAATACGCCAAGTTAGAGTATCCAATAAGATATGTTTCAAACATATATGAGCCAATGCATGAGATTTCCAACAATGTGATATGTGCGACCAGCAAAACCTCAGATCAGCCTGCGCATACGCGCAGTCTGATCATAGCCTTTGCTAGTCGCTTGAATATTCTATTAGTGTTAAGCTACTAGCTGAAAACCGTTTGGAGTTTCTAAGCTTAAAAGAATGTTACACAGGCTCGTCCGAGTCTACACTTGTCAAAATGCCACATTGTTGGAAATCACATGCACTGGCTCAATTTCACCACGAAAACATCTCCATACGAATGTGGACGAAGTGTGAACTTGAAGTACATGTTAAAAAGAGGGAAACATGCCATTTATACTGAAACAAGTATTGAGTTTTAATCCTTTTCATTCTGATGGATTATCCCATAAGTATGCAACAATTATCCATTTTTGTATGTTAAGGGATTGTCGATCAACATTTCGATAAAATTATGTTTTTCTGTCCCTGAAAATTGTTTTATATAAGTAAGCAAACAGGGTAGACTGATAAAATTCAGGCTTATGCATACGCGGATCCAGAGGTCCGAACCCCCTTCCACCCTTATTGAAAACCACACCTTAGGTACATGTATACTGGTATGGACCTCTATCCCCTTAAAGATCATAAAAGCAAACCAGCTTTGTTTACTGGGTTGGAATAATGGCACGTAAAATAAGTTCAAGACTAAAGAAAAAATGTTGTCAGAACAACATTGGATCCTAGGGCCTCACTTACTTTGCAAGAGACCCGAAGTAGTCACGATTCCATGAACATTCCAAAAAATTAATTAATTTCTTAAGTAACATATGAAAAACTTGTCCACTTAAAATTAATTTAAAGCATTAAAAATGCAAACCTTTTGAGATAGGGGTCTACTGTTTCATGTGACAAAATGTTATCAGTGAAATATCTCCTAATTCTTAAAATCAAGAAACGCTAGACGCATCAAATGTTTGTCATGGGCTTTGTAAGTCATCGAGGAATCGCTCTCATTTTGATTGGCTGGTCTGCGATACAGCAGGTTTGCTTTTTTGACGTTAATCTGTGAGTAGTAATGGCTGTGACCCCATAGTGACAGCCATTACTATTTCTTTGTGTACCCTTTCATTCGACGACTTAAAATCTTCGCTACGTAAGCAATGTTTCAGTGACTAAACTGTTACGAAGCAATAACGTCGTCGGATTAAGTGGTACAATTAAAACTCGTAAGCGTTGATTGAAGAAGCCACTACATGATGACATCATCGAAGCAAAGGAAGTTTACATTCAACTGTCTTTTGAAAGATATAAAAGGAAGCTAGTGTTGCGTTTTTAAAGCCCGTCAGTATACTTCAGTCCCTGAATATTTAATTTATCTTAGCAAACAGTGCAGACCCTGATAATTTTGTTTGTTTTTTATTCTTTACGTCCCAGTCAACATTTTTTCAGTCATGTCTAGACAAGCCTTCCTGTGTTGAACCAGTACTAAGCAGAGGATAAAGTGTCTTGCTCAAGGACACAACGAAATGCCTCCGGTGAGGCTCGAACCCGCAACCTCTCGATCTCGAGTCAAGCACTTTAACACTGAATCACCGTGCTCCTCAGACCCTGATTAAACGTGTTTCGTCCATTTAGGGGTTTCCAGTAAACGCAGGGTACAAGAGACCAATTAAAAAAGTAAGTGTGTTTCGGGTAGCGGTTCTGAAATTTTATACATGGTCGGCACACATATTTTTGTTTAGTTTTTTTCTCCTGAAATAATATAAAATTATGCATTTTGAAAGGCATTTTGCCTTTCAAAATGCATAAAATTATATATATATATATTTTTTCAGAAAACTTGAAAAAATCTAGGTTTCCCCAGTACATTTAGGTAGGTTCGTTTTACCTTAAACACAGCTATCTTAACGATAAAATGAGACAACAATTCCTCCCTTGAGCGTTAAGAAGAAAGAAGTCCTGATCAGCCTGTGCATGAATCTCACGAAACGATCACTTTCTTTTACCTTTGAATAGAATGACCCTGTTCAGGACAGATTATTTATGATCTCGGTAGTCTCAAAGGGCCCATTTTCACAAGAAGTAGCATATACATACATTTTGTATGTACTATAAAATATAGGTCACATTTAATATGAGCCACGTCATAACTACATTAATGTATATTGGTTTAAAATGTAACTTTATACTAACTTTATACGTAGTAAAAATCATTTGACTTACAAATAGAATGACCCTGTTCAGGACAGACTAATCATGATCTCGGTAGTCTCAAAGGCCCATTTTCACAAGAAGTAGCATATACATACATTTTGTATGTACTATAAAATATAGGTCACACGTCATAACTACATTAGTATAAGCTTATTAATCAATGTATATTGGTTTAAAAATGTAACTTAATACTAACTTTATAGTACGTAGTAAAAAATTTTTTTTATATATACGTGATTTAAAAAGGCGACAGGCCTTCACACAGCATTAAATAAATGCTTTGGGCCAAATTTTCAGTCCCTGTAGCTGAGCGGGTATATGTGAGCCTTTTATCACATTGTTTCAGGTTTTCTGAAATCCACAGCAATGCAAAATAACCTTGAAGCTGTTCCCTGTGGTGTTTGAGATAGGCAGAGGAGTGGGTAGACTGGTATCAGACCAGTAAATAGAAAAATAGTAAAATATGTGCACATACACTAACTCTGTAAAAAAAAAACAATCAATGTCTTATTTACTGTAGTTTGGGCAATGAGTATCGTATATTTATCTCTGTAGCAGATATAGAACTTTCAGTTTAAAGAGAAGTCTTAAATACAGGGACTGAAGACAGGCTAAGGAGTGGGTAACAAACCGGGGTTTATCAAAGCTCATCTTAACCCTTAAAGCGCCAAGAAAATAAAAAGCATCTGAAAATGTCGTCTGCTGAAGTCGTCTGCTGCAAATAATTGCCTAGCATTACTGACGAATTAAGCATAGAAGCAAACAGTGTGGACCCAGAACAGACTGCTCCAATAGGAGCAGTCTGATCTGGGTCCTCACTGTTTGTCATGGAGGCTTCTTAAACATTTCAGCAGACGAGAAAAGCAGACGACTTTTGTTTCGATTGGCGCTTTAAAGGTTAAACGGGTACTTTGCCCTTTCGTGAGGAAAACCCACCAGAATACAAAGGGTTAAACAAAATTTTGAACGACATAAAATTATTTTCTTACCCGAGGGTTCGTTTTCAGTCCCTTCAAATCGCCCTGTATTTCTGGCATCTACTAACTGGAATTTCTCTTCTTTCTTATTTTCTAGGATGTCATCTAAAACTTTAACCAGCTTGGAATCATAGTTTGCTTTAAAGACCTGTTTACCGACCGTGTAAGTGTCCTGAGTGGAGCGACCCCCTTCGGCTAGCCATCGGGGAAACCCTCCGTCCAAAAGAGAAACCGAATGATGTCCAAAGACGCGGAAAACCCACCATGCACGTGGCGCTGAATAGAATCCAGAATCGTTGTTTTCGTACAAAATTACATGAGAGTCGTTTCTAATCCCAAGCTGTCCAACATAATTTTCAAACTCCCTAGGGGACGGAAGCATATGATCATAGTTTGTGTTTTTATCTCTGCATTCTTCCAGGTCCAAAAACTGAGCTTCTGGTATGTGCCCTTTAATGTATTCCGCATACGGGTCCCTCTCCGTGGCACGCGGATGCCAGCTGGTGTCCAATATCCTTAAATGTCTAGGAAATTTAGTGAGCGCTTCTGAAAGCTGCTTCACCGAGATTAAAGTTCCTAATCGCATTGTTTAACTTTTTGGAAGAAACAAGTATTAAAGAATCACAGAAAAAAAGTCCAGCCCGATGTTTACATATCTGTGTCACGGGACTTAAAGTCGCTTATCTAAATAACGAAAACAGTTAAAGCAAATTATTTTTTGAAAAATAAATCATTACAGTCGAGTCATTTTTAAGATAGATCCAATAGAAAGTAACACAAAGTAGAGCCGTTTTTACGATATTTTACATAAAATCCGATTATTGCTGACTACTGTGTATGCTGTTTAAGAGAAGGATTGCGCATGTACTCTATATCTATTATTAGGTAACATTATGTGTTTTGCCGGATAAAAGATAGTATGCTGTTATAGATTTTTCCATTCAACATACAAGGTCGTACCGAACATAGTAATGTCGCAGTGACACGAAAAATAAAACTTCCTGTTCATACACGATATATCGACATTGGCATTAGACGATTTTCTTCTTTGTCTGATGATCGGATGAACAGGCTGGTTAGAACCAAAGTGAGACATATACTAGGCTAAAAAAGAAACGCCGCACGTGTCACGTGTTAAATGAGAGTAACAAATTTCATCTGTTTCGCTGCTATTCCTGCCAAACTACAGGATGCCTGACGCACGAGAACCGGACAAATTCCCATTGTCTTTTCGGGCTCAGTCAATCCCCAGGGGTGGGGGGGGGGGTACTCTGATATTTTCATACATACGTAGGCTCGGGTCATTTTTTTTTGGTTCAAAATATTAAATTTCAATATTTTTGGGGTTTTCGGAAAAATAAATATTTTTTGGGGTATGAAGATTTTGTGGATATTTTTTTATGGGGGTCATCACAAAACTGGACTATTTTTAGGGGTCATTTCTATGCATTTTAGGGTCTTTTCTTAAGGTCAAGGTACAGAAAGGGGGTTATTTTTGGGGTTGCTAAAATTTCAAAAAAAATTTGGGGTGCTTGAAATTCCTGATATTTGTTTTGGGTGAAGGGTAGATGCTGGGCCCGAGCCTACGTATGAAGAAAAAAAGAGAGTACCCCCCCCCCCCCCCCCCTGGGAGTCAACCCAAACCAGTGTACTGGCTGATTTTTTATTTTCCCTTTTTTTCATGGCACATTCATTTTATTTAGACATACACATGTACCAACTACTGAAATCTCTAGTCGAATATCCAGTTTGCTTGAAAACATTTTAAACTTTAGAATTAAAGATTACACTATGCTGAATGAGTCTTTCCTCCTCCTCGTCTGCAAGATGGATCGACTTGTATGAATTGTGACAGCTTTTAATGTGCACGATCTGCAAGTTAAGCCAGTGCTTTGAGGACACGGGGTTGATTTCCAGTCGCTCCTTCAAGTTACAAAAACTTTTTTTGGCGCTGTGTTTAGACAATTTTAAATGATACAATTTCAGGCATGTTGTGCTGATGGTTGCAAAGATATCACGCCAGGATCAGAACTATCTTAACGACCCTCGTAATCTAAACAGTTTCTAGTCAGTCATATACAACAATAATACACAATTATTGACTTCATTGAGGTGGGTAGACATAAGGATTTATCTACCTAAAAAAGTGGTAATTCACCGAGGCCGAATTGGATATTTTAGGGGGCCATCGCAAAACTGGACTATTTTTGGGAGTTATTTCTAAATATTCTAGGGCTTTTTCTTAAGGTCAACATACATATTTGGAATATTTATTTATTTTTTTTTTTTTTGGGGGGGGGGGGGAGAGGTTGCTAACTTTCAATTATTTTGGGGGTATTCCTGATACTTCTGATAGTTTTTCTTTTTATGTCTTTTTTTTTTTTTTTTTTTTTTTGGGGGGGGGGGGGGGTAAACAGTAGGTGCTTGGTCCAAGTCTATGAAGCAAGAAAACTTGATAGTTTCCCACCAGAAGACTATAAGATCTTCATATCCGCCTCTCATTCAAGGCCGACTCTCAGACGACAGACCATGGTTTTTTGTTTCTGTTATGAATTCCCTTTATTCTTAAACATCTTCTCAAGTGAAGTTAAAAAACGAAATGAGTATGTGATATTGGGTGGTATTGGGGGTGGAGTCGAATCTTGTTCCATAGAAAGATAAACGACATTGTTTTGATCTCATGAAC
Organism: Loripinus fragilis; assembly: GCA_964019695.1. Lineage (NCBI taxonomy): Eukaryota > Metazoa > Mollusca > Bivalvia > Lucinida > Lucinidae > Loripinus > Loripinus fragilis. The sequence continues at coordinate 126,540,551 of OZ026516.1, forward strand.
CACCGTTTCGCATGGATCCGTTATGCGTGTCTTGTCCGTTTAACATGCGGTCCTCGTTCCTTTTAACCGTTACATGTCCTGAGGTTGACCGTTCCACAACTCGGGTCGAACGGACATCGACGGATACATACAGGATAACAACAGGATGCCTGACGCACGAGAACCGGACAAACCGCATACTAACGCACAAGAAACGTTCATCCACCGAAATTTTTTATCCGGTGGCGTCCGTTCGAAGTTTTGAACATGTCCAAAACTTGTAGATTGGTTCCTGACAAGCTATTAAAGGGAGAGTACCAGTCTACAAAACTTGCCAACGGATAAGACCGGACAAAACGGATATTACCTGATACGGAACGCATTCACCGCATAAGGAACATAAAGGAAACGCATGTGAACGGATACGAACGGACAGAGAATTTTACTGTCCGTTACGGGTCCGTAAGTGCTATCCTGTAAGGTGTGACAGTCACTTAAAGTCGAGTCATCATTTGGCATTCATTGCAATTTCTTATTTAAATATTTTCTTTAAATCGAGGCCACAATATTATATGCATGTGCTCTTGTATATGTCAGATAGATAGATAGATAGATAGATAGATAGATAGATAGATAGATAGATAGATAGATAGATAGATAGATAGATGGACGGACGGACGGACGGACGGACGGACAGACAGACAGACAGACAGACAGACAGACAGATAGATAGATAGATAGATAGATAGATAGATAGATAGATAGATAGATAGATAGATAGATAGATAGATAGATAGATAGATAGATAGATAGATAGATAAACGATACAACTGATACCGTATTAACGCGTACAAATGATATATAAAAAGTTCTGGATTTGAACAGGATATATATACAACTCTTGCTGAGGCAGACTTAACCGTCAATGTGACCAATGGCCATGCAATAAGATTCCCTCATATTTTAGGTTCCCTCATATTATTAGGTAGTCAAATATTATGTTATCATAGACCCCCATGGATTTACAATGATCCCTGTCCTGCTGAGCCCGAATGCCCTCTTTTAAAACTCTTTTAATGCCCCCACTTTGAAAAAGTTGAGGGCATATTCCATTGGGCTTGTCCGTCCGTATATCCGTGCGTCCGCCCGTTCGTCCATTCAAAAATAATATAAGTTAGGGTTTTTTGAATTTCAGAAATGAATTCCTCATCAAAAATGACTGACCCTTGTTTTTTATAAATTCTGAATTATCTCCCTTTGTGGAGTTATGTCCCTTTTAAAGGATCATAATGGAAGTTTTAAATCAAGATATCTCAAAAACTATTACAGCTAAAAGCTTCAAACTATAGTGGATGATAAAAAGATTACTTGGTGAAAATTAGAAGTATAGGCCCCTATGTATAGCGCGTATGACGTCACGACGTCAGATCCAAGATGGCGGTCGCCACGACTTCCGATCCAAGATGGCGGCCCCACGGCGTGAGATCCAAGATGGCGGCCCCACGAAGTCAGATACAAGATGGCGATCCCTGTGACGCGTTCGGTTACACCTCGGAGGGTGAGTTAACGCCCTAGACCACGAGAAGGTAGCGTCACGTCCTAGAGCGCGGTGCTGTTCTTCTTCTCTATATACAAGGGGTAACTACGGGTTAGGGGCCTCTCATTTATCAAACGAACACGGATCTGGAGGAGTCTATATTGAGGATTTCCTGGAAGGTAGCATATAGGATCAAGGTGGCACTTTCCGGCAAGGGCTTGGCAAACTTCATTTCTAGCCGGCAGTGCCCTTGTCTCTTGATATTGAATGAGTAGTAAGGATCGATCTCCAACGCGTATAAGCAATAGCCTTTAACATAGTCATTTCGTTTAACGCTTATATCTTTGCGAAAGCACGTCAGCGTATTGTAACAGTCCACATACTGATCGGCTTCGTAAATGGGTCATAAAGGCTGAGAGGGATATGATTGTCCATCAACGTAGAACGGGCTCCTAGCCATGCATATGGCGTCTGGCTAACTTAGGAGCATATTGCGCAACTATTTGCTGTTCGTCCTTTAGTATCTCAACGAATTCCAGTCAGAAATTGCTGTCTTATGCCCTCCGTCCGTTATACTATCCTCTCCTTTTCCCTTAAGCTCGGATTTTGCTATTTCTAAAGCTTGGGCTACTGGGGTGACCAGGTTCACTACGGGTTTTTCCTTTTGTCTCATTTCTTTTAACTCTCTGTATTTCCGTCCACTACCCACAATATAATGACCCTGACTGTCACGTTCCGTGTAGCCATCTCTAACATCCAGCAAGTGCTGATACCATTTGTCGGGATCCAAGACGTACGGAATCCACTTCTGCTGTTGGTAATCGTAAACGAGTCTAGTGCCCATCTCTTTTGATCGATTTTCTTCCTTCGTGCTTGAGTTATTCTTACGCTCTATTCATACGAACGAGCGAGAGTCTTGTTCACTATCCTCAAGCACCTCGATTAATCGCTCAGCAGCCTCTCTGGCTTCGCGTCATAGTTGTCTACATCTCATCCAAAACAACAGTTCATCTAACAAAGCTATAGACATAAAAGTAATGGCGAACATATTTATGCCTGCTCAATTATTAATCCCTTTTCTTAGTTACCAGTTTTGATAGTCATTCGGGTTACACTCCGAACACCGTAATGCCCCTAACTGATTCATGTGATCACTTTGCATGTAACAGGGTATGTCCCCGTCTAGTTCGGGTAAGGTCCTTCCAATTTCTGTTAAGAGTTCTTTGATGGCAATGTATTCTAAGGGTCTCAGGTATAATCCCTTTTTCGTAGGTATCACCTCTTCTTGCGGCTTCCAAATTTGCCTTATATCCATACATGCACTGCCCTCGGTGATGGTACAATAAACGTTCCCTCCAAGATGACTCTTATAGTTTTGTTTCTCTGTCCTCGCTTGATCCGCGTATTCTAAGTAATCCACCCAATTTTTCCATCGCATCATGGTTAAGCTGATACCTTTTTTGGTCGGTTTGTCATCTTTCCATTCTCTCAGGTCAACACGCAGTTCACCTTTCAATTCTATGACCTCGATAAAGCGATCGTTTCCGAGACTGAATCTGCATCTAGACATGTTTACCATTTGACTGTCAGAATAGATATGACTAGATTGCTGCAAAGCGCCTTATATAGTGAGAGGTTTCTTCTGATTGGTCAATTATCCAGTTGTCCGATTGGTCAACCTCCTCCTCCTCACTCCTGCTCCCTCCTCCTCATTCTCCTTCACAACGTAGTAGAGTCCTCTTGGTCTTCAGAGGCTTTCTCCGTTTCTATATTATGATTCGGCCATACGTCCATAAACAAATCTTTTCTGAGTTTGATGGCTTGTCTGATAGAGTCCGCCTGATTCATATCGTGTTGGTTCTTGAACGTTTTAGCCGATTCCAGTATTCGCTGTTGAACAGGATCCTCTTGTTGCTCGTAATAACCTATTAGAAATTGGGCGTAATCTCATCTGAGTCTTTTGCGGAGAGAAGGCAAATCATCATTGGCTGCGAGATGAATAGCTTTATCCGAACTAAAACCTCGCTCTTCATAGGCATTCACTTTATCTTTAAACTGCTCTACGTTCTCCTGCCTGATCGGATTTTGAAATCTCCTGTTCCAGAAGTCAGGTTTAGAGCGCTCATCTCTTAGTTTTCTTCGTTTAGCTGGAGGGCTTAAATCGCTTACCCTCCTATTCCATATATCCGGTTTATAACTTTTATCTCTTTTTTTTTATCTGGAGGGCTAATAGAGCGTATATAATCTAGGGACTCCACACTGTCAGCATCTTCATCATCAGAAATATCTCCATCATCGGGAGACTGTTGATCAACAAATATGTCAGTGTGTAGTCTGTCCTGTTTGGATGTACTCGATTTAAGATCTAGGACGAGGTAACCATAAGGTCTTGCCATCTTCAAATTTCCTCATAAATGTGGCGCAAGTGGACAGATAAATTCTTCTTGCCAAGGTCGCAACTTGTTGTCTGTCGATCGGATTATTAAACAAGACCAAATATTGCATATTTAAAGCGATATCCCTCCAAGCTCTACCTTGAGGAAATACGTTTTGAGTCAAATACACGATAGTTATATTTCTGTGGTGACTGCTTTTCTTAAAAAGGTTGGCAATTCTCTGGTCACACTTTGCTTCGGTCATCAGATCATCAAAAATGATTAGGTTCCTTTTTGAGGGATCGATAAACTGAGCATTATCGAGATAGTCTGCGATACCCGGTATAAATTCTATACACGGAATTCTCTTCTGAAGGTCTTTGTACAGGGGCTGCCATTGTCCAAAACACCATAAGATTCGTTCCGGTGGCGGTTGTACTAACGAGGAAAGTAACAGTTTTCTAGTCCATTCCATTTTCCCCAATCCACTTGGTCCAGTTACCATCATAGAGAATGGATGTCTAAATGTCATTTCCTTCAATGGTTGTGATTGGTCGGTATATTTCCCACTGCCATGGACATTGCATTCATGTCTTTGCAATGCATCACGCCTACTATAGGACTGGTTGCAGATCAAACACCTGATCATTTTGTCTCAGTTAGTATTGCTTCTCTACCTTTATATGGGTTTCATCCTTCTTACGATCATTGGATCATTGTTACCACCCACCACCACCACCCATGACCACCACCACCACCCACAACTACCACCACCACCACCACCCACCACCTGATGGACCATTGTTTCCTGACTGTACATTCACTGTATCCTCAGTGTATCCCACTGTACCCCAACTGAACCCTCACTGTGCCCCAATGTACCCTCACTGTATCCTCACTGTACCCCATAATAATCTCACTGTATCCCCACTGTATCCTCCCTGTACCCTCACTGTATCGCACTGTACCCCAACTTAACCCTCACTGTATCCTCACTGTGCCGTAATGTACCCTCACTGTATCCTCACCATTGCCCACTGTATCTTCACTGTGTCCCCACTGTACCCTCAATGTATCCTCCTTCCCTCCTCCTCCTCACCCTCTCCTCCTCCCTCCTAATCCCACTGTACCTCAACTGAACTCTCACTGTAGGGTTAGAAATTAGTTTTGTGACGTCTACATTTACCTGAGAACTAAAGTACAAAGTACGGATATAGATGAAGTGAATATCCTGTCATAATACGTCCGCTCATTATACGTAAATGACACACCAAGGTACGCAGTTTCTGTATAAAGTTATTTAGGTTAGGAGCGTTAATAAGAGACATTGCGCGAGAATGAAATATTGTTTAATCAAATGCGCTTACTGTGCATGGGTGGCGGCCATTTTTTATGACGTCATCGTATGTAGACATTAAATAGTCGACTCATGATCGCATTACAGAGCTATCCTAACTCACGTAGGGACTAGGCATCCTACGCTCATAAAGATTACTTAAAAGTATTCATCAACGACTTAAAACAAGCTGGTACATCAGCGCAGACTCGCCAGAGGCTTCGCTGCTTGTGTACAGGTAGGTACATGAGACAGTTAACCCCTAAATTCAACTTACGTATCGACTGTTCATAGTCTAGAGACGAATTGCAAGATGTATGGCTTATGATATACATTTATAACGATATTGCTATAATTAATTGACCAATCAGAAAAGACCTCTCGCTATATAATGGGCATCGCATGCAATCGAGTCATAGCTAATCTGACAGTCGAACAATAAACATGCAAATTGAACAGTTTAAATGATACGATGTAGCTCAAACGTTTGGTGTTTTGGAACACCACACGTTTTTTTCATAGCGTGGTTCATCTTCGCGTTAAAAGAATGCATGAAAAGCCTTGCCCAGGAAGCTGAAACATAAAAGTGTCGTTTTAAAAGGAAGGCTCGCAATTGTATTATAAGCGTTTAGATTTAAAAGGAAAGGCTTGCCAGGTTATACATTAAAGTGTCGTTTTAAAAGTTTGTATGATAAAAGTTTCGATTTAAAAGGAAAGGCTTGCCCAGCAAGCTGGTATACATAAAGTTTCGTTTTAAAAGGTGTTTAAAAACAGATCAAAACTATGCCTCATAGATACAAATCCAGTGTCCAATATGCGATAGAAAGGATGTGCTAAAAATAGTACATCATCTTAAGACTATACATAGCGTAAATGCTGACGACTGGTTGTTTAAAGCGAAACTGTTATGCTTAATCATTGTATAATCATGGTCAACAAACAATTACTGTTGAACCTACAATGATAGAACGTTCTACAACGAGTATAATGGTCCTAAAAAAAAGTGATCATGATAGTTCAAATTCATAATGGAGCTAGGAGGGAGGAGGAGAGTGTGAGGAGGAGGGGGAAGGAGGATACAGTGAGGGTACAGGGAGGATACAGTGGGAATAAAGTGAGAGTACAGTGGGGTACAGTGAGGATACAGTGAGGGTACATTGGGGCACAGTGAGGATACAGTGAGGGTTCAGTTGGAGTACAGTGGGATTAGGAGGGAGGAGGAGAGGGTGAGGAGGAGGAGGGAAGGGGGATACATTGAGGATACAGGGAGGATACAGTGGGGATACAGTTAGAGTACAGTGGGGTACAGTGAGGATACAGTGAGGGTACATTGGGGCACAGTGAGGATACAGTGAGGGGATCAGTTGGGGTACAGTGGGATACAGTGAGGGTACAGGGAGGATACAGTGGGGATACAGTGAGAGTACAGTGGGGTACAGTGAGGATACAGTGAGGGTACATTAGAGCACAGTAAGGGTTCAGTTGGGGTACAGTGGGATACAGTGAGGATACAGTAATTGTACAGTCAGGAAACAATGGTCCACCGTGTGATGGTGGTGGTGGGTGGTGGTGGTGGGTGGTGGTTGTGGTGGGTGGTGGTGGGGGTGGGTGGTGGTGGTGGGTGGTAACAATGATCCAATGATCATAAGAAGGATGAAACCCGTATGAAGGTAGAGAAGCATAACTAACTGAGACAAAATGATCAGGTGTTTGATCTGCAACCAGTCCTAAAGTAGGCGTGATGCATTGCAAAGACATGAACGCAATGTCCATGGCAGTGGGAAATATACTGACCAGTCACAACCATTGAAGGAAATGACATTTAGACACCCATTTTCTATTATGGTAACTGGACCCAGTGGATCGGGGAAAATGGAATGGACTAGAAAACTGTTACTTTCCTCGTTAGTACAACCGCCACTGGAAAGAATCTTATGGTGTTTTGGACAATGGCAGCCCCTGTAAGAAGACCTTCAGAAGAGAATTCCGTGTATAGAATTTATACCGGGTATCCCAGACTATCTCAATAATGCTCAGTTTATCGATCTCTCAAAAAGGAACCTAATCATTTTTGATGACCTGATGACCGAAGCAAAGTGTGACCAGAGAATTGCCAACCTTTTTAAGAAAGGCAGTCACCACAGAAATATATCTATCATGTATTTGACTCAAAACGTATTTCCTCAAGGTAGAGCTTGGAGGGATATCGCTTTAAATACGCAATATTTGGTCTTGTTTAATAATCCGATCGACAGACAACAAGTTGCAACCTTGGCAAGAAGAATTTATCCGTCCACTTGCGCCACATTTATGAGGAAATTTGAAGATGCCACGGCAAGACCTTATGGTTACCTCGTCCTAGATCTTAAATCGAGTACGTCCGAACAGGACAGACTACAAACTGACATATTTGTCAATCAACAGTCTCCTGATGACGGAGATATTTCTGATGATGAAGATGCTGACAGTGTGGAGTCCCTAGATTATATACGCTCTATCAGCCATCCGGATAAAGAAAGAGATGAAAGTTATAAACCGTATATATGGAATAGGAGGGTAAGCGATTTAAGCCCTCCAGGTAAACGAAGAAAAGTAAGAGATAAGCGCTCTAAACCCGACTTCTGGAACAGGAGATTTCAAAATCCGATCAGGCAGGAGAACGTAGAGCAGTTTAAAGCTTAAGTGAATGCCTATGAAGAGTGAGGTTTTAGTTCGGATAAAGCTATTCATCTCGCAGCCAATGATGATTTGCCTTCTCTCCGCAAAAGACTCAGACGAGATTACGCCCAATTTCTAATAGATTATTACGAGCTACAAGAGGATCCTGTTCAACAGCGAATACTGGAATCGGCTAAAACGTTCAAGAACCAACACGATATGAATCAGGCGGACTCTATCAGACAAGCCATCAAACTCAGAAAAGATTTATTTATGGACGTATGGCCGAATCATAATATAGAAACCGAGAAAGCCTCTGAAGACCAAGAGGACTCTACTACGTCGTGAAGGAGAATGAGGAGGAGGGATCAGGAGTGAGGAGGTTGACCAATCGGATGGCCAATCGGATGGCTGGATAACTGACCAATCAGAAGAGACCTCTCACTATATAAGGCGCTTTGCAGCAATCTAGTCATATCTACAGTACAGATATCATTCACTTACCATTTGGAATGTACTGGGACCTAACCGTTAATGAAACGTGAATGGCGTGGTCCCGCCCCGCTACCGCCTCGCTTTTATCGATCATATCGGTCCATTCCATGGAATGATAACTGAATTGGAACGCTTGGAATGGTTGCACGTAAAACGAATAAATGAACGATTTTTTCATTATTATTATATTATTTTTTCTTACTTTCAAGCATAATTTTATGATCATATTCATAGTATGCGTCTTCAGTGTTTGAAGTAACATATGTTCAATTTCAGAGGATTAAACTGTAATGTCTTGGCAAATGGGCCCAGTGCGAAAATGGTCCCTGATCATGTAAGCATAAAACCAACCTGATCAGCTACAAAAGACTAGCTAGAATGATGTAATTTGCAACATGCAACATGTTTAAAAGACACTTACAAGTGAGTAAATGATAAAGGCACTAGCCAGATTGCGTGTATGCACAGACTGGTCTTTAATCTGTTGTCCAAATGTAACGAGGTCAGGTTTTCTTTTGAAATGGCTTTAAACGGTTATTATATTAATCAAACAGGTATTATCATCTAGTCCATGGCGGCTTGCTTTCACTAATTGCCCAAGGCACGCGCAAAATGTGTGACTGTGGATTCAATAATATCATGGATTAGCTCAAACAAAACCGGTCAAATAAAAATGGCTCTACTTTTTTGTAGTTAGTTTAAACATATTGTATTTCCAAAAAGTGCAGCGATGGGGATGGGTCACAAGTTCTTGCAACATTAGTTACGACCCCCCCCCACCACCTATATAGTATAATATTAGCACTTGTACTTAAATCCTTCAGCTATGGTTGCTCTTGCAGATACATATTGGGGTAATTTAAAATTGACAATTTCAATTCCATAACTGCCTGTTATTTTACTGTTAAAACACTGATCAGGCTGCCAAAGTTGATCAAGCCATCACTGAATATAATATATGCACATACTGTCCTGCCAGCCAAGAGTGACAGTGACGTCATGTTTTGTTTATAACATTATCAGGAACTTATAACCGATAGATCGTTTGTGTATTAATCCTATCCTGTGGATAGGATTAATACACACGTGATTTACCAATTCGTGCTAGATCAAGTATAGAGCATAAGTTACTTTTTACTTTGCAATTGTAAACACAATATTGCGCCACTGTCACTTTTGATTGGCACGACAGTGAACGTAGCATTTAGTCGTTGATAACCTTAGAAAACAGTATGCTAGGTCCAAGCCAGGTTCAAAATGTTGTCTGGCTGATCTGGATCCAAACTGTTTGACTGTCTGATCTTGTCTTTGCTGGACATATCGTGTGGTTGCACATACATGTAGCATTAAGTCGTTTCTGTTTTACTCATTACCTGCTTATGTCGTCTGTTGATAACCTTTGTAAATGGTTTGGATGCTGATCAGGCTAGACATATTAACGTTTGATATTTTGGTTGGTCACATTCCTCTGTTGATAACATTAGTAAACAGTTTAGGTACAGATCAGGTTCAAAATTTTGTTGCGCCTGATCTTGACATTCTGATTGAATTGGTGCTCATAATATAACTGTCATATCGACTTCTATACAAGCAATGTACTGCTGAATTATAACTTAGTTTAGTTTGGGTACAATACCGGATGGACATTTTTAATAATATAGGCCAGCACATTAGAATTAAGTACTTATCGCAGATGCGCAAACGCCCCTGTAAACGACCATGCCAACGTATCCTGTTGAACTAGAAGTATGAATGTTGGTCTGAGTCATCATGCACGTCAATACCATATCCATATTTGTAAATGAACAGCGAGGCTCTGGCTAGTCTTGGCATTTGCGCAGGCTGCCTGCCTGCCTGCCTGCCTGCCTGCCTGCGTATGTATGTATGTATGTATGTATGTATGTATGTATGTACGTACGTACGTACGTACGTACGTACGTACGTACGTACGTACGTATGTATGTACTAGAATAAAGCTAAGGCTCTGGCGAGTCTTGGCATATGCGCAGACTTAAATGAGCATTCGTTGCTCGAATATATGATAATAAACAAAATTTTGTGCGTTTCCTTATGCTCATGTTTTTGTTAGTTTTCCTGTTTTACACCCTAGTGGCTGGCTGGCTAGCTGCTGGAGGGCACGCATGCGGGCTGGCTTTGATCAATTTATCATTATTTTGAATACTTTAGAAAATCGAAATTTTCTCTCTTGGTGAATGATTTAAGCTTAGAATTCAGTCCGCTGTCATTTTCTCCTAGCAACGAATCTCGTAAATTCGAAGACCTAGGGACTAAAGGTTTAATTTTGAATGATCGAAAATTCGAATTATAGGGAGGTTGACATGAGTAAATATAACCCCCCAAATGACCATTATCAGTTTCCCCCTATCTAACATAAGTTTTATGTGCGTAAAAGAAACGTCTCAGGGAGGCATTTCTTTTACGCACACAAAAATATGTTTTTATAGATAGTGCTTAAAAGTAGCTCATAATTCGGCCCTTTTCTCTGTATCCATTGTGTCCGGAATTTATTTCGAATTAGCGAGTATTTCAAAAAACGAAGTTTGAATTTTCGAGGTTTTACTGTATGGCTGGCAGGCTGGCATTGCTTGGAATACTTTAGAATTTCAGAATCTGTCATTTTCCCTTTACAGCATAAAGATGTTTTTAAGAATTATTAACAATTATTAACGAATCAGAACTATCCGTGTCTATAAGGACGAAAGACTTATCAATTTGCTAGTTATAATCATAATGTTAGTGGAAAGTCCTGTACATGCGCCACGCATATCCCAGTTTTGGTCCAAACTTATTCAGTAAGATCTCCAAAACTGATTTGGGCAACCTTTGCAATCAGATATCTAGCAAAGGTAATTACATTTCATGCGAGATCTTAATCCAAAATACTGCAAATACGCCTTTGGATATATTAGTTTGGAGATTATCTAATTATGTTCAATTGAATGCAAACATGTCGTTTAATCCAAACGGTGACATCCTGTCATTTTGAATATTCATGTCATTTTCGAAATTATCGAACTCGTGTCTTTAGGAGTATCTCTTTTTGCTACTGATTACCGACGCGTGTCGCGATATCTGACCGGCTAATAAACACTTGCAGGAAGTCCTTCAACAGGTGGTAATAGAAAATTTTGCGAAGGATTTACCACTTACCTACTGTGTACCAAAAAGTCGGCTGTTAAAGCAAACAATGAACATTTGCTGGGATAATCTTGTCTAAAAACACTGAATTACTTCAAACTCAATTATCCTAGCACAAGCGTATGAGATCTGGACGTACACTGCATGCCAAGCTACACATAAAACCGTTTATCTATCAGAGGAGACGTTTGTCATCTGTTATTAACATTATCTGATCTGAATCCAAAATGTTCAACGCTTAGATGGTGTTCGGTTTTCCTGAAAAATATTTTTGAAACTGCCAGACAGACAAAATATACGGCACGTTCAAATGAGCATACACGTAAATTCGCAACCTAACTGATCTGAGCATACTAGGCCTAATTCCTTTTTATCTCTCAAAAGACCGTCTCGGTACTAGCAAGCGGTGTGGACCCTCATGACGCAGCAAGCGGCATTTCTCCGGGTCTTCACTGCCAAAATTACAGATTTAAATGTGAAAAAAATGGTGCGAGCCTAGAAGCATAATTCCATACTCTATGTTTGATAGCAGCGAGGGCTCTGACGAGACTGCGCGTATGCGCAGGCTCGTCTGATCATTCTCTGCTCGTCGATGGGATAAGTACCAACATTTGAGACATTATGTACACTTTGACATCCGTAAACGAGTTTCAAAGATAAGGGACGAAAAAGAGCTTGCTACAAATGTAGTCTCTGGTCGGCAAATGTAACAACTTAAAAAAAGGAGAAATTAATGGAATTTTTGAATGCCCCTGTTAGAACAAAAATGCCGTCATTCCACAAAGTTATGCCGCATGATCAAGACACTGATTTTCACACATTTACGATTCATTAAGGCTGTTGCAATTACGCCAATAAGCATTAAGATGATTAAAGGTGTGCATCTATTGACACCTCGTCCAAACATGCTTCTGAAACACTGATCTCCTTAATTGATCAGTTTACAAATTCAATGGGTGGATGGACAGCCCGGCGGACCCAGACATGGCATGATCCAGGATTTTTTGTCAGGGGGGGGGGGGGTCCAGGCCCGACGGCCAGAATACAGGATCCGCACATGGGACCAATACGCACGCACACGCACACGTACATACATACATACATACATACATACATACATACATACATACATACATACATACATACATACATACATACATACATACATACATACATATGAGGCAGACGGATGGACATACATGTACATGTATAGACGGCAAACTAAAAGACAATTTATTTAAAACATGCATAATCATGTACAGAGATAATGTCAGAAACAGACATGTGCGTGCATGTCGAGGCATACATGCGCGTCTCATTATCTTAAAATTTCCCATGAAAATGAATGATTTGGTCCCATCGAGCCCAACTTATTTCATTTTCATAGGATATCTAAAAACGGGGGGCATGGAGGGGGTTCGAGCGAACCCCATGAAGCCAAACTGGATCCGCCACTGCTTATACATGCATGTTAATGCACAGACATTCTGGTTGCATTATGCATGAGCATGCAACTCGTATGTACTTCAAAAATATATGGGCCGAGTTGTCTTATGAATTTGGACCGAGTTGTCTTATAAACATGGGCCGAGTTGGCATGGGCCGAGTTTTCTGTGGGCCGAGTTGGCATGTGCCGAGTTGGTTTTTGGGCCGTGTTGTCCGTAATTCGATTGGTTTTGCCTTTCACCGCTACAATGAGATCTTTATTCTAGAAATGAGATAAATTTATGTTTTCATAATTATACATTTTATAAGTCTTCAGTATTTTTCCACTTTAATTAGTGTAAAATATACTTTGATATCGAGCTAAAATCTGCTTCTTTTTCAGGCACGAATCGCTTCTTCTTCGGACACGAAGTCGCAAAAACTATTTGAAACACATGCCAACTAATAAGACAAACTTGTCTGTTTATATGCGAGCATCGACAACTCCGAAGAGCCTGTGCAAATGTACTGTCTCATCAGGGCATTCGCTGCTCGCACGCACATCGGATCCATTGTTGTGTCCGAGCGCACATAAAGGCAGTGCATGTAGACGGAGGCTCGGACAAAAATAGATCATACCAGATAAGCATGCAGAAGCGCACGCATGCTACCAAATAGACACGCGTGTAGTTGCACATAATGACTAAGCATATGCGTTAAACACAACGCCCGCCTATGCGCAGGCTCGCGAGAATCATCGCTGTATGTACACACAAATGAAGACTCAGATCAATTTTTTAACACCAGTCCGCTGGTTAAGAATGATCGCCTTTAACGTACAGTACCAATTAAAGAAAGCGACATACCACGTCATAAATCATTCGAATACCTTCGAATTACAAACGTGTGCCAGGCACGTGTGTTTTTATTGTTTTCAAAGAGCCCCAGGCAAAGGATTAAAGGACCCGATGCACAGTAATAGATACTAAAAAGGGCCATGAGAAAACCTGACTTTGGTGCGAACAACAAAGGCGCAGGTGTATTCGTATCCACGTAGTCTGATCAGCGCCTTTATTGTTCGCTTATTGGAAAGTATAATATCTAAACTTGCCTCAAGCAAAATTTCATTTTAACTAGTCTCTGTAGCTGAACAGACTGGTTTGAGTCTTACCTCGGTCCTAGAACACGAAGTCTTACTCAGATGTCACACTATAACGTTTTAGCCAACGTATGCTGACGTATGAAATATATATCTAGTACACTGGAATACGCTTGAAATCTAATTAAAAATCAGAGGAAGCCTCTCTCTGAACTTATGCAAAGCGTACGCGAATCGAATATAGAACGTATGTCTGACTTATAAGTAACTTATTTATAACTTATTCCCAACGTAACATAACTTATACTTGTATCAGCGTATAAAAGCATATGCCCAGCGTATGACCAGCGTTCTTGACTTGTGGGAAACTTATACACAACGAACGTCTAACGTATGCTGAATTGTACATATAACGTACGTTAACGTATGCATAACTTACGTATAGTCCTTATGTCAACCGTATAAAGCAGAACAAAATTTTGGGACCACTTTGTCATATGACAACGTATACCGACGTACTATAGCGTGTTCGTAACGTATTGAAAACGTATGTCTAACTTATTCAGCGTGCACCAACGTACTGTGTGAGTTTTCATACGTCCTCATACGTTGGTGCTAACGTACCTTAACGTTTACATAACACACTCGTTGCGTACATCTAACGTATAAGCAATACGTCGGCGTACGCGCAAGTACAAAATTTTGAGATCTATTCACCGTATGGCAACGTATACCAAATGTTGAACCTCTTAGCCGTATGTCAACGTATACCACCGTACTATAGCGTATTCGGAACTTGTTTGAAACTTATTACTAACGTACTAAGCGTATACCAACGTACTTGCTGAATTTTTCATACGTCGGCATATGTTGGTGCTATACGTCGTAGTGTGACAGGGCCTTAACGTCAATGCATAAATGCATAAATAGTTTGGTCTCGTCCAACCCAAACATTGTTGTGGGTACTAAACAGGACCGTCTCATCGAGACGGTTCTTTTGAGCACCCTACTCACTAAAGTTTTCTTCCTGGACATATGCTGTATTGTTTTAGCGTTCTTTAATTTATAATCATAAGGGCTCATAGGCTAATGCCCCAGTCACACACACACTTACGGACTCTGCGGATGATACGTAAATCCCGTCCGCAACTATCAGTTCATTCCGTAATGATACGTATCTAATCCGCAGAGAACGTAACAGTTCGTATCTTATCCGCAACTTACCGCAAGGCACTTTCCATCCGCGCCCAAATTTTGAAAAATATCAAAAAAGTTCTGCGGATGAAAACAACGCAATGATGCGTAACGCTAGGCAAGAATACGTAATTATTCGTATCGTATCCGTATCTCATTCGCATCTAAACGTATCAAAACCTATCTTTCCGCAGTCTGCCCAAAGTTGCGGACTGGTACGGTTTCATTCGGGTCGTTACCTTTAGTAACGCTTAGTTACTTATCGCATTCGGCGTATTTTACCTATACATGCAGATCGTTGTGGATAGTTGCGAATGGCTGATTTCATATGTGGATAAATACGTATTGTTACGACCCCTTAGGTGGATGATGAAGCCCCTTGCTACAGCCCCTCTGGAACAGGAGAGTGAGTCTTCAACTATCGTCTTTATCGTGCCAGACGATGTGTTGAGAATGCCTTTGGCACACTGGTCATAGGGGCTAAAAGAATATCGGGAGAAAGTGTATGCAGAAAAGACTGAATGTTCTAAGATTCAAAACATTTATATTTTTTACATTGGTTATCACGTATTATTGCATTTATTAAATGAGATGAGGAAGATTGATAAGGCTCTGCCAAGGATGTTATCATTTATCATTAACAAATGGAATATAGTTCAATAATTTTTGATCGCAAATGCAATATTCTATTTATGATATGACAAATTTGCATTTGCATGTATAGATAAAAGTCCTAACTGTCAAGAATCTTACCTAATATTGCTCAAAACCCCGTCGTCATATAGCATAAATGCATTTACCGTTATAGTCACGCCTCAAAGCGTTTGGTGGAAGTATACAAATGGATTATCATATTATTTGCATGGCCTCTTCTATTATTGTGTGACATCTGCGTTTTATCCGCTGCCTCTTCTATGTCTGAGGCGAAGGAACTGGCTAGATAAATAGGTGACATCCTGTTGAGATGTTTGAGATAGAGAGTGTGCCTTCTAGAGACAATGCTTCTTATTTGCTGCTTCTTCTTTCCAGGCAAATGTTTAAAAAACAAATGATAAACAAACGATGGGGTGCAAAGTCTGTGGTCACAATCAGATCCACAAAGTATATGCAACAGTCCGCAACTAAAGGCATCTATTCGCATTTACTCGTATCTAAAGGTAAGGGAAGGTAATGAAAGGGATGTAGTCCGTATCTATTGGCATCTGTCCGCATTGTGTCGGTTCAATGGAACGCATCAATCCGCTGACATTCGCATTTATCCGCAATGATCCGCAATGCTCCGTTACTACCAGCAACTATAGGTATCAAGAAATTAGGCCCCGTCCTCTGAGCGTATGCACAGGCTGATCTGAGGCTTTGCTGATCGCACATACCACATTGTTGGAAATCTAATGTCGTGGCTCATATTGATGTATGCTCAAAAGAACTATCTTCTTTGAGACGGTTCCGTTGAGTACCAACAGTACATGAATATACATTGGTTTGGAAACAGGGAAAATGTTTATATTACGCATCTGGAGGTCTGATTAATATATTTAAATGTCTTATAAGTCGAACATGGCTAGATATCAATACAAATGTAGGTTTGGTCATTATTCGTAGATGCGTAAGAGTACGATATGTATTTTTATGAATTTTGTCATCAATGAAAAAAAAAGAAAATTCTAGTGAAAAGGAAAGATATCCAATAGTGGCCAAGCTAAATAAAGTTTAAAAATGTTTACAGAAGACAAAACAGTTGTATGCCTAATCATAGGTCCAGATAAGCATTTTTTACATTGGCGGATCAGTGGAGAAGCCGCCGTGGTGTAATGGATAAGCCTCTTGCCATGTAAACCAGGGGTCCCAGGGCCAATCCCTGGCTTCACCAGTCTGTCTGATGAGACTTTTTAAATGCTGTGGCCCCATCCCCATATGACCTCTGCTATTGGTGGGACGGTAAACACAAACACAACATCATCGGTGTACATCCATCAAGCACCCCAGCATTTACACCGATAGTGAATAATTACATACATTACTAACGCAAATAGTACACATATAGAACTGTGCCCCACAGACTTAATTGGTCTATATTGCTCACTTGAGCAGTTGACTTTATGGTTTCAGAGGCGAGTTTTTTTATTTACAAAAGCGTATTATCGCATGCAATGTTGCTCAGCGAAGGCTTGAATGAAATTTTGATGACCCAAACCAGAGTGCGCATCTGTCTATGTCAGCACCGGTGCACGACTTCTCGTCGAAAACCCTTTCGTCGAACATGACAACTCGTCGAATACGACTGGTGGTCGCAACATGATATTTCCTACAATGTTGTGTGTGCAACCAGCAAAGGCACAGGCCAGCATGCGCATACGGGCAGTCTGATCAGAGCCTTTGATTATTGCTTGAATATTCTACGAGTATTAATCTACTGACCGTACACCATTTGGAGTTGCTAAGCTTAAAAAAGGGTGCACCAGCTCGCCTGAGCCTGCTACCGTCAAAATGCCACAAAGTTGTTGTGGCTCAAATGTGGTTGGCGAAAAGGCGTCTTGTTTATGACTTATTCTGCCGTCAGATTTTTAAACTATATCCTTTGGAAATTTTCACGAAAACCTGATTGTGCTGGCGCAGTTCAGACTGCAAACCATCGTGGTAAGCAAAATTCTACATTATATAGATACATGTACTCTGTAGCTGAGCTGGCTTGATTGACCCTTACCAAGTAGCAAAGTTAGTATTTATGTCGGCATGCATACATAAATGTATCAACTCTGCATGCTGAGTGATTTTTTCGCGGCCTTTTTTTTTCGTCATGATAACTTTTTTAACAATATCTTTCCTTATAAAATTTCGGGTCTGATCTGAGTCCAAACTGTTTACTTATGTTATTAAGTGGTAATTGAACGGCCAATGAAAAAAAGAATCAAAAATAACAAAACAGACCATAGGTATTCTATTAGGTCATGTGTGTCGTGTCAATGGCCATGACGTGTGAAAACATACATGATACATGATAAATTGTTAAAATCTAAAGACATGGACATTTCTTCCCTTTGTTTTTGTTCTTCAATATTGGACAAAAACCATAACGGATTATTTAAGGAAAGCATTTCGCCAGTCCGCAAGACTTGTTTTTAAAACAGTTTTGCACCATTATACTGTTTACAAAATTTACCAGACGTTAGAATTGAAGTTCCCTTTTTCACATTGGCATGTAGATAAGGCAGTCCAAATCTAGAGGCAACTGGTTGCCTAGCTACGTATTCGGTCAGCTGATTTTATAATTAGGTGTGAAAAACATCAGCCATTTTAATCTCTTGGACGCACAGAACACATAAAAAGGTACCAAGGTACACTGATAAGAAAAAAAAAGATGGGTTAAGATTTGTTTACAATGTGATCAGCTGGGGTTGCTGAAGCACCCACCTCTCCTCCTTGGATGTAAATTAGTTTCTTAGGTGCCTTATACGTTGAATTTAGCTTATTATCAACATTAATGTAGGTTTTATGGTTGAATAGCATGTATAAATAACTGTTTTCTTTACCTACTACTGTCGTGCTAACCAAGAGTGACAGTGACGAATTGTTTTGTTTACAACTGCTAAGTAAAAATAGCATGTACACTCCACTTGATCAAACGCGAATCGATAGATCACTTGTGTATTAATCCTATCCTGTGGCTAGATTAATACACAAGCGATCTATCGATTATAAGTCCCTGATAACTTTTTAAACAAAACATGACGTCACTGTCACTCTTGGCTGGTAGGACAGTACTTACTATTTATATAAGTTTATAATTGCGCCACACTAATACATGGGATACTACGCAGATAAATATGACTCTTGTTCTCTTTTCACGCCATCTTCAAATACAATTTAGATGGCAGGAATGAAATGCATAGCCTTGTTCTCTGGAAACTATAAGAAAATTCTCTAAATACGTCTGCTAATTATTATTTTAAATTGACTATAGGGTTTGTTAAGACTGATTTTGTATTATGAAAAAGTATTTATATGTTTATTTCAATATTGGTACTTGCTGAATTCATTATGAGGAAAAAATCCCCTGAGTTCAGACTTTTTTCTGGAGCTCTGCGATTGCCCGCATGGAGTGGAATGGTATGACCGATATCATTCCAATAATTCCAATTATCGATCCACTGAGTGATCGTACCGGTACCGCCACGGTACCTGAGTGCAAGTGAGTAGTGAGTGAGTGATGAATTGAGTGGTTGTATAAGTGATGGAAATCTGTACTGTATTCTGACAGTCAAACAGTAAACATGTCTAGATGCAGATTCAGTCTCAGAAACGATCGCTTTATCGAGGTCACAGAATGGAAAGGTGAACTGCGTGTTGATCTGAGAGAATGGAAAGATGACAAACCGACCAAAAAAGGTATCAGCTTAACCTTGATGCGATGGAAGAATTGGGTGGATTACTTAGAATACGCGGATCAAGCGAGGACAGAGAAACAAAACTATAAGAGTCATCTTGGAGGGAACGTTTATTGTACCACCACCAAGGGCAGCGGATGTATGGATATAATGCAGTATTGGAAGCGGCAAGAAGAGGTGATACCTACGAAAAAGGGATTATACCTGAGACCCCTAGAATACATTGCCGTCAAAGAACTCTTAACAGAAATTGGAAGGGTCTTACCCGAACTAGACGGGGTCGTACCCTGTTACGTGCAAAGTGATCACATGAATCAGTTAGGCGCATTACGGTGTTCGGAGTGTAACCCGAATGACTATCAAAACTGGTAACTAAGAAAAGGGATTAAGTATTGAGTAGGCGTAAATATGTTCGCCATTACTTTTATGTGTATAGCTTTGTTTGATGAACTGTTGTTTCGGATGAGATGTAGACAACTACGGCGCGAAGCCAGAGAGGCTGCTGAGCGATTAATCGAGGTGCTTGAGGATAAGGAACTAGACTCTCGCCCGTTCGTATGAATAGAGCGTAAGAATAACTCGAGCTGGAAGGAGGAAATCGATCAAAAGAGATGGGCACTAGACTGGTTTACGATTACCAACAGCAGAAGTGGATTCCGTACGTGTCGGATCCTGACAAATGGTATCAGCATTTGCTGGATGTTAGAGATGGCTACGCGGAACGCGACAGTCAGGGTCATTATATTGTGGGTAGTGGACGGAAATACAGAGAGTTGAAAGAAATGAGACAAAAGGAAAAACCCGTAGTGAACCTGGTCACCCCAGTAGCCCAAGCTTTAGAAATGGCAAAATCGGAGCTTAAGCGAAAAGGAGAGGATAGTATAATGGACGGAGGGCGTAAGACAGCAATTTCGGACTGGAATTCATTAAGATACTAAAGGACGAACGGCAAATAATTGCGCAATATGCTCCTAAGTTAGCCAGACGCCATATGCATGGCGAGGAACCCGTTCTACGTTGATAGACAATCATATCCCTCTCAGCCTTTAAGACCCAATTACGAAGCCGATCAGTACGTGGAAAAAGACGTGAAAGGACCGTGCTGAAAAAAAGGGTCCACCCGGGGAACGGGATAAACAGAGCGCTGCGACCCGCTACATCATTAAAGACTGGATCTCGTTCTGAACTGCGTAAAAAACCACCCGGAAATAAATGAGAGGCCCCTCACCCTTGTATATAGAGAAGAAGAACGACACCGCGCTCTAGGACGTGACGCTACCTTCTCGTGGTCTAGGGCGTTGACTCACCCTCCGAGGTGTAACCGAAAGCGTCACAGGGACCACCATCTCGTATCTGACTTCGTGGGGGCCGCCATCTTGGATTGGAAGTCGTGGGGGCCGCCATCTTGGATCTGACGTCGTGGGGGCCGCCATCTTGGATCGGAAGTCGTGGGGGCCGCCATCTTGGATCTGACGTCGTGGGGGCCGCCATCTTGGACCGGAAGTGACGTCAAAAACGCTAAAGTGGCACCTATACTACTTGTAGTGTTCATTCTAGCACTTACATGTAAGCGTTCAATATGAGTTCGGCATTAGGAATTAAAACGTTTTGAGGGTGAAAGTAGGCTATTTAAAAAAGTCATGTTCCAAACATTGTCGCAAAATGCTGTATTTTACGAATTTTGAAAATGGGGGTACCAATATTCAAATGGACATCCTGCACATGCCAATATCTTTATTGCATAGGGTAAATTACACGTCTGGCAATTTCCGGATGCAAAAATGTAGTCATTTTAATTAAGGGTTTGGAGACTATTGATAAAATGTAGGTGACCAATTAGGACTTTTACTGAGTATAGTTCAAGCAGCACAAGATTGTATACTTCAATCAAAACGCTTCACAATATAATGAAGTAAAATTGCTTTGCGAAATACATACCACAATGTAATCAATAATGATATTGTATTTTTATATATAAAAGTGAGTATGGCCAGATAATGTCACAATCACACATTGCAAATCAACCTACGGCACCGTGAGGAATAGACAGAACAATAAACAGTCACATGACAACAAGAAGACAATGAAAGTAAAGTAAAACATACATTAAATAGGCTACTGTCCGTTCTAAGACGGTGGTTCTGTTGTTGTTGACTTGTTGTTTTTATTGTTAGTCACATTGTGGGAGTCTGCTATTGTTCTATGTTTTGCTGTACGTTACTTGTGTCCATTCTTGTTTTGCAATCATTTTGATGGGGAAGAGAGAGCTGGTTACTTTGCTTATTCTGTCTTCCTGGTGTCTCGTGATTGTTGTGTGTCTCTTAGTCGCGGTGCCATGGGTTTGCCTGCAGTTTGTGATTGTGGTATTTCCTGATCATACTCTCTATTTTCGGTGACTCTTCTGATAGCTCGTTACAGAGAGGCAGCAACCATATACCTTCTTCATACATAATTTCATCTCCAACCCCTATGAAGACAACGAGGAAAGTCCCAAATTTTAGAATATGTATGCACATTTTCGTATAATAATTTAAAATATTAAAATTATCGTTGGCTTCAAAATATCTATACTACTTGAGCCACGACATGAGATTTCCTTCAGTGCGATATGTGCGACCAGCAATGGCTCAGACCAGTCTGCGCATACGCGCAATAAGATCAGAGCCTTTGCTAGTCGCTTGAATATCCAATGACATTTAGGCCTCTGACCGAACATCATTTGGAGTTTCTAAGCTTAAAAGAAGGCTGAACAGGCTCGTGTGTGTCTACACTTGTCAAAATACAACATTGTTGGAAATCACATGTCACGGCTCACTTTTTATATTTGCTGCTGTCTAGTCATCAGCTAATATCATTGCTGATAGTGATCAACCAGGAAAAAAAAGTAAAATCATCAGCTTTCTTTTGAATCTAATTTTGTATTTTGCAATGAACTGTATAAGTATATGTTGTAGTGCATGTATATGTTAATACATGTATATGTATACATGTTGTTATACTAAAATGAAACAAAGGTATAAACTGAACATCGACATATCCATTTACAAGTGTCCTATTATAATATGGGAGTGGTAACAGGCTAAAACAGATGGTTTCGTTTTTCCTGCTCTGTACCTTTAAATTTTTCTTCCATATGATAATAATGCACCATAAAATAAAAATAAAAGGAAATGGGCTGGGGTAACAAAACGTCCGCTTGAGAATATCTGCAGCACTTTTGAAACGGACATACACACTTTTTCTATAACCTTTCTCTATATATAGTGAACTTACAACCTGGTATAAGCGGGGTTTTCTACCATATCGATTGGAAGAAATGCATTCATCTGACCAGCCTCTGACTATAATGCAAATGAACGAAGAAGGATATCCAACCCAGAATGTACAGCTTGTAACTTATCAAAACAGTGTGAGAACCTGCTCTCACATGATACCCTAGTGGTATGTTTTACCAAGTTTTCTGTGGTCAATTTTCTGAAAATGGCATGTAATCAACGTTAACTGCAAACATTGATAATAGCAGCACACAAAGCACAAGGCTAATAGGATTTTTTCCAATAGTATCAATAAAATTATCCGCCATTTCGTATAAAATGTTACATAAGTAACTCTGACGAGCAGAAATACATCTCACAGATTACTGCAATTGATGTTTAGGTCATCTTAAATATTTAAAGCTCAAATCATTACATTAATGCTATTGGAAACTATCCTATTAACCTTGTATTTTGTATATCGCTATTTCAATGTTGGTAGGGTAGAATTGATTTCAGGCCATTTACAGACAATTGACAACAGAAAACATGGTTTTCTAAGGCCCAAAGACATACCCCTGACTGAAAATAGTAACCTAGTGTTTTCCTGGGGTTTGGAAGCATGGTTCATTTTGATATGTAATATATAAAGTCATCATCTGCAATTTCATATAAAATTTAACATACCTAACACCGACGAGCGGAAATATATCTCACAGATGTCTGAAATTGACGTTTATGTCTAGCTCAAACATTTAAAGCTCAAATAATTGCATATTAGAAAAAACGTATTCCCCAACCTTAAATGTGTAATAAAGATCTCTATTCTAATGATGACTTTCCATTTTCACATATTTGAAGCTATTGATAACTTGTAACCAGCGGTAGGGTGTAGTAAAATAAATAATTTAATATGCTTATTTGCATGTAACTTCTACTGGCTTACAGATGCTTATCAGTATGTAACTTCTACTGACTTAAATAATTTCTATTCAACCATTTACATTGCATTGGAATGGGCATTGTCTTTTTCATCTCTGTCACAATGAAATTAAATAAAAACTATACAAACAAGTTTAACTACAATGGGTATTTAATAGCTGTCAATATATAGGTAACAATAAAGGTGTCTCGCATAAATGAGTTAAGATACTAAAATTGTGGAGAGTAGACTCAAATTTAAGCCTGTTGACATGCCAAGCTCAGGTAAAATTTGACTTCTTTCCACATATTTTTAATAACTTCACTTATTATATAGACAAATTATTCTAAATGAACACTAATTTAAGAGAGTTTCGTAATTTGTTTGGTTCTGTTACTCTGAATTAGGATAAATATTGAAAACTATCACCCATGACATAAACGGTCTAAACTATGAGCTGATATGTGTAAAGGTGTTGTGTTAACTAACACGTGTAACCAGTAGTTGAGGTTTGATCTGAACCATTATGAGCTTCCGAACATTGTGTGCCGAAATCGTGATTCAGGTGTGGCAGTGCAGATGAACATGTTTGCAAGAGCCTGCGCTCGTCGCCTATGTGATAAGCACTATATATCGTGAATTGACAATCACAAATGCATAACACGCTTTTATTGAGATTGAGCCAGCCTCTATCTATATTGTCTAAGTAATTCGGTAGGAATAGAGATTAACAAACAAATTTAAGGGCTAACAAAACAACCGAAAACTAAATTTGTTCACAAAGGTGTTCTTTTTTATTTTTGAAATATAAGACAGTCTTAGTACATGTATATATCCAAATGCATTGTAAACATTATTCTGGTCATCTGAGTATTGTAAAGCAATATACCAAACATACATAAATACATAAAGTGAAACATAAAAAGAAGTATATAATTAAACATTGTGTTATGTTGTTCATATATGACATTCGTTGATTTAAAGACCAAGTGACATTTTGATATCATTCTCAACTTAATAAAAAAAGACAAAACAAGACCCTTAATCGCTCACATAAGATACATAAGGGAAACAGGCCAGGCCCCTGGAGGCCATGTTTTTGATGGATCAAATACGTTTCAGCGATTTATGTTGATGGTCATCCAGTGATCATTTCTACCAATTTATTTTGAATTCTGACCACCGTTTTCAGAGGAGAAGATTCTTAAAGTCCTTACCGCGACAAGCCACGCCCCCTGGCGGCCATGCTTTTTGACGGATCAAATTACTGTTCACTATGTTCGTAGAGGATCACCTAATCACCATTTCTGCCAAACCGTTTTCAATATTGACCACTAATTTCAGAGAAGAATGTGTTTAAAGTTTCTTACATAGGTACATAAGGGAAACTGGCCACGCCCCCTGGCGGCCATTGTTTTTGACGGATCAAATTCGTTTTAGCTACTCTAATGATCATTTCCAATAAATAACCGCCGATTTCAGAGAAGATTCTTTAAGTCTTAAAAATCGTGATAAGCCACGCACCGCATGTTTTTGATAGATAAATTTTAGCTACTTTTGTAGAGGGTCACCTAGTGACCATTTCAGTCAAATTGTTTTCAATTCTGACAACTGGTAACGGAGAAGAAGATGTTTAAAGTTACTTACATGGGTATATGAGGGAAACTGTCCACGCCCCCTGGCGGCCATTTTTTTTTGACGGATCAGAATTGTTTTAGCTATTTGTTGTAGAAGGTCATCCATTGATCATTTCTACAAAAATATTTTGAATCATGACCATTAGTTTCACAGAAGAATATTTTAAAGGATCCATTACAGCGATAAGCCACGCCCCCTGGCGGCCATGTTTTTGACGGATCAAATTTCTTTTAGCCATTTTTTGTGGAAGGTCATCCAATGATCATTTCTACCAAACTATTTTGAATTCTGACTACAGGTTTCAGAGGAGAATATTATTAAATTTTTCGCTACCGCGCTAAGCCACGCCTCCGGCCCGCCATGTTTTATGACGGATCACATTCGTTTTAGCTATTTTTGTAAAGGGTTATCTGAGAAACATTCCTGTGAAATTTGATTAAAATCGGCCGGGTGGAATAGGAGGGGTTGTCATTTAAAGCAAATTGTTGACGACACACGGCGACGATGGACATTGACTGATCCCAATAGCTCACATGTGAGCTAAAAATGGCAACAAAAAACAAACAATAAGTTGTATATTCATTTTTACTTAAACCATCTGGGATGGCAGGCAAAATGGTTAGGATACAAACTAGTTATTGATTGGATTATTTTTGTATCGTTTGGTGTCACATTTTAGAAGTTCTACAAATTGTTATAGAAAATTTAGAAATCGGTTTCAGTCGACTGTAAGGATGACCTTAAAAATCTATGCCTGTGTGTGTATGCCACAAAGTATTTTATTCATTATTTGACTTAATGAAATATATATGTACCAATAAGCTCACTTTTGTTAATATCTTAAACTAGTTACAGCTCCAAAAATAGACAACCGAATGTTTGAAGTACAAACACAAACTTACATGCAGGTATATGCATATGTACGCATAATTGTTCGCCACCTCATGACGTCGCCGTTTAAAACATAATGAACGTGTTTATTAAGTGAAGGTGAATTTTGAAATATTGTTGTTTGGGCTGTACCAGTACTGGCCAGGTGGGTTTATGCTTTTTGTTTGTTTGTTTGTTTGTTTTGTTGCTTTACATCCCAAGTCAACAGCTATGGTCATTGCGGGACGGTCAGTTCCCTTAACCACACTTTTTTCTGGGCAGGCTTGAACAAGCGGTTAACCAGTAATTCGTGCACACACTTTCGCTTGTAACTGACAAAAACCCTTCTTGAATGAATCAGCGGAAGGGAGGAGAATGACCGTAGAAATCATTTCATGATCAATCTCCACGAAAGTATGGGACCGAACCGGGATCGAACTCGCGACCCCTGGATCTGCAGTCAGACACGCATCTGTAGCCAGACACGTTACCGACTGCGCTACGCGGCCCGGTATGCTTTTTGTGGTTCTTTGTCCAGGAACTCCCGAAGGCTCAACCGGCAGTGGTTCTGGTTTTAAAGCGTCTCAGAAGACGGGGCAACGGCTTAAAGTCTCATCCGACAGACTGGGAGAAGCCGGGAATCAAACCTGCGACCCCTGGTTTACAAGATTCCCATTGACACTAATGTTCGTCATTGAAAGCATGACATTTTGATTTGTCTTTATGCTTAAAAGATTGGTATAAGAAAACGACAGGCACCAGGAAACTACAATGAATATGTTTATTACATAAATCAATTTGCTTTTATTTGATATTTCTTCAAGATTCTAGCTTCTATAGTTTTGCAGCAATATTTTTGCAAAAACATTGGATATGCACTGTTTTGAACGGCGACGTCACAAGGTGGCGAACAATTATGTCCCGTGTAGACATAAATAGACAGGCCTCTAGCTCCACTATATAGTTATGCCGCCATGTTTAAAAGAATTACTATGCTCATATGTCATAAATACCAAATCTCACGAGTTGTTCCAAATAGACTTGTAAATGGATGCTTAACCCATTTAACCTGAATGGAATTTCCCACCAGGTCCGTTTTCGTTTTTTAGGGTTGTATGGTGGTATTTTACACTTTAATTAAAAGTTCAATTGAATATTATTCTGTTAGCAAACAGTGGAGACCCTGATCAGACGCAACCTTCTGTAGCGTCTGATCTGGGTCTGCACGGTTTGTCTGTGTCCCACAAAAAGGTTGCTAGGCTTATATGGGTTAAACTGAAAAAATGTACAAAAATGAAAGCAGTGAGGGTGGTGATGTACCAGCTTAGGCATAAAGCAATTTTCAAGCAATGTTCATTACATGTACAGTATAACCTGTGTAAAACGACCGCTCTCAAAAAGGGTAAAAATGCGTTTCAAGAGCAATCATTGCTTAAAGTGCATGCCAAATGTATTGCAGAATGCTCCAATGGGAGCATTCTGCAATACTTTCGACCTTCATTAAGCTACCATTTGTCATTAGGACCTTATTTTTGTCTATTTTTGAGTGGCCGCTTAAGAGAAGTTTTACTGTATACAGTAGTAAGAACTACTAGTATCTGGTGAAATATTGCAAGCCAAAATAGCACATTCTAAATTCAAGAAGAAAAAGGCAATAACAACATTGCATTAAATGCAGTTTTATATGAAATAAATGCACCATAATTATACTCCATTCAACAATACAGTAAAACCTGTCTTAAGGGGGCACTTAAAATTAGACAAAACAAATGTCTTAATGGAAAACGGTAGCTAAATGAAGGTCAAAGGTATTGCAGGATGCACCGTTGGAGCATTCTGCAAGACTTTTGACCTGCATTAAGCGATAATCGGTATTGGAAACCAATTTTGGTGTTCTTTTAGACAGGTTTTACTGTATACCATATTTGATATTGGGTGCTCCAGGTAAATATACATTTCTTTGAAATGCTAGAATAACATAAACCATGTTCCAAAACAATGTGTTGTACACATGTGGTTGTAACACGGAAACAAAGGAATATGCCCCAAGACTACGAGTAATCAACGCATCTGCAGAGTCTGTTTATCATCCGACTTCAAATAACTGCTATAGGGCAAGTGGGTTATTCGTCATCACTTCAACATGCCCTTAAAAATATGAACCTTTAACACCAATTTACTATTTTATTGATATCATTTCATTAGACCATGTATGATTTTAGAAAGGGTCAAATATGTTTTGCACATCCCATATTAGGAGGCGGTTCGGGAAGGAAATAACTATCTACCTTATATATCATTACATGAATGTTAAAATAATTTTGTAATTAAGGTGTAAAAAGTAGCCTTTATACCTCGGTTTATACTGGGTCCGAGTTTATACTAATACAAGTGGATGAACTACACTGCTCAAAATATTTAAAGTAACACCAGATAATTTTCCACAGGCGATAATGTTGACCCCTGTCCAATAGACAAGCCATTCATTTCACTAGACAATAAGGTTAAAAACCCAGTTTCTTTCGCTATCTTAGTAAAGAGAGTCAAAGATATGGATCAAACAATGTTTTTGAAAAAACAATCTCTGCTCAAGTTCATGGCTCAAATTTTTAAATTTTCAATTTCTTTGAAAATGACGATTTTTTCTGGAACTCTGAAGAATCTTTGGATTTTTTAATAGCGCAACCCAATTATTTCTGAAACATAAAACGGCTATTGAATGTACAGAAATGATGGTGCTGTGGTGTTTGATTGAAAAAATGGTTTTGAAAAAAGGGGTATCTTTAACAAAGTTCCATTTTTACATAAAGCGTTCCTTACTTCATTTTCATCAAGAATCATCATCCTTCATCAGTATCTAAACTTATCACAGGACAAACAAGCGTTTGCCCTGTTAATCCAACTCTTGCATTGAGTCGGACTAAGGGTGCATCTGTATTGTGATCAATGGCAAAACACGCAGTGTTCCTTTAAATATTTTGAGCAGTGTATATATATACAAATTTCAAACTAAATGTATTTGTGCAGAATGCATGTTTTTTGTCGGTTTGTTTTGCTCCCATTATGTGTTTGTGTGTGTGGTCTATATTCAGACCTAATTTTCTGATGTGTGTTATAGTCTTTCTATTTTGGCAATCATCTCGATATTTATTTGTGTATCAGGTAGGTATGTGTTAATGTGTCTGTTTTCTTTTGCCTCTTCTTGATGAAATATGTTGATCTGAGATCTGGGATTGTTGTATTTCCTAGTCATATTCGATACTTCATAATGACATCAACAATATCTGCATTCTCTGCATGATGGTCAATATACTTGACTGACTTCTATTATATAATCTATTATATATGATGTTTTCGATTATTGTGGCAGAGAGTGTGTAAGGTAAGGACAAAAGCCTGCTTCATTGGATTTAAACTTATCTATACCTAGCATCACACTCGACGTGAAATAAGAAGGCAGTGAAAACCTGGATGAGATGATAAATAATGTGACTTGCACTTCTAGATATATTAAACGTCATATGAAGCATCCGCAATACTTTGATAAAAACAAATATGTACAGTCATAGCTCGTAAATTCGAAGTAATCGGGACTAGAGGTTTATTTCGAATTATCAGTAATTCGAATCATAGAGATGTAGACATTAAATATATACACCCCCCCCCCAAAGAAAAAATGATTATATTCTGGTTTTTCCATCAAACATAAGTTTTGGGTGCATAAAAGAAACGTTTCTTTTACGCACCCAAAACATGTTATTTGAGACAGTTATTCATGAAAAGGTCTTATTCCCTGAATCCAGTGTGTCGAAATTTAATTCGAATTTGCGAGTATTTCGAATTTTTAAGGTTTTATCGTAATCGATTACACCTATGGTACCATGGAAATTTGATCAAGATGGGTGTAATTTGAATCAATAAGAGTTATTAATAGCACCAGATTACAGTACAATGACGGGTAATTATTTAAAGGTATGTTGTGAGTATTTCATAAGAATCTTTCTTTTGGTTACAAAAAAACATCGAAAGATTATACCAACATCATAAATAAGTCAAAATTTCACTAATTTTCAAATACATAATTATTGTGTTGCCATGGAAACGGAATCGCTTATTCCAAACAAGGAATTTAATATATCTGAGGGTCTGCTTGTGTATGCAGTACTGTAAAAGCATTATTAGGCTATTATTTTATGTTTTCTATTAAAATTGTTTTAATATGAATGTGGGTGGGGTAAATTATAGGACTTGAGGCACGTAAAAAATTGCTAAATTCTGAAATCAAACTAACACAGAATCGAAATTTTGGGGTCAGCTGATTTCTTTTCTGTGGCACTGAGTAGTTACATGTAATAGGTATCAAACGACATTGAATGCAGCATTACATTGGCATTATCGTTTCCATGGCAACGCTAAGATATCAATGCATTACGGCGTGAACGCACCCGTTTGATAGGTCATGTTCGGTTGCCTAGCAACCAGTATATAAAGCCAACCAACGGATATAAATTAGGTTATTGAATAGATGACATATAACTGCGATGAAATATCATTTAAATATGTGTCCATTTTACTTGAATTAAATGTTATAAGATAGGGCTCAGTTATTTTTGACTAACCCTCGTAATGAGTAAAAATCAAGATATTGATGGCGTATGTGTGAAAAAGGCAATAATAGGCATAAGCGAGACTGGGTAATACATTTTAAAGATAACTTACAAAATATCAGGGTATTTCTTATGAATAAATATTTTATAAATTCACATATATATATTTCCTTGCATATATAGCAAAAGCTTTTGAAGAGGAAAACCAGCCTTCCTAAAATGGGCCACTATCTTAAATCGAATAATAAATGGGATGCAAGAAAAGGAAGGCACACAGCACGGAAACGCAGGAGCAGTAGTATACAGGGCCAGCTGGCTAGCCTGCATATAAATAAAGAAATTGGACAGGCTGGAAATCAGAAGTTTATGTAGCTTATATGTTCTGGAATTTATGCTTACTTTCGATAAAATGCAAAATATCAATCCTTTAATGTGCACAAAGTTTGAAATCTGAGGACAGAACATTTTGGAAGTAAATTAAGTTTTTCATACTGTACGCACAGTTCTGTATATCGGGTGTTCTGGCCCAGTAGTCGAGTGCCTAAATTAAATCAATATGAAACAGTCAAGGGCCAGAACACCCAATATATAAAGGGTGTTAAGAAAGTTCGTTCCGTTCTTCATCATAAAATTTTGATTCATCTAAAAAGAAAATTGTGCTGAAAATTGCATTTACAATGGGCTAGTTATTCCTTGTGATGCTCTATAGTGTTTGTCATCGTGTTTGATATCGAGTGTCTTCACATTGTGACGTTTAATTTGGGTACTGTCTTTCAGTGGGTCTAGCAAAATCGGATATTTTTAAAAAAAATGCGACATTTATTATTTTGGATGGTTCTTTACAGCCTTGCAGTTTAGTAAACGTACTAAAGGCTTATATAAGATGAATTACAACTCCATTTAGGGTTTATTAACCAATTAGAAAATATTCTTATCACGAGGGCCAGGACATGACAAGGGTTCTTTGTCATATACCCCCATTTCGCTCCTCGACCCCAAAAAATTCTGAGGGGTACTTGATTTTGAAGATAATTTATTCGGTGACTAAATATTTGATAAAACATCCAGTTGTTTATTTCTTTCAAGTGTGTCGACTTTAAAGAATTCCAAATAAATTTATGTCATTAGACACACAATAACTAAAATAATAGAAACATAATTTTATTGCGGAACGAACTTTCTTAACACCCTTTAGAACTATGCATACAGTATGATAAGCTTGAATAACTTTCAACATGCTTAAGCCTCAGTTTTCAAAGTTTTTTCACATTAAAGTATACTGTTATCTTGCATTTTAGCTTAAGTAAGCTTAAATTCCAGAACATAAGCAGACATTTCTAAGGGAAAAATCACATTTTTGGCATCAGTCTGGCGCTGTAGTGACTGTCACTCAACCCCAAATAAATTGTTAAGCAGATATATAGCTTGATTTATAAGTGACAATATTTCGCGATGCATATTTTCAGAAGTAAAATATTGACCAAAATATTACCCTTTTAAACAGCTAGGTACACTTTTTGGTGCACTAGTCGACTGCAACCACCATGCAAT
This sequence comes from Loripinus fragilis, assembly GCA_964019695.1. NCBI lineage: Eukaryota > Metazoa > Mollusca > Bivalvia > Lucinida > Lucinidae > Loripinus > Loripinus fragilis. The sequence continues at coordinate 126,573,035 of OZ026516.1, forward strand.
TACTGCACCTTTCGAGTACAGAGGCTCTCTAGCGTGATGAATTAATCCAAAAGAAGTTGGCAGTGAAAGCATATTGTGTTGCACACCCTGCAATATCTGCTGTAGCTGCCTGCTAAAAGGATGAAAGCAAACTTTTTTCTATTCTTCATATCTGACGTTGTCGTGATTTGGCGCCTGAATGGGGAAACAATTACAAAATGACTTTTGATAAAACAGCTATGATAAATGCAGGTTGAATCTTCAGTCTTCCATCGTTCTCTGGTCAGGCGTTGATCTATGGAAGTATTCTAGCCATGAACCGTCATAAACACACGTGTCTTCTTTCCCACATATATGTGCTGCCAGGGCTATTATACATGCTGATATACCTGAAACGACATATCAATATTATAGGATAGGAACTTTATATTGGATTATTTCATTGGCGTAGCTCCCATTACGCAATTACGCATGTGCGTAATAAAAATAGTAACATTCAAGGGAGGTCACCTAATGTGGTAAAAGTGATTTTTCGTACTACAAGGAACTGCTCTTAAAGAAAAGAATTCGCTCCCTCTGGGAGCAAATTCTTTCCTTTAAGAGAAGTTCCCATTTTGAAAAGGGACAAAATTGAAAGAGTCGCTGCTTGATCAGGCAGTCCTTTTGATGTGCGTAATTGTTCCAGCGTTCCACGTGAGGAAGAGACACTAAACTAAAGACAGGCACACGACAGCAAGAACAAAATTAAAGTAAAGCAATTAAATATACAATATTTGAAGCGAATGTCAACGACTATAGATCTGATCAGATTGCATAGATTTGAGTCAGAAATAACCACACCAAACTTGGTATAATAGCTGAACTTGCTACATCCAAACTTCCTAGATTCCATATAGCTAGTCTATGTAGCTGGGTATAACCAAACTTCTTACCGAGAGACTGGCCTTTCTTCCGACACGGCCTATATGAGCCAGCTTAAAGATTTTTTTTATTACTAACGGCGTGGGCGACCGGCAACAGAAAAGTCAGCACTCCCTTTGCGCTCACACATAGTGTAGACGTTGGTGAATGTACAGACCGAAATCTAAAAATAACTGGCATGCACTTGATTTAATATATACATGCATGTCTTGGGCTCGCCCATTACACTGTAATAAATACATGAAAGTTAACACCATAAGGGGGAAAAATTGCGTAAAATTGCAATTATTTTCTAATCCATCAGTTTAAACATGTGTTTTGGGTGTTCACAAGAACCGTCTCATCGAGACGGTTCTTTTGAGTAGCCACAACACATGTTTTGGTTGAGAAATAAGAAAAATAATTTTCAGTTACGTACTCTTATCTGGGGACCGAAAGGCGTGGCAGCTGAATTGAGCCTCAACTCCTTTTGATGTTAACTTACACTAAACGTTTCTAATAAAACATTTGGAAACCAAACTGTCAGTGGTAAATGTTCAACATCTTCACCTGCTATTGATGTAGTTATTCTACGGATCAATACAATCAACAAGAATACAGTATTTATGGCAGCTGAAAGGCTACATCAAGACTGGTGGCAGTTTTTAATTGTTTGTTTGATTGATTTGATTCTTTACGTCCAATCAACAATATTTCAGTTAAACAGGGACGGGTCTTCCTGGGTTGAACCAGTACTAAGCTAGGATAAATGTGTCTTGCTCAAGGACCACGCAGTGACGCCGGCGAGGCTCGAACCCGCGGCCTCTCGGTCTCGAGTCAAGCACTCTACCACTGAGCCACTGCGCTCCCTGTACTGGTGGCAATTGAACTGCCACTAAATGTGGTGTAAAGTTATACTCATTTTACAATGCACGAGAAAAATTTTGACATACCAGTTCCACAAGATGCTGTCAAAGGTTTTGAGAGATCAATTTCTTTGTCTCTGAACAGTTTCTGTAGCTCTTCAGTGGATCGTAAAGTTTGATAGCCCTCTTTGTCAGTTGTCATCAAACTCCTATATGGAAGACTTTTAGCACCAGGTATATGCCCTCCTGTCATACCTGAAATTATAGCCATGCTGTAAGGAAAAGGGCAATGTGGTGTTACTGTCTGTGTTATGTGTCTCTTCCTCATGGTGACGTGGGTGGGTCTGCGGTCTGTAATCGTGGTGTTTCCTAGTCATACTCATTTGCTTTTAAAGATCTGGAGGTGTCTTTTTACATGTAAATAACACACGTTGCTAAGTATTTGCATTTAAAAACTTTACGGTAATTGTTACCTGCTGAAAATTAGTCTTGTTTTAACACCTATTGGAGGCACTGATAACTAGCGATGCAAAGAAAGCTGCCTCTATGGTTTGGGATATAAAACGAAGATATGAGGAATAGCTTGGGTCAATTGGTTTACGACATGCACACGTTTACATGCCATGACTGCCAAACATCATATCGCCCGTGAAGTCTGCATGATAATTGAAGGATAAAAAATTGCAATTATGCAGGGAAATTCGCGGGTCCAATAAGTACATTTTACATACATATAGGTCCAGATAATAAGAGAATAATTAAAGTGAAAATGAGTTCATTTTACATAGCACTTATAAGAGGATAATTGAAGTGGCCTTTAGTGCATTTTACATAGGTCCATTTATTAAAAGGATAATTGAAGTGACAATAACTCCATTTTACATAGCAAAAAGTTCATTCTACATAGTCCAGATAATAAGTGGATAACTGAAGTGACAATAAGATCATATAACATGGTCCAGACAATAAGAGGATAATTGAAGTGAAAATAAGTTCATTTATACATAGATCCTGATAATAAGAGGGTAATTGTAGTGACAATATCTTCATTTTACATAGATCCAGATAACAATACGATAACTAAGGTGAAAATAAGTTCATTTTACATATGTCCAGATAATAAGAGGATTGAAGTGGAAATATATTCATTTTACATAGAGCCAGATAATTAAAGGATAATTGAAGTGACAATAAGTTATTTAATAAAGGTACAGGTAATAATAGGATAACTTAAGTGACAATAATTTCATTTTCCATATGTCCCAATAATCAGAGGATATATGAAGTCCAATAAGTTCATTAACACATATGTCCACATAATAAGAAGAAAACTGAAGTGACATTAAGTTCATTTTAAATATTCCAAAAATATAAGGGGATATTTTAAGTGACAATAAGATCATTTTACATAGTTCCAGATAATAAGAGGATAGCTGATGTGACAATTAGTCCATTTTCTATAGGTCCAGATATAAGAGGATACTTGAAATGACAATAAGTTCATTTTACATAGCCCAGATAATTAGAAGATAATTGAAGTGGCAATAAGTTCATTTTACATAGTCTAGATAATAAGAGGAGAATTGAAATGACAATAAGTTCAATTAACATAGTCTAGATAATTAGAGGATAATTGAAGTGACAATAAGTTCATTTAACAAAGGTCCAGATAATAACAGTATAACTGAAGAGACAATAAGTTCATTTCACATTGTCCAGATAATAAGAGGATAATTGAAGTTACAATAAGTTTATTTATACATATATCCTGATGAAAAGAAATTAATTGAAGTGACAACAAGTTCATTTATACATATATCCCGATAATAAAAAGATAATTGAAGTGACAATATGTGCATTTTACATAGATCCAGATAATGAGAGGATAATTGAAGTGGCAATAAGTCATTTTATACAGGTCCAGGTAATAAGAGAATAGTTGAATTGACAATAAGCTATTTTATAAAGGTCCAAGTAATAAAAGGATAACTAAAGTGACAATAAGGTCACTTTACATTTATCCTGATAATCAGAAGATATATGAAGTGGCAATAAGTTTGAACTTATGTCTACATAATAAGGGGATAACTGAAGTGACAATAAGTTCATTTCATTCCAGAAAATAAGGGATTAATTGAAGTTACATTAATTTCAATTTACATAGTTCCAGATAATTAAAGGATAATTGAAGTGACAATAAGTTCATCTAATATAGGTCCAGATAATGAGAGGATAGTTGAATTGACAATAAGTTATTTAATAAAGGTCCAGGTAATAATAGGATAACTAAAAGGACAATGAATTCATGTTCCATATGTCTCAATAATCAGAGGATATATGAAGTCGCAATAAGTTCATTAACACATATGTCCACATAATAAGAAGAAAATTGAAGTGACAATAAGTTCATTTTAAAAATTCCAAAGATAAGGGGATAATCTAAGTGACAATAAGATCATTTTACATAGTTCCAGATAATAGAAGGATAGCTGATGTGACAATAAGTTTATTTTCTATAGGTCCAGATATAAGAGGATACTTGAAATGACAGTTAGTTGCTTTTTATAAGTTGAGATAATAAAAGGATAATTGAAGTGACAATAAGTTCATTTACATAGTCCAGATAATTAGAGGATAATTGAAGTGGCAATAAGTTCATTTCACATATTCCAGAAAATAAGGGATTCATCGAAGTAACAATAATCAGACCGTGCGGATAGTCTTGCCCGCGGTGACTTCTGTCGTCTGCAAATAACCAAAGCAAACAGTTTGGACCCCGTCAGGACCGACAGGATGTGGGTCTTGACCTGGATCCAAACAGTCTGACACTGGTGTAAAAAACAATGAGTTGACTGTATGGACAGATAGTTTTTTCTTGATTTTTCTTTCTTTATGAAAGCTAAAGTGTGTTTTGTTCATAAGATAAGTTGGATTAAATACCATATAGTTACATGTAGTACATTTAGTAAAGCATCAGGTAAATTGGTGGCTGGTGCATGGGGTGCGGTTGGATCATCGATCCCCCACATACCATGCACCGGACAAGAATTGACCTATATACAAGGTATATAGCTCTCTAAGAAGCAAAATATTTAAATTTTGAAATTGCTATTATCTAAACAAAAACAAACCAATTAACAAAAAGACTTCACTCTCGATCTATTTATTCATGTTATGTTTATGTTCACGGCCAAGCCCGTGTCACTATGTAAATGTTTATATGATGTAATGACGATGAGCTTGTATGCTTGAGTCTAAAATAAAATTTCTGTTCTGTTCTGTTCTGTTCAAATAATTTCAATTAACATAGTTCCAGATAATTAGAGGATAATTTATTACCAATAAGTTCATCTAATATAGGTCCAGATACTAAGAGGATAATTGAAATGACAATTAGTTTTTTCATAGGTTCAGATAATAAGAGAAAATTTGAAGTGACAATAAGTTCATTTAACATATATGTAGTCCATATATTTAGAGGATAAAAGAAGAGGCGAAAAGTTTATTTTTCATAGGTCCAGATAATAAGAGGATTATTGAAGTGGCATAAGTTCATTTAACAAAGTCCAGATAATTAGAGGATAATTGAAGTGGCAATAAGTTCATTTTACATTGGCCCAGATAATAAGAGGATAATTGATGAGAAAATATGTTCTTTTTACATTGGTCCAGATAATAAGAGGATACTTGATTTTTTTACATGGGTCTAGATAATGAGAGGATAAATGAAGTGGCAATAAGTTCATTTTACATCCGTCCAGATAATAAGAGGAGAATTGAAGTGACACTAAGTCCATTTCGATTGGTCCAGATAATAAAAGGATAATTGAAGTTACAAAGAGATTATTCTACATGGTCCAGATAATTGGACGAAATTGAAGTGACAATAAGTTCATTTTACATTGGTCCAGATAATAAGAGGATTATTGAAGTGACTATATGTTCATTTTACATATGTCTAGATAATAAGAGGATAATTGAAGAGACAATACATTCATTTTACCTAGGTCTAGATAAAAAGAGGATAACTGATGTGACAAAAGTTCAATTAACAAAGGTCCAGATAATAAGAGAATAATTGAAGAGACAATTAGTTCATTTTACATTGGTCCAGATACTAAGAGGATAATTGAAGTGACAATAAGTTCATTTATACATATATCCTGATGAAAAGAAATTAATTGAAGTGACAACAAGTTTATTCATACATATATCCCGATAATAAAAGGATAATTGAAGTTACAATATGTTCATTTTACATAGATCCAGATAATGAGAGGATAATTTAAGTGGCAATAAGTTTTTTTTTCATACAGGTCCAGATAAGAGGAACGTTGAATTGAAAATAAGCTATTTTATAAAGGTCCAGGTAATAAAAGGATAACTAAAGTGACAATAAGCTCACTTTACATTTATTCCAATAATCAGAGGATATATGAAGTGGCAATAAGTTCATTTGTACTTATGACTACATAATAAGAGGATAACTGAATTGACAATAAGTTCATTTCACATATTCCAGAAAATAAAGGATTCATCGAAGTAACAATAATTTAAGTTTACATAGCTCCAGATAATAAGAGGATAATTTATGCGACAATAAGTTCATCTAATATAGGTCCAGATAATAAGAGGATAATTGAAATGACAATAAGTTATTTTCATAGGTTCAGATTATAAGAGGAAAATTAGAGTGATAATAAGTACATTTAACATAGTCCAGATAATTAGAGGATAATTGAAGAGGCGCAAAGTTTATTTCACATAGGTCCAGATAAAGAGAAGAATTATTGAAGTGACATAAGTTCATTAAACAAAGTTCAGATAATTAGAGGATAATTGAAGTGGCAATAAGTTCCTTTTACTTTAGCCAAGATAATAAGAGGATAATTGATGAGACAATAAGTTCATTTTACATTGGTCCAGTTAATAAGAGGATGTATACTTAATTTTTTACATAGGTCTAGATAATGAGAGGATAAATGAAATGGCAATAAGTTCATTTTACATCCGTCCAGATAATAAGAGGATAATTGAAGTGACAAAAAGTTCATTTTACATTGGTCCAGATAATAAGAGGATACTTGATTTTAACATAGGTCTAGATAATGAAAGGATTAATGAAGTGGCCATAAGTTCATTTTACATCCTTCCAGATAATAAGAGGAGAATTGAAGTGGCAATAAGTCCATTTTCGATTGGTCCAGATAATAGGAGGATAATTGAAGTTACAATAAGTTTACTTTACATAGTCCAGATAATTGGGTGAAATTGAAGTGACAATAAATTCATTTTACATTAATCTAGATAAGAAGAGGATAATTGAAGTAACAATATGTTCATTTTACATATGTCATGATAATAAGAGGATAAATGAAGTGGCAATAAGTTCATTTTACATATTTCTAGATAATAATAGGATAATTGAAGAGACAATAAGTTCATTTAACATAGGTCTAGATAATTAGTGGATAATTGAAGTGACAATAAGTTCATTTAACAAAGGTCCAGATGATAAGATGATAATTGAAGAGACAATTAGTTCATTTTACATTGGTCCAGCTGATAAGAGGATACTTGAAGTTTTACATAGGTCTGGATAGTAAGGGGTTATTTGAAGTGGCAAGAAGTTCATTTTACATGGGTCCAGCTAATAAGAGGTTAATTGAAGTCGAAATAAGTTCATTTTACATTGGTACAGATAATAAGAGGATAATTTATGTGACAATTAGTCCATTTGACATTGGTCCAGATAATAAGAAGATAATTGAAGTGACAATAAGTTCATTTTGCACAGTCCAGATAATTGGAGGAAACTGAAGTGACCATAGGTTTCTTTTTACATTATTCCAGATAATTAGAGGATTATTGATGTGACAATAAATTCATTTTACATATGTCCAGATAATTAGAGGATAATTGAAGGGGCAATACGTTCATCTTACCTAGGTCAAGATAATTAGAGGATAACTGAAGTGACAATAAGTTCAATAAACATCGGTTCAGATTATAAGAGGATAATTGAAGTGACAATAAGTTCATTTAACAAAGGTCCAGATAATAAGATTTTACTTGAAGAAACAAAATGTTCATTTTACATTTGTCCAGATAATAAGAGGATAATTATAGAGACAATAAGTTCGTTTAACAAAGGTCCAAACAATAAGAGAATAATTGAAGTGACAATAAGTTCATTTTACATTGCTCTAGATAATAAGAGGATAATTGAAGAGACAATAAGTTCATTTAACAAAGGTCCAGATAATAAAGGATACTTGAAGAGACAATAAGTTCATTTTACATTTGTCCAGATAATAAGAGGATATTTATAGAGACAATAAGTTCATTTAACAAAGGTCCAAACAATAAGAGAATAATTGAAGTGACAATAAGTTCATTTTACATTGGTCCAGATAATAAATGTGACAATTAATTCATTTTACATTTGTCCAGATACTAAGAGAATAAATTAAGTGACACTATATTCATTTTACATATGTCCAGATAATTAGAGGATGATTGAAGAGACAATACGTTCATTTTACCTAGGTCTAAATAATTAGAGGATAACTGAAGTGACAATAAATTCAATTAACAAAGGTCCAGATAATAAGAGGATAATTGCAGAGACAATAAGTTAATTTTACATTGGTCCAGATAGTAAGAGGATAATTAAAGAGACAATAAGTTAATTTAACAAAGGTCCAGATAATAAGAGAATAATTGAAGAGACAATAAGTTCATTTTACATTTGTCCAGATAATATGAGGATAATTGATGAGACAATAAGTTCATTTTACATTGGTCCAGATAATAAGAGGATAATTGAAGTGACAATAAGCTCATTTTGCACAGTCCAGATAATTAGAGGATAATTGATGTGACAATAAGTTTATTTTACATATGTCAAGATAATAAGAGGATAAATTAAGTGTTAATAAGTTCAATTTACATATGTGTAGATAATTAGAGGATAATTGAAGTGAAAATAAGTTCATTTTACAGAGGTCTGTATAATAAGAGGATAATTGAAGTGACAATAAGTACATTTAACAAAGGTCCAGACAATAAGAGGATAATTGAAGTGACAATAAGTTCATTTTACATTGGTCCAGATCATAAGAGGATAATTGAAGAGAAAAATAAGTTCAGTTTACATTGGTTCAGATAATAGTGGGTAATTGTAGAGACAATAAGTTCATTTAACATAGGTCTAGATAATTAAAGGATAATTGAAGAGACAATAAGTTCATTTTACATAGGTCTAGATAATTAGAGGATAATTGAAGAGACAATAGATTCATTTTACATTTTCCAGATGAAAAGAGGATAATCGATTGGACAATAAGTTATTTTACATAGGTCCAGTTAATAAGAGGATATTTGAAGTGACAATAAGTTCATTTTACATAGGTCTAGATAATTAGAGGATAAGTGAAGAGACAAAAAGTTCATTTTACATTTGTCCAGATAATAAGAGGATAATTGATGGGACAATAAGTTCGTTTTACATTGGTCCAGATCATAAGAGGATAATTGAAGAGAAAAATAAGTTCAGTTTACATTGGTCCAGATAATAGTGGATAATTTAAGTGATAATAAGTTCATTTAACATAGGTCTAGATAATTAGAGGATAAATGAAGTTGCAATAAGTTCATTTTATATAGGTCCAGATAAGGGCTATATTTGGCCCAAGGGGCACAATTTGAACAAATTTGGTAGAGGTGACTACTAGATCATGCAACATACCATATATCAGGCTCAACCCATTCCTTGTGTTTTCAAATAATCAGATTTTTCATTTTTTCTCCAAATAAACCGATTATTATAAAACATAAAATCACAGGAATGGTAATTGTTTTGGCCCAAAGCCAAGATTTGAACAAACTTCAAAGAGGTCCACTAATTAAGTGATGCTACAGGCTCTATGACTCGTGGTTTCAGACAGGATGGTTTTTAATCGGATTCATTTCGAAAATATTTTTTTAGCTCAATTGATCTAGTTGTGCAATACCCTGGAACCATTTGTACAATTTCCAATGAGGACCATATAAGGATTATTTCTGCAAAGTTTGCTTAAAATCCAGCAAGTAGTTTAGGAGGAGAAGCCCTTTGAAGCAAGTGTTGATGCACAATGAAAATCCATTGATCATAAAAGCTCACCTTGATCCTACGTCTCACTTATTGTGAGCTAAAATAACTAACATTCTGTTTGAATGTATTTTATTCTAGTCATCTTGGATAAGGTAATTGCAGGATTAAAGTGAGGTGAACTAGGTCTAAGTGAGGTGAAACAGGTTTAAGTGAGTAGAATCTGCCAATTGCAAAGTATAAGCACATAATGTTTTTATAAAAACAGTTTCACATTGCATTTCATAACTCAAAAAATTGAAAACACCTCATTACTGCATTTAATTATTCAACTGAACAAAGGATTATTGGTCACACACACAGCCATATCCCAACTCAGTAGATACATGTACTTACCTCATTTACATTGCGTGGATGTAAGTGGGTTACTGTCTATAATTTATACAAAAGGGCTTAGTGGCCCTGGATTGCTCACCTGCCTTTTGTTTAAAACTTTTATCTATATGGTATCTATTGAAAACTCATGCCATGCCACTGGTAACCCTCAGGGCAGGCCATGTTTTGCACCAGAGCCTCAATTTGAACAAATTTAAAAATGGTCCACTAGTTGATGCTACATATCAAAAGTCAAGGCCGCTAGTAAGGCTCTATGTCAAGAAGATTTTTTTTTTAATGTTTTCACTAAGTAAGTCAATAAACGCTGTAAAACATGAGAACCACAATTTCAACAAACTTATATTAAAGAGTACCACTTTATAGGTGATGCTACATACCATTAATATCAAACTTCTAGACCTTGTGTTTTAAATTCTGACAAGAAGATTTTTTATGTTTTCTCTAAATAAACCTAAAACATGTGACCCCCAGAATGGGACCCAGGGCCATATTTGAACAAACTTGGTAGAGGTCCACTTGGTGATGATACATACCAACTAACAAGGATCTAGATCTTGTGGTTTCAGACAAGAAGATTTTTTATGTTTTCCCTATATACATGTACATGTAAGCCTATGAAAAACATAACACCACCAGGACGGGGCCATTTTTGGCCCCAGCACCAAAATCAGAACAGTTAACTTTGTGAGTTCCACTTAAACATACCAAATATCAAGGCTCTAAACTAGAAGATTTTAAAAAAAAATCTATTTTAGCTCATGTGACCTAGATAAGAATCAGACTGACACCATTTGAAGATATATTGAAGAAGGCCATATGGTATAAGGACCATTCCTGTCAAGTACGTTTCATCAAAATTCAGCCAGTAGTTAAGGAGGAGATTTCCTTTCAATAAATTGTTGAAGATACACAGTTCACGACAGACAACACACGACAGACATCCAATGATTGCAATAGCCCACCTTTAGCCTGCGGCTCAGGTGAGCTAATTAGTAAGTAAAAGACAATTAGGTTGCGCTATAAGAGCTCAGATATATAATAGGAAAATTATTGTGATCATGGAAATATTTATATTATTATTTATGTACAAAATGGTATGTAGAGGAATGAAGCAGTTTTACTGCTAGAAAAGATTGAGAAATTATAGGTTCCAGGCAGGACATGTACTAATTTTGCTAAATCAGACAGACTTGCTATACTAAGTCTGTCTTAATTCATAAAATTATTTAAGATTAGGCTTAAGGAGTATATAGCTTTACTTGTGGGACCTTACTTTTAGCAAGACTTAGTGATGATTTCACAATCAGCAAATTAATTTTGCTATTGACTCGATCCCCATTCCGGCAGACCAGGCCCTACTCACATAAACATGCAGGGATGTGCTATGATGATCGAATTATCAGGGAATTATTTCATTAGCTCTGAAATCATTTTCTCATTTCTCAAAACAATACATAACTTGCCTGTATTCAACAGAACGGTCCCAATGAGTAATTTCCTTTGAGCACCCAAACATATATATGCGCATAAAGAGCTGATGTTATATTGTTATTATGTCTAAGATGCCGACTCAACATAAAGCTTGTATCTTATCTTATTTTTTTCTTATCTTATTTTAAATTAAGATTTCGTATCTGGACCTATGATGGTATGTCTACTGGAATAATTTACCTGGCCTTGGTTCATCCTCGGTTCCATAGAAACGGCCAGCTGATCTTGCATCTACCATCTGAAATTTTCTTTCTTTGATGTTTGCGAGCATGTCTTCAAATGCCTTTACACCTTTTGAATTGAACTTTGCATTGAACACTTCATGGTCAACGGACTTGAGTTCCTTTGTCACAGGTTGTCCCTCTGCAACCCATCTTGGAATGCCACCATCCAATATGGAAACTGATTTGTGTCCAAACATCCTAAATGTCCACCATACGCGTGGGGCTGAGAATAATCCTGCTTCATTGTTATCATACAGAATTACATGAGTGTCATTATTGATCCCTAGATTACCTGCAACCTTTTCAAACTGGTCGGGTTTTGGAAGCATATGGTCATATTTTGAGTTTTTGTCAGAGTGGTAATCAATGTCAAAGAAGAGAGATCCTGGTATATGTCTTTTCAGATACTCTTGGTAGGGATCTCTCTTGGCTGCTGGCATATGCCAGCTTGAATCCAGTAATCTTACATTCCTAGGGGACTTGAGCAATGTTTCTGTTAGCTGTTTAACTGATATTAAAGTGCCAAGCTTCATATTTCGTCTGTTGAGCGGATCAGCTGATGGCTGAAAGTGAAAGTTGGAAGTGTCAAGGTTTGTTTACATCAAGGGCACCTGTCAAAAAGTCACGTTCGCTTACGTCCATAACAACTGTTTTGAAATTGCGGAATACAATCCTACAATAAACTCTTTAATATTTTTATTTTTCGAATGTAGATCTGGCCAATTAAATCAGATGCTTATTTAATAATTTGTAGCAAAACTTCAATTATCTATTTTCAGTATTTATAATTCTCTTGGGCGTAGGCGGCAAAAAAAATGTCCGACAAAGATGATGAGCCCAAACTTGAAAGAAAACATTCGCCTATTTCTGCTCGAAAGGAGAGAAAACTGAAAGTTTTATCGGAATACAAAGCGAAGCAGGAATCAAAGAAGACTTTGAAGCTGGTAGCTGAAGCATATTGACTTCCTTTTTACAATTTTAAATATTGGGAATGGTGGGTGGGGTAATCAAACTTCCTCACAGATTTTATAGTTCTGAGCTACTGATTGGCTTTCTTTTGTTTCATACTATGATTTGGTAACAAGTTATTTCTTTGTTGCAACATGGCCTTCTGGCTTCAACTCAAATGAAAGTAAAGTCAACTGTTTTTGTAAAACTAAATTGGGACATTGTTGTTGAGGAGCCATATCCGCAAAAATTTTGAAATTTTCTGATAATCACTTAGACAGTGATATCTCATATCCGGCTCTGGATCATCAATGCACTTTACACACTCGGTAATTACACACGTAATTCTCCATGGGTGCTTCGCATGGGCAGAGTTGGCATGGGCTGAGTTGTCCGTAATTCTTCTCCGTTATCCCAACACATTTTGTAGGGCTGGGACGATATATATTGATACATATCAATTATCTTAAACAGTATTACGTTACACCCACCTCTGGGTCATCGAGGCGCTTTACGCACTCGGTGAAAACACAGGCAATTCTCCGTTATCCCTACGTGTTTTTGTGAATTTATAACTTGCAATATCTTTAAAACTACTCAAAGTTTTGTGTTGAAATTTTCAGAATCTATTTGAAATATGATTTCTTTTTGATAAATAAAGTGTTTTAAAAAGAATCAGGCATATTTATGGATATGTCATTGGTTAAAGTTTCCTAATTTTGAACGCTTTTTAATAAGCATCTGGCATTATTTTCACCGAGTATCTCAGCGGAGCTCTTCTGCGTGAAGTTACATAATGCCTAATATACCTGGATGACTTTTGAAACTTTTAATTTTCTTACCCACTAATTTGAATATGTGTTTTGGGTGCTCAAGGGGACCGTCTCATTGAGGCGGTTCTTTTGAGTACCCACACCATATGTTTTGGATGAGAAATAAAGAAAATAATATTCCAATAAGCACTCTTATCTGGAGGCCTGGCTATTCTCATCTAAAGTGGTGTTTATTTGCTTGGAGGTCTCACTGTGTTTGCTTCAAGTAGACATGAATGCCCACTGATCATATTTTAAACTTTCCTCAAATGTTTATTTGTTCGTATGTTTTGACTTGCACCTCGGTTAGGGGTTTTGGTCAATGAATAAAACTCTCAAAATTCTCTTATCAATAAAATACCGACTTGGCCGATATACTGTATTGATATGCTTGGGTTCCGTATCGCGATACTTTCAGAAATTTTATTTTCACCCAGTATCTCAGAGGAGCTCTTCAGCGTGAAGTTACATAATGCCTAAAATACCTGGATGACTTAGCACTAAAATACCGACTTGGCCGATACTGTATCGATACGCTTGGGTGCCATATCGCGATACTTTCAGAAATTTTACTAGCAACAAATTTTTTAATTTCTAACCTCAAAATATATATTCAGGTACATTCTATTCTTACAGTTTAAATGTTCGCTTCTTAAAGCAAGATCAAATGGACAAATAGGCAAAAGTAATGATAGATTATAAAAAAATCTCTTGTGCCCTCATAGTAACTGGGACCCTTATCACCTGTCCAACTGTTAGAAGGCCCCCTATCCCAGTCACTATTGACATGGGTGAAGAAGGCGATCTCAAAGATGAAGTCTGGCAAAGCTGCAGGCCCATCAGGCATATTGGTGGAGATGATCAAGGCAGCAGGTGTAACAGATGCCACCATGATCTGCGATCTTGCTAATGTGATTATCCGTGATGGCAAGGTCCCAAGTTGCCAGCTGACTTGGAGCAAAATTTCATTGTCTGCCTTTACAAGGGCAAGGGTGATGCTCTGGACAGAGGCAACTATCGAGGCCTCAAGCTGACCGAGCAGGCCATGAAGATCCTAGCGAGGATTGTAGATGGTCTCATAAGACAGGTGGTGTCTATTGCCGACTCCCAGTTTGGCTTTGTCCCAGGAAGAGGCACTACAGGTGCAATTTTTGTGGTCCGGCAGCTGCAGGAGAAATACCTAGCAGTGAACAAGAGGCTTAATATGGCCTTCGTGGACCTCTAGAGAAAGCATCTGGCCGTGTCCCTCTGAAGGTTATCTGGTGGGCCCTGAGAAAGCTAGGTGTTGAGGAATGGATTGTGAGGTTAGTCCAGGGAACATACCATAATGCGAGAAGCTGGGTTCGTCTTGGCGAGGGTTTCAGCAAAGAGTTTGAGGTGAAGGTCTGGGTCCACCAGGAATCCATGCTCAGTCCTTTGCTCTTTATCATTGTGCTGGAGGCCTTGTCACATGAGTTTTGAGCTGGTGTTCTCTGGGAGGACCTATTTGCAGATGATCTTGTCATCATTGCTGACTCCCTAGAGGAATGTGTCAGTAGGCTCTTGATATGGAAAGAAACCATGCAGAAGAAGGGGTTGAAGGTAAATGCAGGAAAGACAAAGGTCATGATCTGTGGTACAGGCCTGGACCTCTTGCAGATTTCAGGCAAATACCCAAGTGCTGTCTGTTGTACAGGAGTAGGCAATGGCTGCAAACTTTTGGTGCATAAGAAATGCAACGGGCTACAACCACTGACACCAAATCCTGATTATAGGTGTGCATGGTGCATGTTAAATGCCCCCCCTATTGACGGCAGGTCACAGAATGAAGTCCAGGTCGGACCTGATAAGCTGGAGGAGGTAGCTTCCTTCTGCTACCTGGATGATATGCTTTCTGCTGGTGGAGGCTGTGAAATAACGGTCAATACTCGAGTGAAGACAGCCTGGAAGAAGTTCAGGGAGCTACTACCAGTTCTCACATCCCCCCACCTCTCTAACAAGACACGTAGCCATGTATATAGCTCTTGCGTGCGAAGCGCCATGCTCCATGCCAGTGAAACTTGGCCACTGACCAAGATGAACCTGCAGCGCTTGCAGAGCAATGATAGGGCCATGATCAGACAGTATCTGCAGTATCAAGCCGGAGGATTTGGCCACGGTAAGGTTAAGCGAATTACTGGCAAAGCTTGAGCTTGAGGACCTCAACCTCATTTTGAGAGAGAGAAGGCTTTGCTGGTTTGGACATGTGCACATTCTAGTGGTGCAGTCAGAACAGCATGTGATATACAGATTGAGGGCAGGCGGGGGGCAGGGAGGCCCAAGCTAACATGGAAGAAACTGACGGAGAAAGACTGCCGTGAGTGGAAGCTCACGACAGTTGACCCTCAAGAAAGGAGCACCTGGAGATCAGGTGTGAGATCTGCTATGCGTGCAGCTAGCCAGTTACCTGGAAAGGTGCCCACTGATGTTGATGATGCCCCTGCACATGTTGATAAAAAATCTGATTATGATAGGGCAAACGCATGCCAATTACTTGCTGTTATTCAAATGCCTATATAGAATTTTTTTTAATTTAGGTTTCGTGCTTCCACAAAATAGCAGGGATATATATATATATATATATGTCCGTGAAAATAGGGATAACTCTTTAAGATTTAGCAGAAGCTGTATGGTACACAGGGCCTGCTAAGATCTATCCATTAAGACGGTGCTCTCTTCATGTTTGTTTAAACTTAGAAACACCAAATTGTGTTCAGTCAGTAGCTTAACACTCATAGAATATTCAAGCGACTGCCGACTAGCAAAGGTTCTGATTACACTGCGCGTATGTGCAGGCTGATCTGAGGCTTTGCTGGTCGCACATACCACATTGTTGGCAATCCCATGCCACTGCTCAATTGTCTCTCCCATCTCAAACTCTAATTTAATTCAGGTGACAAGTTTATTACAAAAAGAAGAAAGTGAGAGAACGGCTGAGGAAGAAGATGTTCTAAAGGTGAATGATGATCTGGTGAAGAGGATTGAGAAGAACAAGGCAAGGAGGGCCAGACAAGAAGAAAGGAATCAAGAGGTGGGTATACAATTCAATGGAGATAAGCATTGTTTGCATTAAATTGTGAATTGTTTCTTATCCATCCATTTGAACATATGTTTGTGGTGCTCAAAATAACCATCACATATATTTGAGTTGATAGATAAGTTTTTTTTCCCAGTTACACACTTAGCTTGAGGTCTGATTTTGCTATACATTGTTGAAAAAATGGTTACACAAGTTTTCTTTTGTTTTGTTTGTAGTTTAACCCTTAATGCGCCAATCGCAACAAAAGTCGTTTACTTTTCTCGTCTGCTGAAATGTTTAAGAACCCTCTATGTCCAACAGTGTGGACCCAGATCAGACTGCTCCTATGGGATCAGATCAGACTGCTCCTATTTGCTTCTATACTTAATTTGTCAGTAATGCTGGGCAATTATTTGCAGCAGACGACTTCAGCAGACAACATTTTCAGATGCATTTTTTTCTTGGCGCTTTAAGGGTTAATAGGGTCAAGATAAGCATTTTTACCATTAATTGTGAATATTTTCTTATTCATCCGTTTAAACATTTGAACGGTGACATGTGATTTCAAACAGCATTTCGACATGAACAGACTCAGACGTACCTAAGCAGCCTCCATTTAAGCTTAGAAACTCCAAATGATGTTTCTTTAGTAGCTTAACACTCATAGAATATTCAAGCACCTAGCAAAGGCTCTGATCAGACTGCGCATATGCGCAGGCTGATCTCAGGCTTTGCTGGTTGCACATACCACATTGTTGGAAATCTCCTGTCGCGGCTCAATTATGTATTTTAGGTGCTCAAAAGAATCATTTCATTGAGATTATTGAATACTTCATCAAGGTTTGATGAAGTATTCAATAATGGATTTACCAGATGACATAATGAACAGGATCTCATTGACATGGTTCTTTTGAGCACCTGCAACATATGTTTTGGTTGTTAAATAGGTTATTTTATGTTCAGTTACACACTCATATATTGATTTTCAAAGTAGGCTTTTAATGTATCTTTTAGATTTTTGCAATCATTCATAACCTCATGAAAGACATAAATTTGATTGACAGCTGCCAAGCTCACTTGCCTGTGCAATACACTTCGAACATTAAATTCATTCGCCAGAAGTGACACTGGTGTTGTGAGTGACAGCGAGCCACACCTGAATCGCACCTGCAAAGCAAGCCTGTTGCTTGCTCCATTGGCTGTCTGTGTTCACACTGGCTGTTCTGCTTTCTGTTTTACACTTCAACAAAACCCTTAATACAGTCACAATAAAATTTTCTCTAGATTATAAATAATTTCTAAATTTTAGATATTAATCTAAGCAATAAATTCAAGTTTTGGTCTGTTCATGGAATCATGAATACTTCAGGTCTCTTGCAAAGTTTACATGAAGCCCAGAGGGCTTCACATGAACTTTGCAAAAGACCCGAAGTATTCAAGATTCCATGAACATTCCAAAAATCATTCATTTCTTAACTATCTTGAGGCCTGATTTTCCTACACATTGTTGGAAAAGAATGGTAACATTGTGCAATTTACTCTGAAGAAAAGGGAGGTAAGTTGAGGTTAGTGTCTTGATAACTCTTACAGTTTTCATCAACAGAATCAATCAGAACAGCCTCGGCCAATTCCGCGAAATTCAGTGGAATCAGACCACGGATGTACATCGAGGATCTACTTTAATAATGCGGGTGATAACATGACGCTGACGTTATATAACGTGCCGCTGACCTCACGGAAACCATGTTAAAACAATAAGTTTGAGTGCAGCTAAACAAACAGCTTAAATGAAGTTTATGTTTTTTCAATAAAATATCGCTATAAACTTCATTTATTCTGCTGATTAAACTTTTCGGATAATCAGAATAATCAATTTTAATAGAGCTAAACCCACATGCTACAGAGCTAATTTTCCATACGCCAGTTCCGGTTAACAAAATGGAGCTTTTTGGTACATAGTACTAAGCGTAATATTCCTTACATACACTGGAGCCATGATTTGATTCTCGAATTGTGGCGGACTTTCCCGAATGCAACAGAATCTGTTCTATTCCAGCGAGAAGATGGAGAAGAAGAATTACAAGCTAAATGTGTTCAACTGGCAGAATATATCAAGGAATGCAAGAGGATTGTCATCTATACTGGGGCAGGAATTAGCACTGTAAGTTAACCCTTAATGCGCCAATCACAACAAAAGTTGTTTGCTTTTCTCATCTGCTGAAATGTTAAAGAACCCTCTATGGCAAACAGTGTGGACCCAGATCAGACTGCAGTCTGTTCTGGGTCTACACTGTTTGCTTCTATACTTAATTGGTCAGTAATTTTAGGCAATTTTTCCCAACAGATGACATATTCAGATGCATTTTTTCTCTTGGCACTGTAAGTTAAGAGAAAGTAGCTCATGGTACTTGATATAGAGGATCTTACATGACGGGTAACAACCTACGTCATAGCATGTATGCTGTAAACTCATAGTATGACGCCATCTTTGATTTACAAGGTTTGTTTTTCCCTTCGTAAATTTATACAAATTAGTGTCTGTCAAAACTAAACAGTGCAGGCGGTGCCTAACATCACACTTGAACAGAATATATAATGGTCACGCCCAGAAATGGCGTTGCCCTTATAATCATTCACCCACAAAAATCGAAGCGGGTGACTGCTTAAATTATCCTTGTGTCTCCCGCTTCGATTTTTGTGGGTGAATGATTACAAAGGCAACGGCATTTCTGGGCGTGATCATTATATGTCCGGTTCAAGTGGGATGTTAGGCACCGCCTGCACTGCTTAGTTTTGACAGACACTCATTTGTATAATTTTACAAAGGGAAAAACTTACCGTGTAAATCAAAGATGGCGTCATACTACGTGTTTGCAACATCAATGACCTAGGTTGTCACCCCTGCATGAGTGCTTGTGTATTATTGAGTTTATTAAACATTTTGAGGAAAAGCGACAAATGAGAGGCTTATCAAACATTTTATAGTTTTTTCACACCAAGTTTAATAAATTCAATCATGCAAACATGAATATTTGATTTAAATGATATCATATGACATTAAATAACTTTGAAATTTTCAATCTTAAGATTTCGCTATGCCCGCCACCAAAATTGCACAAACTGCTTTGCTCCCTGAACAAAATGGCCACCAGAGCTAAAAATAGAACTTTTTAAAAAAATTTTTAACTACATGATCACCTCAGAAATCATTGGACGAAATTTAACATATTTTCACATGAATGTTCCATATTATATAATGCCCTCTGCGAAAATTGCATGAACGATTCCGCTATGTTGAACAAAATGGCCACCACAGCTAAAAATAGAAATATCTTTAAGCGA
Organism: Loripinus fragilis; assembly: GCA_964019695.1. Lineage (NCBI taxonomy): Eukaryota > Metazoa > Mollusca > Bivalvia > Lucinida > Lucinidae > Loripinus > Loripinus fragilis. The sequence continues at coordinate 126,593,122 of OZ026516.1, forward strand.
CACATCCTCCTTAACCACTGGCCCAAATTCAAAATAATTTCACAGAATTGTTCCTCATATAATGCCCTCTACCAAAATTGCACAAAGCATTACACTCCACTGAACAAACGGCTACCAGAGCTTAAAATGGAAATATATTTATACAACATTTATATCTTCTTTAACCACATGTCCAAATTCAGTATAATTTCACAGAAATGTTCCTCATAATGCCATCTACCACAATTGCCCAAACTGTTATGCTCAGCTGAACAAAATGGTCGCCAGAACTAAAATAGAAATATCTTTAAACAGCATCTCCTAAACCACTGGCCCAAATTTACAATAATTTCACAGAGATGTTACTTATATGCCCTCTACCAAAATTGCACTTACTGTTTTGCTCTGCTGACCAAAATGGCCACCAGATCTAAAAAAAAGAAATATCTTAAAGGACATCTCCTCCTTAGCCACTGGCCCAAATGAGCCAGGACTCCGGTGAGCGATCCAGGGCGCCAGGACCCTCTTGTATCTTATGAGGCTCAATACCTTTGATAAGATCTCCACTTCAAGTTGCTTGTGATTAAAGTCCTATGAAATCAGTTGTATGGACACTGGCCTCTAGTTATATAAAGTTCATTAATCATTGTATTTAAAATATGGGATTTATAACCTTCAAGAGGTGAAAATCCAATAAGAAACAAGTGCGCAAGCACAAGTTTCTTTATATGATTTTTCACCTACTGCAGTTCCAATCTGTGCAGTCTGATCTGTGTCTTCACTGTTTCCTATTTTGACAAGTATTTTATGAAAACAGTCCAATTTATTAACATTTCAGCTTAGTGTTGTGATAGAGTGAAATGTTTACAAAATTTTAGAATTTGTATTTTTGATAAAAGTAACCATACAAGATGTTGTAATCCATGATAGGGATCAGCTACATGTATTGAACGGTTCTTATTGAAACTTGAATTCATTAATGAGCCATGGCATGTGATTTCCAACATTATGGCATTTTGATAAGTGTAGACTCAGACGAGCCTGTGCAGCCCCCCTTACAGCTTAGAAACTCCAAATGATGTTCTGTCAGTAGCTTTACAGTCATAGAATATTCAAGTGACAAGCGAAGGCTCTGATCAGACTGCGCATATGCGCAGACTGATCTGAGACTTTGCTGGTTGCACATACCACATTGCTGGAAATCTCATGTCGCGGCTCATTTACAATTCTCATCTCTGGCTTTATCGATTTCAGGCTGCCTCAATACCAGATTACCGAGGTCCTCAAGGGGTATGGACTCTCTTACAGAAAGGCGAAAAAGTGGGGTAGGTACTTGAGCTCATAAAGCCACTTTCATTAACCTGTTTTAGACCATTGTCAATTTCCATAAAGTTTGATACACTAAAGTCAGGATTGATGGTCCATCTAATTGTATACAGTAAAACCTGTGTAAAACAGCCACTCAATAATAGACAAAACAAAGATCTTAATGACAAATGGTAGCTTAATGAAGGTCAAATGTATTGCAGAATGCTCCCCTTGGAGCATTCTGCAATACTTTTGTCCTACATTAAGCGATAATTAGTCTTGAAAAACAATTTTTGGTCTTTTTGAGAGTGGCCATTTTACACAGGTTTTACTGTATATATTATAGGGCCACAGCATTTTAATTCATGAAAATCTTATTTTGTCTTAACACACATTGCAAACTTTGTGAAATGCTGCATTTTTAGTACAATGGGTTTCTCTTAATGGCAAAAGTACTCTTTTACAGGGCCCCATAGTGCAGTCGGTAATGGATCTGACTGCAGATACAGGGGCTTCAAGTTTGATCCTGGCCCGGTCCCATGCTTTTGCCGAGATTGATCATGAAATAATTTCTATGGCAATTCTCCTCCCTCAACTGATTCAAGAAGGGTTGTTGAAGTATGTGCACGAAGTACTGGTTATCTGCTTAGTCAAGCTTTCCGAGGAAAAGAAGTGTGGTTAGGTGAACTGACCGTCCGGACATGACCACAGCTGTTGATGCGGATGTAAAAAATCAAACCAAGCAAACATAAAAGTACCCTTTTAAAGATTAAAGTCAAAGATATCATCCTTTCAAAAATTATTCGTGCTTATCATTTTCTTTATCCTGAATCCTACTGGTTGCCAAATCAAAAGAAAATTTATGTCTACCTTATTTGAAGTTCATGTCAGTACAGGTGATTTTTGCTTAGGTATATTACAGATGCATGCAGGGCATAACTGAATGTTGTACCAAAATCAATATCTATGCTCTCTCCATGGGTCTAAACAAACAAACTTAATTAGCGTAACATTGTGAATATTTTCTTATCCATCAGTTTTAACTTTTGTTTTGGGTGCTCTAAAGAACGGTCTCATTGAGACCATTCTTTTGAGTACCCACAACATATGTTTTGATTGTGAAATAAGAAAATTAATGCTTATCTAGAGGCTGGTCTCCTTGTCCATGTGCTCTTCTGTCTGTCCCTCCCATAGATCATCTGCGAATTTTCAGCATCTACTGACTGGATTTCAACGAAACTTCATGGGAAATTGCCGTATTCAATGTAAATGTGCATCTCACCAGCATGTTTTGGTAGGATAATAGTTCCTGGAGGTTCAGTCAGACAGTCAGATTCAAAATACACAATTAGGAAGATTATAATTACTAAAGTCCAGAATTTGGGCATTAGATTTTAGTGCATCAGCCAGCAGTGATGGCTCAGGCAAGTCTGCACCTTCACTGATTGCATACATGAAGTATGGATGTAAATGAAAGTTCAGACAGGGCTTTAGATAAGCTTTATTTTCAAAAGAGTACAGTACTTGTCCATTTTGTAAAAAAGGAGTAACGAGAAATTTTAAGGAGTACTGACTGTTTGTCTTAAAAACATACACAAAGAAACAACAAAGCTATTTCAACACGCTGATTGATTGAGCCTGGGCTTACTGCTTGTTTTCCTAGGCTATTCATTAACAAGAAAGCAAATAGTAAAGATAATGAATTTGAATTTCATTTTGGCATAGTAGGTTTTTGGTTTTGCAGGAATACAACAGACTCAGTGGGGAGATGGCAAGGTGGGTTTGGGAAATAAGGTGCCAATTGCAGCATTCTGTGTCCCATTTTGGTGACTTTTGTACACTTTGGGAGAGGGTCAGTGAGTGAGGGGTTGAGTGGAAATCATCAAAATTATAGGATGTGAACTACACAGCTACTTCAAAGCTCAAGAAAACCTGAACTGAATGAATTTATTCTCATAAATCATTAGACAGACAGAAATACGATAGGACTGACTTTTGTATAAGCCAGTACTTGTTTTGATTTTGTGTATTAATTTCTCGCAAGACCCATCTAATCACTGTTCTAAAAAGAAAAAGCGGCTGGATTTCAGATATGTTAAAGGAAATACTGTACTTTCTCGAAAGAAAGCAAACGAGCCTGGATGGCTTGAATTTTATAACTTTCTTTGCTGGCATTTTGCAGACAGCGTGTTGTGAAACCGAAAGTAAAAAAGTCGTGGTCTCCAATTGTTTCCGCAAGCTACACTATTGATCCACCGGAGACTAACACATGTTTTATTAATAACTGGTTTAGAATGTGGTTACGAAGATTTGCGATGTCTCCTTACTTAAAGAACATGCCCACAGGGAAACTGATTTGGTACTTCCTCTATCTTTTCCCAAACTTGCAAACAAGAAATAAAATATAACATTTTGGATATTGTGCTCTAAAAAACATTGATTGCGTAATGTTTATTTTGATTTTCTTACATGATACGCGCAAGAATTTAAATAAATGCGTGTACTGCCAATATATCACATTTTATGAGGTATGCAGGCTTATCTAAAGCCCTGTTCAGACCAAAATTTAGACCATTACTTTAGCCCTGCTAGATTAGTCACCATGAGCATTCTTATAGGCATTTGCAATAAGTACAGTAAAACTTTTCTTAAGCGGCCACTTAAAATAGACAAAACAAAGTTTTTAATGGAAAATGGTAGCGTAATGAAGGTCAAAAGTATTGCAGCATTCTGCCATACTTTTGACCTGCATTAAGCGATAATCGGTATTGGAAACCAATTTTTGGTGTTCTTTTTGAGTGGCCGTTCAAGAAAGGTATTACTGTACTTCTCTCAACTTTGGTTTTGTCAAGTAGATGATTGGAACAGCAAACAGTGATGGTGCTTATCAAGGTAGTTGGATCTACTGATCTAGTTCTGCACTGTTTACATTGACCTATTTGTTGTAAGGTTGAGAACAATTGCTGTAAAGTTCTATATTTCTTAACACTAGATGCAATATTTTTCAGACCACTGGACTTAAGTGATGCTGAACCAACCTTTACACACATGTGTATAGCACAGCTACAGAAAGAAGGCATTGTATGTATTACTTAGATTTGATTAATTTTGAACTTTGCCAACCTATATCAAGGGTAAAGTCAGGTAACTTTTGACATCAGGTAAGTTCGGACAGGGACCTGGTTAGTTTAATATTTTAATTAATGGAATAAAGAAATAAATTAACTAAGCTAACAGTGAAAATCCTGATAAAACAACTCATAAGGAGCCGTCTCATCTGGATTCCCACTGTTTGCAAATTTATGTCCGAATTTACATGACTTTACCCTACTTACAAAATCTCATTTTCATTATATTAGCAAGTAGATGATGATTTGTCACTTATCACATTGGCTAGCAGTGAGGACTTTGATGAGCCTGTACAGTTGCACAATCTAAGCAGACCTTTCACTGCTTGCCCACATAAAGTATGGAATATATATAAGTACAGCCTAAAAAGTAGACATAGTCATTAGTGTATATCTAAGTGCAAATGTTTAAAGAGTTAGGCATGCTAGACATTAGGCATCATCAGTAAATAGAGATTACTGGATGATAGTTTAGTTTATCACATGACATCGCATCTGGGAGTGAAATAATGCCATGCAATAAAATTGATACAGATTAGGAGCTTAACGTAATTACGTCCATTATAATGCTGCGTAAAAGATGGCAAAAAAGTCATTTAAATTGGATTTCTTCCAAATTTCATATATGGATTGCTTCCATCAAGTTCGGGTACAGGTTTTTTTCCGACAAACGATAACCAAGATCGCCGACAAAATGGTCACCACCTATCAGTTTGCACTTATGGACACTCTATTTTAGTCATTAAGTACCCGATTGCTTCCAAATTTCATATATGGATTACTTTTATCAAACTCTCACCCATTTGTCCTATAATCAAGATGGCCACCAAAATGGCCACCACCTGTCAGTTTGCACAAGTGGACACACTAATTTAGTCATTAATCATCCAATTTCTTCCAAGTTTCATATATGGACTACTTTCATCAAACTATTGGTCATGTCCGAATATGGGTTTTGTCTGATGAACGATAATCAAGATTGTGGCCAAAACGGATATCCCCTTTTCACTAGGCAAGCCTCGCATTTTATCTCTTTTCCTCAAATTGTTTAATAAATTAAATAAAACAATAGCACTCATGTGAGATCCTCTATATCATACCTTGCATTAACCTGAGAGTCCCATATCAGCCCCAGGGTTATAGCCAAAAGGTTGGTATGGGTTGATGGTTGATTTGGGGAATGATAGGTAAAATGGCATTTCTTAATCTATTTATCATAATGCAATTATTCTGTAACTAAAATATTTAAGCAATTATCATTGCAGCATTTATTGGCTCTAGATAAAGGCTCAGACCAGATTTAATGTATTCAAAATACTACGTTAAAATTTTCGACTTCCACTTTTGTAACTAGATTTGTATTATTGAAGCCATGTTCAACCTTTTAAAGGGCTTTCTCACAAGTTTTAGCAACTGTTTTTCAAATATTCTAATGTAGTATTTTGCATTTTGAAATGTATTTAAATTCTTTGAATGCAGAATGTAAATCAAAAAGCACCTTTTTACATTTTGTTTATTCAAAGAAAAATGAACAAACAAAACAAAACTGTTGTTAAGATTCATTAAAAGTTGAGAGGAGGGCAAATATCAGGAATCGATACAAGCAAGTACCATACCTGACCTGTAACACTATTATGGGAAAGTGACAAAAACACACAAGAAAACACAACACTTAAGAGAGCCACATGGGTGAAAGTTTTCAGGATTATTCCTGAATTCAGGATTTTGAGGCTGACTTTCCATAGAAAGTCAGCCTCAAAATCCTAAATTAGGCAGATTCTAATGGCTTCTTTTATTTGATTTTAGTTTATCCAAAGACAATTGACCATTTAAACTTGAAATTGTTGATATTTATAGGCATAGTGAACGTTTTAAGATTGGATTTTCAAAAGTTCAGGATTTTGGAAATTTTGAACTTTCACCAATGGAGCCAAGAGGTCAGCCCTTTCCCAGCAGGTGATCACAGCTGCAAGGAACAGACAAAACAGCATAACAAAGATAAAGATGACACATAAATAACAAAAATGATCTTCAACTTATCTGTTGGGAGGTGAAACAGCTTATCATGTCAATTTCATGCAGCCCATTCTAATTTAATACTCATCATGCTACATTTTGCACTCTAGTGATACAAGAAAAGTGTTGAAAATATTATTCTCTGGAGGCTAGTTTGAGCTGGTTTTCATCCTGTATGTCAGTTTAGAACAGCCCCCAGGTAGACATAGAAATTTATGAAGAAAAATCGAGCCAATCAGGAGACAGGATTCTCTGCAGTCATATAACTAAAATTGATATCTATTTTAGGTGAGACACGTGGTTTCTCAGAACTGTGATGGACTTCATCTTAGAAGTGGCCTACCAAGAAGAGCCCTATCAGAAGTGCATGGAAACATGTATATTGAGGTAAAGCCATCGTAACCATTTTCATTCTAATGAATTATCCCTATAATTATGGAAGTGTCCATTTTGTATTTAAGCAGTTGACAGGTCCATTGTGTATTTTAAGCCTTTTTTTACCAACAGAATTTCCAATAAAGTTTGATACAGTTAAGTCAGGATGGTCCATTGTATATTAAGGGGTCACAGGTTATAATTTCCAAAAAAATATTATATTTCTTTCTCTGATGATTGATTTTGTCTTTAGCAAATAGTGCAGACCCTGATGAAATGCTGCAAAATGCAGTGGTGTGGATTTTTCAACTTCATTCTATTTTATAGAACGTTCTGTAAGCAAATATGGAAACCCTAATCAGACACCCCATCATGCTGCATCAGATCTGGACTGTTTGGGTATGTTCTATAAAATGAAATTTATGTTTACATGTATATGGGAATATTTACATTTTCAAAGCAAGCCTTAAATGAATCTTAAGATTTTTGCAACCGTTCATAGCATCATGAAAGACATGAATTTGATTGACAGCTGTCAATCTCACTTGCCCGTGCAATACGCTTCGAGCATCAAATTCATTTGCCAGAAGCAATACTGTTGTTGTGATTGACAGCCAGCCGCACCTGAGTCACACATGCAAAACAAGCCTCTTGTTTGCTCCATTGGCTGTCCGTGTTCACACTAGCTGTTCTACTTTTCCGTTTTACAGTGCAACAAAACCGTTAATCGATTACATATTAAATACAAAACTGTTTTGTTTCCTAAATTATGAATAATTTCTATAGTTTATGTAAATATAAGCAATAAATTCAATTTTGGTCTGTTCATGGAATCATGAATACTTCGGGTCTCTTGCAAAGTTTTACTTTGCAAGAGACCCTGAAGTATACATTATTCCATGAACATTCCAAAAATCCAAAAATCAAATTTATTTCTTAAATAATATCGTGCATTTCAGGTTTGTTATAAATGTAACCCACACAGAGAATATATACGCCTCTTTGATACTACAGAGAAGACAGGTATTCGTAGGCACATGACAGGAAGAAAATGCAAGGTTTGTGATGGTCCACTTAGGGACACGATTGTTCATTTTGGTGAAAAGGGGTTTATGAAGTCCCCATACAGATGGAATGAAGCAGCAAGGGCAGCTGACAGATCAGATCTGATTCTTTGCTTGGGGTCAAGCCTAAAGGTAATATTTGAGCTGCATGTTTATGCCTAGGGTATCAAAGATCTGGAGGGCATATTGTCTTTGGCCTGTGTGTGTAGCAAACTTTTAAGTTGGCAATAACTTTTGAAACTACTGGACCTAGTCTATTGATATTTGAGTCGTGACATGTGATTTCCAACAATGTGGCATTTTGACAAGTGTAGACTCAGACGAGCATGTGCAGCCTCCTTTTAAGCTTAGAACCTCCAACAGATGTTCAGTCAGTAGCTTAACACTCATAGAATATGCAAGCGACGAGCAAAGGCTCCAATCAGACTGCGCGTATGCGCAGGCTGATCTGAGGCTTTGCTTATCACATATACCACATTGTTGAAAATCTCATGCACTGGCTCATCATATGTGTTTACCTTGTGGGAAGAGCTTTACAAAATATACAGTAAAAACTCGAAAAATTCGAACACCGATTTTTTGAAAAACTCACTTATTCAAAATAAATCTGAGACACACTAGATTCAGGGAATAGGACCTATTGACGATCTATTTCAATAACTGCCAATAATAACATAAGTTTTGGATGCGTAAAAGAAACACCTCCCTGAGAGGTTTCTTTTATGCACCCAAATCTTGTGACGTTGAGACGTTTCTTTTATGTGCCCAAAACTTATGTTTGATAGGAAAAAAAAACTAATAATAATTTTTGATGGTTATATATTTTTATGTCTATCTCCTTATTTTTTGAACTACTGATAATTCAAAATAAAACCTCCAGTCCCGAAGACTTTGAATTTACAAGATTCGACTGTACAAAAATATATGACCGATATAGTTACAAAATTAAACATTGGCAAATTGCATGTGCCCAGGGCATTGTGTTTCACAAGCACATCACTTATTTTACTTTCAAATACATCACTTAATTTACTTGGAGCAGTTACACTAGTCAGTTGACAAACAATGTTTACCAGGATGACTTGCGGTCCATGTGTGTGTCCATCAAGGTTGAGTGTAAGTCAATTTTTGAAAAAGTATAAACTTAAGGACTTGTTGCATATCACAATCAGCTCAAATAAAAAAATACCTGTGTATAACGCGAACCTACGTATATTTACTAGTGAAACCTAGATTTTTTTCAGGTTTTCCGGAAAAAATATAATTTTATGTATTTTGAAAGGCGAAATGCCTTTCAAAATGTATAATATTACATTTGTTTTCCAGAAAAAAAAAATAATTAAAAAAATGTGTGTGCCTACACTACCTAAAATTTTCAGACCTGTTACCCAAAAAACACTTATTTTTTATTTGGCCTCAGAGGGTAGTTTTATCTACCTAATAATAACAGTCAGCATTCCACGAAAATATATTTAGCTGCTGTATTGATTTTACCATCTTATCATTAACACCAATTTTTCATACCCTGCCGAAGGAGGATGAATATACATAGGTTTAGATAAAAAACATTTTTGAGTGTAAAATCGTTAATATTTTCTTACCCATCAATTTTAACATATGTTTGGGGTGCACAAATGAACCCTCTCAATGAGACTGTTCTTTTGAGTACCCACAACATATGTTTTGGTTGAGAAATATGAAAATTAAATGTTTGGTACGCACTCTTAACTAAAGGCCTGGATATCGTTTTGGTACTGTCCATGCACTCAACCATCTGTCCAGATCAAAAATTATCCCCAAAAATCAGTGTGAAAAACATAAAAAAGCAAGTTTTCATATTTATTCAATTACTAGAGTTCTGAGAATCCAAAGTGTCGCTTGCTTAAGGCCCCAACCATCTGGTATCTGATTACTTCAACCAACAATTTTAAACCAATAACTTAACCTACAACAATACTAAGTCAAAAAAGGCCATAACTCCATCAACATTTTGCAGATGATCTCCAAAGTTAAACTTGACCTCTATTTTACAATACTTTACCCTTCTGAAAAAAAAATGAATAAAATTGATGACAATGACACCGACTATTATGACGACTTCTCAGGCAGAGACATGACCCTTCTTTGCAGGCAACACAATAAAACAGAGGGTTTACCCTTCCAAAATTAACTCAAATAAGGTTACGGATTTCCCCTTCTAAATCAATAAATATATCTAGATCATTCATGTAATGACATATGGGACAGTACGCAAGATTGTGGTACTTAGCACATCAGTGAGCAGCAAAGGCTCAGATGAATATGAGCAGACTTGCAAAAATCTTGTCTGCTCGCATACAGTAAAACCTGTGTAAAACGGCCACTCAAAAATAGACAAAACAAAGATCTTTATGACAAATGGTAGCTTAATGAAGGTCAAAAGTATTGCAGAATGCTCCCCTTGGAGCATTCTGCAATACTTTCGACCTGCATTAAGCAATAATTGGTCTTGAGAACCAAGTTTCAGTCTTTTTGAGAGTGACTGAATTACACAGGTTTTACTGTACTCAAAAAGTGATGTTGATTAAAACTCAGAGTAAAATTTCGACCTCTAGCTTTGCTGGATGCATCAGCATGGGTATTTTTAGAGGAATATTTGTGCATATATGTGATAAGTACCAAAATCTGATGCACTAGGCCACAGGTTTTAGATAAGCAAAAAATTTCAGCTTGTTAATATTTTCTTACCCATAATTTTTAGCATATGTTTTGGGTGCTCAAAAGAACCGTATCATTGAGACGGTTCTTTTGAATACCCACAACATATGTTTGGTTGAAAAATAAGAAAGTTATTTTTCTGTTACGCACTCTTAACTAAAGTCCTGCACTAGAGCTAATTTAGATTTTGCGAACAGTTTGAAGGGAAATCCGATTATTATATACCTATAACTGATACGACTTTAGAACTGACTGTTTTCTGGCCATCTGATACAGAAAGCCTGATCAATGAACTGAGGTTTTCTGAATCCATATCACTATCCTTTAAAACGAGGCTAACGTCAGTTACCTGCTTTTGCAGCCACGTTACGTAAAATAAATGGCAAGCATGGAACCAGAGAAGGAAAACATGCTGACGTGACGTCAAAAAACGTAACGTTATTGCAAACGTTACGGCAATTTTTCGGGATTAAAGACCAAAACAGGTTTTAAATCAGAAAGAATGTCAGAAAAAGGCATATAAAAAACATATTATCATAATAGTAACTTGATCTGGCGTACAGTATCACGTCTCGTGGATGAGGCCATACCATTGGATCACCCTTGACGCTACGCGTCTCAGGTGATCCGATGGTATGACCTCATCCACTCGACGTGATACAGTACGCCAGATCAAGTTACTATAATGATAATGTGTATATATCTTATGGATGCACATATATGATACAATTGTTGTTAATTCATTTGCTCAGATACTGAAGTCCTATAGCTGTTTATGGCTGATGGATAGATCACGGAATCAGAGACCAGACTTAGTGATAGTAAATCTACAGTGGACACCCAAGGATGATTCTGCAATTCTCAAGATTCATGGTAGGTCTTTTATCATGTGAAATCTCGTTGACGGTATTCACTAGCCTTGTAAGGAAACTCAAACATATATATGGTCCAGGACATGTGGGCTGCAAAGGTCCATACAAGACTCCACATGTATGCAGGCTTGTCTAAGCATTTATTGGTTGTCTATGTTATAAGTTCCAAATCTGTATGAAGCTGGGTCATAATTGGGCCTGTCAAGAGAAAGGACTGCATGATTATACAATCAGGGTTTGCAACAAGGTCATGCTCAAACCAGCCTGCTCAGTTACAGAGACTAGTTAGAATCCCATAATGTTGCATGTGGTGAGTTTAGTTATCATTCCAGAGAGGGAACAACAAAGGCTCTGATTGAATGGTCTTCTCGTGATGAGGCCTATTTATCTGACCACATAAACTACCTATTAAAACTTTTACAAATCTTATGGCTTTCGCACTTTGCATAGTTCAGTTACTGAAAATACTGATTTTGCAAAGCCAAAATTGATAATGCAACTTGGCTTCTTTTCTTCTTAACTGTTTTACACTTATGGTTTATTGGGCTGATAGAACAAATGCAGACTTGATTGGTAGACTGCCTTGGACAAATTTGCACAATGTAGCAATAAACAATGTTTAAATCCATTTATCACATGATGTTGCGTTTGAAATTGATATAAGGCCATGCAATAAGATTGATAAACCACAAGTGGTTTACAGATTTAGTAATGTTAGGCAAATACATCCATTATAACATTGCCTAAAAGAAGGAAGATCTTGAGGTTTTCACGACAAAATGCGATTTTCAAGCAATTTTATTGTCATGTGATAAATAGAATCTAACAGTCATGCTCTTGTACTACTGAATTTATTAAACTCATTGGGAATAAGAGATAAAATGCTCGGCAAGCCTTGCATTTTATCTCTTTTCCCCAACTCCTTAAATAAATTCAATAAAACATGAGCACTCATGTAAGATCCTCTATATTCACAGTTTTAAGATCAGTGGCATAACCGTGTTCCTGAATACCTCATACCTCATAAGTCCAGATAATGATTTTTTTAACCTAAAATTGTAGTTATTTACTTAGCCATCAGTTTTAACATATGTTTTGGGTTCTCAAAAGAACTGTCTGATTGAGAACCCAGAACATATGATTTTGTTGAGGAATAAGAAAAAGAAATTACAATCATGCACTCTTATCTGGAGGCCTGATATCTACCCAGGGCAAACAATGACTCAATGTTTTTGCTACATTTGAATTTTTCGTGACGTTTAATTTTCTTTTATATTAATAGGAAGGTGTGATGATGTTTTGAGTAGAATCATGAAGCTACTTGGATATACAGTGGAGCTGTATGAACGGTATGTTAACTTTATTGCTTCAACATCATAGGTCCAGGTAGGTAAATAATTTTTAGCGTAAAATTGATAATATTTTCTAATCCATCTATACTCAGAAGAAAAAGTTTAGTCAGTATTTATGTTTTCTCATAAAATCAACAATACTGCATATATCATTGTCAAAATTTTTTACATGAGTTGTATTATCGTAACTTTACATTTACCTGTTCATTGCGTGACAAATAATGCCTCTATTAGACTGTATCAACCAAATTTCAAAATGCACGATGTGCACGTGCTGCAGTAAACTGGCAGGGTTATTTTCTCATATACTGTTAGATATTGAAAGAGAGTTGTTCCTATTGCAATAGTCCGGAGAAAATTCAGTGCTAGCAAGCTTAATTCGCCGGTCAGGCTATCTACAAATTACAGAAATACGGCGTTTTGACGTCTTGAAACAGGTACACGTGTTGCTGACGTAACAGGCAGTTTTGGATGCAGTGAACAAACAATTTATCGTCTGCAAACACGTTTTCAACGACCTGGCGGTAAAAATGACAAGCCTCCGTTGGGGAGACCATGGATAACGACTTCATTTGAAGTTCGGGTCATAGTGACGTCAACATGACGTAATCGCTTCATGGCCGCTTGGAAACTTCTAAAATTCCTTAGTCATGCAACAGATACAAGAATTTCCGTCTGTACTACCAGAAATCGCCTGAGGGGCGCTAGGGTAATTTTTGAGTTATGAAATTTGAATTTTAATATTGACTACTTTGTGTATTTTTGATGAAGAAAATGGGTATTTTTTCGGAATGTTTTGTTGAAAATGTTTACATTTGTAAGACATTACATGAATTTTATTTTCAGAAAGGTTTTCGTCAATATTCAGACTGTCTTACAAAATTATTGCACACAGTGTCTGTACTGACTAAACTTTTTCTTATGAGTATATTTTAACATTTGTTTTGGGTGCTCAAAAGAACCGTCTCCTTGAGACGGTTCTTTTGAGTACCCACAACATATGTTTTGGTTGATTATTAAGAAAATTGAATTTTAATTACTCATGCTTATCTAGAGGCCTGTTTATGTTCTCTGTTTTAATAAGCTTTTTTCATCAAAAATATCTACACAAATAACTATTTAATAAACTATTTTTGTTATCAATAGCCTTAAATTATTGCCCTTGTTTCTCATTAAATTAAAGGGCAAATATATTTTAATGCATTTATGACCCTTCTTGCAAATTCCAACTTGGGTTGTTGAAATTGTCATATAACTATTTATAACAATATTGTTTTAACCTCTTATTTTTGTTTGTGTGTTTGTGTTTTTGCTTTACGTCCCAAGTCAACAGCTATGGTCATGGCGGGATGGTCAGTTCACCTAACCCCACTTTTTCCTGGGCAAGCTTGAACAAGCAGTTAACCAGTACTTCGTGCACATTCTTTCACTTGTAACTGTCACCAATCCTTTTTGAATGATTCAGTGGAAGGGAGGAGAATGACCATAGAAATTATTTCATGATCAATCTCCACAAAAATATGGCACCGGGCCGGGATCAAACTCGCAACCCCTGGATCTGCAGTTAGACTCGCATCTGTTGCCAGACATATTACCGACTGCGCTACACTTATTTATAGCCTTTTATTAAGATGGTATTTATTTTATTTCTTCATATAAATGGATGTTGTGGATACTCAATGTATGTGTTTTCAATGAGACACATGGACGGATCCAGAGGGGGGACAGGGGTCCAGACTCCCCCTGAATATCACAAAATATAGGGTTTCTTCGCAATACTGGTCCGGATCCCCTGAAAAATCAAGCCAGCATTCAATGTTTGGCCACCTTCGGCCCTCCAGCGAAATGCCATTTCAATTGCATTTTGCTGGAGGGACGATGATGGCCCGCAAAGTGGTATTGATCCTCTCTCACCTCATATACTAAAAGAAAGGGGGTTGTCAGAGTTGGACCTTCTCTGACAAAGCTTTCTTGATTTGGCATGAGACACTTGCAGCAAGCACCACAACAAACATTTGAATGGAGAAAGACTAAAGTATCACAAATTACCATAGGTCCAGATAAGGGAATTTTATGAGTTTAAAATTGTGATTATTTTCTTACCCATTAATTTATACATGTGTTTTGGTTAAAAGAACGTCTCACTGAGACATCAAATGTGGTTTGCATATTTACTAACTTTATGTAATGAAGTCCATAACAAAACCTCAATTTATATGGCACATGCTTTGCGTTTTCATGAAAAAAAGGCGATTTCAAAGTAGTTTTAGTATATATGAGAAATAGATTCCAACATTCATGCTCCTGTATTAGTGAATTTATTAAGCTTGTGAAAAGCTATAAAATGCTTGGCAAACCTCATATTTTATCTCTTTTTCCCCAACTCATTTTATAAATTCCACAATCTATGAGCACTCATATAAGATCCTCGATTCAATCTTTCATATGTCAAGATAAACAAAATCTTTGAGCTTAAAACTGGGAATGTTTTCTCATCTGTCAATTTTAACATTTGTTTTTGTCCTCAAAGAACCGTCTCATTAAGACGGTTCTTTTGAGTACCCACAACATATGTTTTGGTTGAGA
Source organism: Loripinus fragilis (assembly GCA_964019695.1). Classification (NCBI taxonomy): domain Eukaryota; kingdom Metazoa; phylum Mollusca; class Bivalvia; order Lucinida; family Lucinidae; genus Loripinus; species Loripinus fragilis. The sequence goes on from OZ026516.1 coordinate 126,608,499, forward strand.
TATAAGAACAATTGTTTTTAATTACACGCTCTTATCGAGGGGCTTCACATGGGGAATTCAGGATTTTGAGGCTGACTTTCTTTAGAAATGCTGAATTAGGCAGATTCTATTAGCTTCCCTGATATATTTCAGTTAATCTAAAGACAACTGACCATTTAAACTTGAAAATTGTTAACATTTGTAGACAAATTGCGAATTTTAAGAATAGAATTTCTAAAGTTCAAGATTTTGTAAATTTTGATCTTTCACCCATGGCTTCATCTTTTTCAGTGAGAATGATCCAATATTCCAACTGTATACACCACTCAATGACACTGAACTGAATACAACCACTAAGAAGTTGCTGGAAATGCCATCTTCAGTAGAGGAGTCACAAAACACTGATGGTCATTCCAGGACACCATCCCCCAGTTGTTCTGAAAGTGAATCATACAGTGGTTCAGAAAGTGAATCAGACTACAGTGGTTCAAGATCTGACAATTCTCAAGTAGATTTTGTAGAAGCGGATGGTGAGTCAGATCCAGTCCCAGAAAAACCATTGGTTGAGACTATCAAAATAGAAGACACCGGACTATCTCAATGTGTTGCTGATGAAACAAAAGTGAACCTTAATATCAATAGTGCTAATAATATAAATATGCATAATCAGGTGAAAATGGATAATGGTCCTTATATGCAAGAGGAGTGGAAAGGTGAAAATAAATTCCAACCCATTCACTACAGTGCTCAGATAAAGAATGAACCTTTAGTTACTGATGGCCAAGGTGGTTTTCCATGTCCTGTGCAGCCAAAGATTGAACCAGGATTTAATGAAACCTTAAATGGCCCTGGTGAAGCAGAGAGTTCTGGTTCTCTTTTAGTTCATAGACAACTTCTTCACCGACATCTTCTTGAAAAGCAGTTGGAACAGTTACAGTCACAACAACCTCCATCAATTCAGCCTCCTCAAGTTAACTTTCCTGGACAGTATAATCCTGCAGTTCTCTCTCCTAATCATTCATATGGTATACCTGCAAAGCCTGCTGTATCACCTATGAATGTTCTGACAAATGAGACTCAACAATATAATACCTATCCCCCAACACATTTGCAATATAACAACATGCCAACAGAAAATATGAATAATCATAAACTGCATCATATGCATATGTCTCCACCAGCTGGTGCCCAACCTATGCTTTCACCACCACAACAACACGATAACCAGGTGAAAGATTATAAGTGGATGCAACAGCAGTATATTCGTAGACCACAAGAGCCTGTGCTCCTGGGTAATCAGATGCCAAGTTACCCGCCATATACCCCAACACAGCTCCAAACAATGGCAGAAGTGGGTGCACAGATTCCTATGTATCAAGGACCAATAAGTCCAATGGGACATATGCAACAACAAAATATGCTTGACCATAGAAGAGCTCTGGAAGACCAGAAAATGCAAGGATATGCTTTAAAAAATACAGCATTTGAGATGGGAACTCGTATGCAAATGAATGCAAATAATTATCCAAACCAGTTTATTGATGGTCAGTTAATAAGTAACAATGTTATGTCAGCCAGTCACCCTTTCCAAGACTATTCCCCAGAAAGAAGAGAACATGTATTCAAACAACCCTTTCCATATCATGATTATGCATCCCAACAGATTGTTTCTAAAAGTTCCACTAGTTCCAACCTTGGTGTTAGTATAAATTCACCATCTGCAATTCCAAGGACTCCCAGTGATTATACTGATACCTCTACTGGTTATAGGCAAGATATGGCTGAAATTGACAGTCCACAGAAATCATTAATTCCCGGTTTCAACGAACTTGTTGATAGCCTTAATATGTGCCAATCCTGCCAGTTTCTCAGGGAATATGGTATAAACAAACGCTCATGCTCAATGTGTAAAGATCTCAAAGCTGCTCATAGTGTCTTAAATACTCAGTGGACACTCGATAACCAACCTAATATGCAACACTCACCGGGAGCATGTGTAACTTCTTCAAGTGTATATATTGCAAATGACAGCTTGACTTCTTCGTCAACATCCAAAAGATATGAGATTCCTTCTGATAAAATGAGTAGAAGTTTGAATTTTCATAGTTCAGAAAAGATTCTGCAGGCAGATAACTTTAATATGAAGTATGCATCAGTAACTAAAAATACACCCGCTTCTGAGCTTGGTGTAACTTACAATGCAGTCACGAATCATATGAAATCCCAAACCCAAGTTCCCTCAGATCGACATTACCAAAAAATGGCAAATTCAAATAAACTAGTCGAGCATGACATTGGAATAGATATGCGTAACAAAGATAAGCCAAAGTTTGACTTGTGTTTCAGTGGGGAATTATTAGGTAATGGTACAATGCACAAACTTCCAACTACCTCAGAAACATTGATGTCAACTTCAATGGCAGTTTCTAAATCTACAAGTGCTAACTTAGATGTGAATCCTGTAATATCTAAGAACACATATCAATCTAATACAGCTACAGAGAGCATCTTTGAAACGAACTTGGATGAAGTAAAAATTGTGCCGAATATTTTGAAACGTGCAGAGTCTGGAGCACTCTCAGATATAGAGAAATTGTCAGAACCTGAATATGATCCTGCTAATTGTATTAAAAGGTCCCATTCAGAAAGTGAAATAGAAGAAATTGACGGTCTTTGTGAACCTGCTGAAGTAACTGACGTTGATGAAACAGCAGGAACTGGATTAAAAAGGCAATTGACAAGGTGTTTATCAGTACCTGGATGGTATGGAAAAGGGTTGAATTTGAAGAAGAAGAAAAAGTATTTTTAGTATTTGAGCCTTGTTCATGAGAAAACCTGCTTTTGTCATATTCAATGAACACAGACACAGACTATAGTAAAACCTGTCTTAAGTGGGCACTTAAAAATAGACGAAACAAAGATCTTAATGATAAATGGTAGCTTAATGCAGGTCAGGAGTATTGCAGAATGCTCCCCTTGGAGCATTCTGCAATGCTTTTGACCTGCATTAAGCTATAGTCGGTCTTGAAAACCAATTTTGGTCTTCTTTTTGAGTGGTCGCTTAAGACAGGTTTTAGTGTATCTTTCACACATGTGGTGTCTAATAAGTGTCAATGTTATTATATGGGCCTCATAGCAAGAAAGCCTTACTTTGCGGCATTCAAACAATGAAGGTGCAGGCCAGCTTTCACATCTACGCAGTCTGATCAACACCTTTTGTTATTTGCTAACTGGTAAACCACACATTCTTTGGCTTCACATTGCAGATCTGTCTGATCATGGCTCTGTCATTGCATCGTAAGCACTGGAGATCTGGACTTGTCAAAGGCAAAGTTTGGCTCACATGAAACATCGCATTCTAGACACATAAGCTGTACACACGACCAGGCCCCCAAATAAGAGTGTGTAACAAAAATAATTTTCTTATTTCTCAACCAAACCATATGTTGTGGGTACTAAAAAGAACCATCTCGATGAGGCGGTTCTTTTGATCACCCAAAACACATGTATAAATTGATGGATAAGAAAATAATCACAATTTTACACTAAAAAAAATTGGCTTAACTGGCCTTATGCACATGACCACAGGTCTTGTAGAGAGGTGGTGGATAATCCAGGATCAGCAGGACAAGGGTTAAGAGCAAAAAAGATATAACTATTTGATTCATAGATCGAGATAAGGAAGTTTTATTTAATCGTAAAATTGTAATTATTTTCTTACCCATCAATTTAAACATGAATTTTTGGTGCAGAAAAAAAATGTCTCATTGAGACGGTTCTTTTGAGCACCCACAACAGATGTTTTGGATGAGAAATAAAGAAAATAATATTACAATACACACTCTTATCTGGAGGCCTGTATATGCAAACTTATTTAAAATGTTTGATTAATTATGTTAGCTTTTCTACAATAAATAGACTTCCATAAATCTTAGAATCACTATTCAGTTGTATTTTGATTCTTAATTTATTGCTATAATTATGCTTATTATGAATATACCTGTAGCTCTAATGAGCTTATTAATAATTTATTGGAGAATGGTTAATGTGCTAAAGTTCTAAACACTTTTATTTTATTAATCTTTTCATTTCTTTGATTTACAATCTGCATGAATTGGGATATTCGGACATTCATGAGCATAGCCTAAGTTGAGAATATTATGTGGATGTGTGACATGTCATACCATGAGGAGCACAGTAGCTCAGTGGTAGAGTGTTATGCTTGGGATTGAAGGGCCACTAGGTCGAGACTCACCAGAAACACTGTGTAGTGTCCTTGAGCAAGACACTTTATCCTCTGCTTAGTACTGGAACAACCCAGGAAGACAGGAAATTATTCTGACATGACTTGAAAATCATTGACTGGGATGTAAAGCATAGTTTTGTTTGTTTTGATCATTTCCATCCCAGTCAACAATTTTTCAGTCATGTCAGGATGGGTCTTCCTGGGTTGAACCAGTACTAAGCAGAGGTTAAAGTGTCTTGCTCAAGGACACAACACAGTACCTCAGGTGAGACTTGAACCTGCAACCCCTTTATCCCGAGTAAAGCAGTCTACTCCTGGGCCACCTCCACCACATCCCCCACCACATCCCCCCAAAAAAACGCACAAAAAAACCCACAAAACATACAAGCAAATTTGCATCTTGAATATAGTAATAAAGAAAGAATCCTGGGATAGTTATTAATAAACCATGACAATATATTTACTTGTAGTAATTAGGCCTTGTCACAAGAAAACTTGATTTTGTTGCATGGAAACAACAAAGATGCAGACCAGCCTGCACATCTGTGCAGTCTAATCAACACCTTTGTTATTTGCTTTTCAGAAAGTCTAACAGCTAAACTCATTACATGCAGAATTTCAACATTCTAGATAGTTTCTCTAGCTGAGCAGGCTGATTTGACCCTTACCTGGTCGCAAACCCCAAAGACAATTTTCCCGCGACAAGGCCCTATTGTCACTCTACATTTCTTACTTTTCCAAGAAACATTTTGTTAATGTGCTCATTTAGAAGCATCTTGAGAGACTCTTCCAATGTGTACAAAAACGATTATTATATTGTAAGAGAAATCAGAAAGAAATAATTACAAGTGGTATTATAATGACATTTTACTTTTCAATGGATAAGTTTGCATAAAGTGGGTTTAATTTTTCTGCATTTACATTGATTCCACCGATGCTTGAAAAATGTAGCACCAAATGTGAAACCAATATTAAATGTGTTGCTATGCCCATGGAATTGAAGGACACACGATCAATGCCACCCTTAGATATCTGATTAACATTGTTTCAGGAGAGAAAATTACATTGGGCTGCGACACAAGAAAACCTGTCTTCAGGGTTTCCGAACAAGTTAGGCTCAATCAAACCAGTCTGCTCAGCTACAGAGACTAGTCAGAATAATGAAATTTTGTATGAAGCAAGCTTAGATGGTATACTTTGCAGGTAGCGAAAAATAAAGGTGCTGATCAAACTATGCTGATGCACAGGCAGGTATGCACCTTTGTTTTTCACATGCAACAAAGCCAGGTATTCTCACGAGGTGGCCTGTTTTATAGGTGAAAACACCAGACTAATTTTATTTGTGGTAATTACAGAAAGTGAAACCCACTATCTGATACTGTGGAATCTCGTTAATTCTAAGTTCTTAGGACCAGAATTTTTAGTAGTTCCAATCATAGGCTAAGGCCAAAACCTTGATAGATAACTTTACATGCATGTGTAACCCTATGTAGACTGATAGTCCATTGTATATATTGAGGGTAACAGACTATAATTTCCAAAAATAATATTTTTCCTCTGAAGATAGATTTTGTTTTAGCAAACAGGGAAGACTCTGATGAAATGCCATATTCTGCAGCATTTTATCTGGGTCTTCACTATTTGCAAAACTACCCAGTTTGCAAAGAGTCTAAGAATGACTTCAATCATATATGGAATAAGTACCAAAATCTCATGGGTGGCCTCAAAAGTTTATTCTATAAATTTCTGTGGAAATGGTGGTTTGGGAAGTGCATAATTGCTTTTTTATGTATATGTTGGGGAGGGATCAGAGAGATTTATTGCTTATACTAGACTTGTTAAAGTAATGAATTTTAATTTAACATTTAAAATGGTTAGCAGGGTATCATGCTGTTCAATGTTTTATATGTGTGTGTGTGTGCATGTGTATGCTCCATATGTGTTTTATTAGTCGGTGTGTAGATGCATAGAATATTTATGCGCTGATAACATTAAAAAAAAAGAGGACAAATTTTCTGAACTATTTGTGTGCTGGAAAATTTTTCATGCTTTTTATGCCCCCAAAGGAATTTTGGGAGGCATATAGTAATCGCACTCTCCGTCCGTCTGTCCCACTTTGTGTCCGGTGCATATCTCCTGTGTTCTTTGAGGTAGGAATTCTAAATTTGGTGTGTGGATGCATCTTGGGATGGCGGAATGTAGCATACTATTTTTGGGTCACTGTGACCTTGACCTCTGACTTAGTTTTTATAATAATCACAATGTCCGTCCGTCTGTCCGACCCGCTTCGTGTCCGGTGCATATCTCCTATATTCTTTGAGGTTGGAATTTCAAATTTGATGTGTGGATGCATCTTGGAATGGCGGAGTGTCACGTACCATTTTCAGGTCACTGTGACCTTGACCTTGACCTCTGACCAGTTTTTAGAAAAATCGTGTTCGGAGCATATCTCTCATATTATTTGAGGTAGGAATTTCAAATTTGGTTTGTGGATGCATCTTGAGATGAGGAAGTGTCGCGTACCTTTTTTGTGTCACTGTGACCTTGAACTTGACCTCTGACCTAGTTTCTAGAAACTGCATTGAGTCTGGTGCATATTCCTATATATTCTTTGAGATAGGAATTCCAAATTTTGTGTGTGGATGCATCTTGAGATGGCGGAGAGTCGCGTACGATTTTGGGTCACTGTGACCTTGACCTTGACCTCTGACCCAGTTTTTAAAATAATCGTGTCCGGAGCATATCTCTTATATTATTTGAGGTAAGAATTTCAAAATTTGGTTTGTGGATGCATCTTGAGATGAGAAAGTGTCGCGTACCATAATTGGGTCACTGTGACCTTGAACATGACCTCTGACCTAGTTTCTAGAAACTGCATTGAGTCTGGTGCATATTCCTATATTCTTCGAGATAGGAATTCCAAATTTTGTGTGTAAATGCATCTTGGAATGGCCGAGTGTCACAAACCATTTTCAGGTCACTGTGACCTTGACCTCTGACCTAGTTTATAGAATAATCATGTGGGGAGCATATCTCTAATATTATTTGAGCTAGGAGTCTCAAATTTGGTGTGATGATCCATCTTGGGATGAGGAAGTGTAGCAAACCATATTTGGGTTACTGTGACCTTGAACTTGACCTATGACCTAGTTTTTAGAATAATCCTGTCCGGAGCACATCTCTTGTATTATTTGAGGTAGGAATCTCAAATTTGGTGTGTGAATGCATCTTGGGATGACGAAGTGTCTCAAACCACAATTGGGTCACCATGACCTTGAACTTGACCTCTGACCTAGTTTCTAGAAACTGCATTGAGTCTGGTGCATATCTCCAATTTTCTTTGAAATAGGGATTCCAAATTTGGTGTGTAAATGTATCTTGAGAACGGAATGTCACATACCATTTTGGATCACTGTGACCTTGACCTCTGACCTAGTTTTAAGAAGTATTGTGTTCGGAGCATATCTCTCATATTCTTTGAGGTAGCAGTTCCAAATTTGGTGTGTGTATGCATCTTGGGATGGGAAAGTGTCATTTACCATTTTCAGGTCACTGTGACCTTGATCTCTGACCTAGTTTCAATAATAATTGTGTCAGGAGCATATCTCTTATATTATTTAGGATTGGAATCCCAATTTTGGTTTGTGAATGCATCTTGGGATGGTGGAGTGTCTTGTACCATTTATGGGTCACTGTGACCTTCACCTCTGACCTAGTTTTAGAAAAATTGCGTCCTGAGCATATCTCTTATATTATTAAAGGTAGGAATCCCAAATTTTGTGTGTGAATGCAACTTTCAATGGCGGAGTGTCAAATACCATTTTTGGGTCACTTTGACCTTGACCTCTGACCTAGTTCGTTGAATTATTGTGTCCAGAACATATCTCTTATGTTATTTGAGATGAGAATCCCAAATTTGCTGTATGGATACATCTTTGGATGCTGATGTGTCGCATACCATTTTTAGGTCACTGTGATCTTGACCTATGACCTAGTTTCTAAAATAATCGTGTCTGGAGCATATCTCCTATAATATTTGATGTAGGAATCCCAAATTTGGTGTGTTGAATCCTCTTGGGATGGCGGAGTGGTGCATACCATTTTTGGTCACTTTTACCTTGACATTGACTTCTGGCCTCATTTGTAGGTTTTTCCTGTCTGGAGCATTTCTCCTATATTACAGCTAACTTTCTTCGAATGTGTCTTATGCTAGACCAATTCCTTTGGGGGCATTCGTCATGTGACTGTGACATTTCTTGTTGTGTTCTGCAGTAGATTTTTAAATGTTAACTTTCAGTTTGGATCCAGATCAGGCCAGACAATTTGCTGTACCTAGGACAGAGACTGTAAAACTTTTTTCATGCTGAACTCAGCTGAGCATGAAATTTCAACTGCTTGTAGAAAGAAAATTAATGAAAAATTACAAATGTTTCCTGCTTCAAACACTTGGATGTTGTATTTATCCTGCTTATAAATTTTATTTATGCACGGAATAAATTTCGTGCTCAGTTGAGTTGAGCATGAATTTTTTGTTATAACCTCGGGGTTTGATCTGGGTCTGTGCTGTTTGCAAAAATTTTCAGCAGGGCAAGGAAAGAGTTGAAATTGTTGATGTTCTGTACAGTAAAACCTGTGTAAAACAGCCACTCTCAAAAAGACCGAAAATTGGTTTTCAAGACCAATTATCGCTTAATGCAGGTCAAAAGAATTGCAGAATGCTCCCCTTGGAGCATTCTGCAATACTTTTGACCTTCATTAAGCTACCATTTGTCATTACAATCTTTGTTTTGTCTATTTTTGAGTGGCCGTTATACACAAGTTTAATGTATATTCTGTTTTGGTAATTATGTGCTAAGTAGTAATGTATGAAAATGAGACATTGAGAACTTACATGTACATATTAATATTTGTTAGTTTTATTTAAACCTATCATGGGAAGGATTCTCTTGTTGATGATACCTTATATGTTCTAATAAGTGCCCAAGGGCTGAAATATACAAGCATGTGTAGGAGAAAAGTCTGTTGATAATTTTTAGGCAAAAATCTGTGATTTTAATGATATTTATGCCGTCGGCAGTGTCCCCTTAATTATATAATCGGTCCCGATAGCCTAGTGGTTAAGGCATCCGCTTCGGGAGGTCTAAGGTTCAAACCCAGTGTCAGCCGCAGTGGGTTTCATTCTGATATGGCCGGTTGGTGAGCCGCCAGCTAGTTAAACGAATGGTTACTAATTCCTAGCCTGCCTGGTGCCTGGCAAAAGGATGGGATTTGGGAAGTAAATGTGACAAGTCGAGGAGTCTCATAAGTCAGAAATGGTTGGCCCTTTCAGTAGGGGTGACAATATAATAAACAAGCACTTTACTTATATCCTGTCAATAATTTTTAAATGAAAATTATGTCGAGTTATTATGTCAGCTGTGAATATTAAAATGCACTCCAGATTTTTTTCTATCATGAAGACACACAGTATGAATCCAGATCAGACAGCTCCTTTAGGAGCAGTCTGTTCTGGATTCATACTGTTTGCATTTTAGGCTACTCCGGGAGGCTACCAATTACCGAAGTACATCAGCAGATGAGAAAGTAGATGACAATAGTAGTAAATGGCTGGAAAAGGTTTAAAGTGTCTTAGTTCAGTAGTTACAGCTTAGTCAGGAACTGCAAGTTCAGCTAATAATAGGAATTCAGTTTAAGTGCATGTAGAAAGTAGAGAACTTATCTTTCACTAGGAAAATACAGGAATAGCATTATGAAATAGGAGAGTGTCTAAGGAAGTATTGATTCCTATACTTAACTACTAAAGAAACCTGATACTCACTGTAAGTCAATTTTTTGGTAGTAAATGAATACGATGCACACTTGTCTTTCCATTGCATAAAGTTGAACAATGGTAGACTAAGATGCACTGTGATAATTTGAAAAACTGAACTAATTTCAGACGTCAGCTATCAAAACGTCACATAACTCCTAAAATCAATTTTTGCAAGAACAAAGAAATCACACAAAATTCACAACAAAACCGCTTTAGTGTGATTCTTTGCTATTTCATTGACATCTTCTGGGCATTCAAATAAAGCATGCATCCATTGTTCAACCCAGAAGCATATTTCCGATTTCTTAACGTCATTTTTAAGTTTTCATCGTTTTATGAGCTTTAAAGAAGGACTGCCACTTAATCAACTTTTTTCACTTTGTATGATGTTTGGAATGCATTTTGACAATGTTTCAGTCCCTTTGAACTCCGTAGCTGCCGCCTACGTCCATTTAGCGACGTCAAGTGTTACAGTTTCATGCACATATGTGCATACTGCAAAGCTTGAAATTCCTATGCCATTAAAGTAAAGTGTAGCCAATTGGCACTATAACAAAGTAGTCAGCACACACTACACTGCGACATACGTTGACAAAGAACAAACGGTAATTAGCCATTGTTTACGTTGTTTCTTAATTGACATTCAATTTGGTTTATTCGGCTTTTACCCTTTAACGTGATGCGAAACATAAGTTCTGATTCTTGAAAATGCATTCGGTTACAATGATTGTTTGACTGCAAGTCATTTCAGTTCCTAGAAATTGCTTAAACAAAGGAAAAACGCACTACCGTTTTGACAACGTCAAAAGCACAACAAAAAAAACATATCATTCTTCACAGCTAGAAATTGCAAATTTTTTAAAATGCACTTTTATCTGTACAGGTATTGGCCTTGCATACATGAAAAAAAATTCAAAAAATATCTAGACATACACTCACGAGGCAAAAGTAATAAAAACGGTATTTTTGACGTCATGACGTCATGTTCTATATTTGATAAATATATTTTTTTGAAGAATACTTTCTAATGTCTTGTTTTTAAAATAAGTATATCAGCTTAGCTCTATAATTCGTAATTTACTAGTTTGAAGCAACTGGAAAGTGTCAGGTTTCTTTAGTAGTTCAGTATATACAATAATGGGCAGGAGGTCTGGACATCTTCACAAGCCAAGGGTACTAAGTCCACTTTCTAACACACTTCGCATGCATAGGCAATACTTAACTATCTGGTTATATGAAACAACAAAGTCACAGTTTTGAAAGCGTGAGAAAAGCGCATTCTAGCTGACGTCAATTGCCACTTCAAAATGACATCAGTCAGATGGTGTAACATCGTTTTGACACCTGAAAGACGTTACAAATACATGTGAACGTATGCAAAACAGTCCAACTATTGGCGGGATTTTTAGTGCAATGGCAGAAAGTTGGAAGAAGCTGAAGACTTCAAATGCGTTTTCCTCATGAATTGAAATAGATCAGCTTTAGTGCATGAATTGTTGAGTAATTATTCACTGCTAGTCAGTTCTAGGAAGGTAAATCTCTAATGCTGCACGCTCGTGATTTGACCTTTTTAACTACTGACTTCAAAATAGTGAATTATTACTCAAAAATTCACTGATAGAGCTGGTCTATTGCATGCACTGGTATGGAACGAAGTGGACTTAGTACCCTTGGCCTGTGAAGATTGAGGTCTGGAAGGACCATGTGAATGTTTCTGACCTTGTGTCGAATATTTTTCAGGATTGGAACTGTACTGAGCATGGACTTTATAAAAATGAATATGGAATGTTTGCTGAACATTAAATGCTTTTGTACACAGTCTGATCAGAATGTCAATGACATATTTTTTATTATAATGCCAATCTTGAGCTCCCCTTCACTCTATAAATAGCCTTCTCTTTACAAAACAAACAAAGAGGCATGTGGGCCTAGTGAAGACAGATCCATCTAGGCTAATTCTGATCAGAGTCTTCACTGTCTGCCTGAACAGATAATGGATCCTTACTTTAGAGTGCATATTGAAGACTGATCAGCTGGGCATAAATTTGCATTAGAAAACAAAAGTTGAGGACAGACTAGAATAACTTGGACAATTTTACAAAAGAATTATAGGAAAATGACCATTTCATTTTACAATGGAATTATAGGAAAATGACCATTTCATTTTACAAAGGAATCATAGGAAAATGACCATGAAATGGTAATTATACTATAACTTTTTTGTAAAAGTCCATGATTCGAAACTGTGGGCCATAACATGACTGTTGTCTATCCAAATCTTTGTGTTATAAAAAGGAATACACTGTATGAACGCTATTCCAAATTATCCTTACTTTTCTATCACTAGTTATCAAATACACATTGGATATTATAAATATAATCAACAATTAACCATACACCATTAGCGCAGAAAAAAGAAGCACAGTGACTCAGTGGTAGAGTGCTTGTCTCGAGATCGAGGGTTTGCGGGTTAGAGCCTCACTGATGTCCTTGAGCAAGACTTATTTTTCCTTGCTTAATTCAGGTTCAACCCAGAAAGACCTGTCCCGACATCAGTGAAAAATTGTTGACTGGTACATAAAGAATCAAATCAAACAAACAAAATTAGCGCCAAAAAAGACATTTATTCATTTTTTGTTTGATTGAGATGATGCCTTATGTCCCAGTCAGCAAATTTTCAGTCATGTCGAACAAGTATTAAGCACTGGTTTGAACCAGTATGAAGCAGTGAGGATATATTGTTTTGCTCAAGGACACAGCACTGTGCATACAGTGAGGCTGAAACCAATTGCAAGTCCAACACTTTTACCACTGAGCCACTGGGCTAAAATGTTGGCAACATTTTAACTAAAAATGAAAAAAAAACCTTCTCTTTTTTGTTGGTATTATTAGACTTTTCGCTTACTGTAAAGGCAGCACCTCATAAATGCGTAATTAGGACTGGTCAACCTTAGACATAAGTAAAAGCGGAAACGAGGCGTGTTTTTATTCAAAAGTAACTGTATCATCTTGCGCCATTACCTCAGTATAGACGCAAAACACATTATTTATTAAGTCTTTAAATAGCAAACAAAATAACTGCATCTGAAAATATCTGTTTAACATAAGCATAGAGGCAAACATTGTGGACCCAGATCAGACTGCTCCTACAGGAGCAGTCTGATTTGGGTCCACACTGTTTGTCTATAAGGCTTCAAATATTTTAGTGGACGACAAAAAAACATACATTTTGTGATTACGCGCTTTAAGGGTTAATAAATGTGAGTTCAGAGTGTATACGGTTAGGATTGCAGGTTTGCGCGGCCCAAACAACTTATTTATTCTTCACCAAATTATAAATAGAACCTGAATTCCCTTGTTTAGCAGATGAAATAGCCGAACCACGCCCAGATATGAATATTAAAGTTGCTGCCCTTACAGTAAGCGAAAAGTCTATTAATAACAGGATTTCTGATTTCTGGTTTTATCAACATACTGATTCATGATTGTAGTTTCTATATCAAATGCTTATTTAAGCATTTTAGGGAATAACTGGCCATTTGGGTCTGCCAAGAGGGCATTTAGAGTTTGCTCCTCTGTTCATTAGAGTAACATATTTTTCTCACACATCATGCATGTTCTTTGGTAAAGTAATTTATAGTAAGATATTGAGATAAAAATAAAACAGATTTCAATAGATATAAGATTGTGTTGAGTATTTTCTTTCATTGTTCAAGTGTACATGTATATGCAAATGATGAAAATTGTTTATAGCAACCAACCAACGAGTTGTTGCCGCGAAGCGGCAACAACGAGGGTTGGTTGCTGTTACGATTAGAGGCTCTGTTCTGTTCTATTCATCTGCTATATGAAGACCTGATTTCCGTTCTGTCAACCGAGAGTTCCGGTATCTATACGGAGTCGATTCGATCGAACTAAAAACCTTATTCTACCGTTTAAAAATGTGCCGTAATCATCATGAACATTGAAAAAATACAAAAAGTAAAAGTGAATCCCGAAGATGCTAGTTTTGTTGATATTTAAGTTATAATTTTAGCCCAGAGACTTAGGGATTTTTTCGATCACCAGGAGCTTTAACGTTAACGATAGCTCTTTTAAGCAAGCGGCTGTGTGATCCCCATGACGTGACGTCACAATACTTCTAACATTACGTCACGACGTAACGCCAACTGACACGTGCATCGTCGCGCCTTTGAAAGAGGCAGCAACATGAGATTTTCAACAATGTGATATGTGCGACCAGCAAAGACTCAGATCAGCCTGCGCATACACGCAGTCTGATCAGAGCTTTTGCTAGTCGCTTGAATTCTCTATGCGTGTTATGCTATTGACTGAACATCATTTAGGAGGCTGCACAGGCTCGTCTGAGTCTACACTTGTCAAGCCGTGTCCCTTTTCTCCTTTTGATATTTTTCTTTTAGCGTACCTCTGATGCGACAATACAAAACGTTGCACATGTCATAAATCATGTAAATAGACCTTGCAAGCAATCACAGAAATATGGGTTATGGGTCGCGTCGCGAGAAAACCTAAGGTAGTTGCATTTCAACAACAAAGGCGCAGACCAGACTGAGCGGACGCGCAGTCTAATAAGCGACTTTGTTGTTCAATCTCTGGAAAGTATAAATGATAAACTTGCTATACACACAAAATTTCAGCATTCTAGCTAATCTCTGTAACTGAGTAGGTTGGTTTGAGGCTTACATGGTCGAAAACCCCGAAGACAGGTTTTCTCATGTTGAGACTCATTTTTCAAAGCCATGGTAATTTCTGTGATCCAGTTTTGTTTTGCTTTTTTTCTTCTTATTATTCTAAAGTTTAAATCGTTGTGAATTCATATAATATGAACATTATTCTGTCAAGGATATACAAGCACTGCCTGTTCCAATTTAGCCCAAGAGTTTTCGGTTCCCTCAACGGTCATTTGCCGTAAAGAAGCCTGGACCCCGGGCCTCGACCATGTGTACAGAGAAGTGTTTTGCCGTCTTGGTTCGACATTAGGGTCTGGCTTCATTACGATGAAGCCAAAGATCTCACGTTTTGTCACCAACAAGGGGAGTCGTCAAGGAAAGGTGCGCAGCTAAAATCTAGATGAAGCCTGCTTGAAAAGACGCTATCACACCAGGTAGACGGCAATCGAAAACGCCAATACTATCGAGGAACGTAGATCAAAAATCGTTATAAACAGAGTTTTCGATTGCCATTTGTCGCCACACTTGCAACAAATGGCAATCGAAAACACTGTTTCTATCGATTTTTGATCCGCGTTCGTCGATTGTTGACAGCGTTTTCGATTGCCGCCTACCCGGTGTGGCTATAGTGTATATCTTTTCGAAACCACAACCCAAGGATCAGTGCTAAAAGTCCTCTGACAAAAACCTGCGGAGACATATGTCAAAGTAACGTGCTGACGAAAAAAGTGGAAATCGTAACTGTCTAAAAAGGATTTTGTCCTGCATTCGGTTTCTCACTCTACAAGGAAAATCTTTTCTGGCCACAAAAACATGATCCATAGCGACTGCAATCTAGTCCCAAACGCATTAAAACCCATTTCAACGACCATAGAAACGCTCAAAATAAAAAATAAATATCGGGGGAGACCCCTAACGATAGGGTGGAATGATTACCCATTCGTGCTCTCCACCCTTTCGTGCCGTCGGCACTTGACGGTTTCTTCTGTCGGACCACTTTGAAATACACAGTAACGGCCCTGAGTCTGAGCTGACCTCAAGGCGCTTAGAACTATATGTGACGTTTTCTTGTTCTTTTGTCACTTTCCCATAAGGTGTTCTGGGTCAGGTGTGGTACTGTATTGATTCCTGACATTTGCCTTCTTCCTTACTTTTTATACTCACACGAGTACCGACTCACAAGAAATACCGTTTTCTGTGCTATCCTCTCAGATCAAATAGTGGTTGGTGGCCCATTAGGTGTGCCTATTTCATATTATATATTTTAATAGAGTCGTTATTAGTTAGAGAAGTGATGGTATCAAAATAGAAATCTGTTTACTGCCAAAATAAAGATATTGGGGCATATATATATACTGAGGAAAAATAGTTTAGCAATTATTTATAATGGGGTTTCCCATAGGTGATCTTCGAAGCATTAGATTTTTTTAACTGGCAGGTTCGCAAACATGTCAGTTGTTTGAAAATGACCTAATGGCTACCCGCAAGTGGTCAAAAGAAACAAAATCCGACTTCATAGTGAGGATTTGATCTGCTGAGCATTTTAATTTCAAACGTTATTCAATTGAAAGGGAGGTAATTTGGAAAAATACGATTTTCAACTAAAAGCTGTACAAAAAGGGTGAACATAACATTCAGTTTTAAACCGTTTTTCACTTTCTTGGTTTTGGATCTAACCATTGGACAGAAAAATGAAACTTTTCGTCGAAAACTATTCGCAGTATTGCCAGATAAGCTGTTTTAACAAGGGGGCATAAAACCAGACTTTACATAATGTGAAATGTCAACCTGTTAATGTCATCGTACTCGTGAATGTTTGTCAACATATATTTTTGACACTATGAAATTAAAAGTCTTATTTACTCTAAACTGCGAATCCTCAAAGTAAATTGCTAAACTTTTTTCCCTCAGTATATATACTGAACACCTGTAAATGAGCACTTTAGCAAACATTGAAGACCTCGATGAAATACCGCAATATGCAGCATTTCATCTGGGTTTTCATTGTTTGCTTGGATTAAAGAAATCTTTAGGGACTGAAGTACATCTAAATTTTGTAATTTTAAACAGTGACCCCTTGATATGTAGACTGAACCATCCCACTCTCATTGTATCAAATCCAGAGAGATTAATTTATTGGTCTATAAAAGGATATTTAATACCATCGATCTGCATTAATTGCTGGTTCTCAGTTTACAGGATGGTCAGTAATGAAAACACAGGTAACCAGTACCACCACCACCACCCCGCTAAACACCTGGTATGGGGGCACTGGTTAACTGTGTTAAGCTCACCTGAGCAGAAGGCTCACGATGAGCTATTGTGATCGGTCTTTGTTCGTCGTCTGTAAACTTTTCCTTTAAACGACATCTCCCCCTGAACCACTGACCCATAATGCCCTATACCAAAAATTGCATAAATGGTTCTGCTCCGCTGAACAGGAGGGCAGGCAGAACTCTAGATAAGAAATATTTTAAACAATATCTCCTCCTGAACCACTGATCAAAATTCAAAATAATTTCACAGAATTGTTCCTCATGATGCCTCTACTAAAATTGCACAAATGGTTACGCTTTGCTGAACAAAAGGGTTGCCAGAGTTCTAAGATAAAAAATACCTTTAAAGAATATCTCCTCCAGAACCACTGGTCCATACTCTAAATAATTTCACAGAAATGTTCCTCATGATGCCTATTACCAAAATTGTATAAATGGTTCCGCCCCCACGAACAAAGGTGCTACCAGAGCTCTAGATAAGAAATGTCTTTAAATTGCATCTCCTAAACCACTGGTCCAAATTCAAAACAATTTCACATTATTGTTCCTCATGATGCCGTCTACCAAAATTGCTCAAAATGGTTCCGCTCCACTGAATAAAAAGTGACGACTGAGCTCTAAATATGAAATATCTTTAAACAACATCTCCTGAACCACTGGTCGCAAATCTAAATAATTTCACAGAAAGGTTCGGCATGATGCCTTCTACCAAAATTGCATAAATGGTTATGCTCCATTGAACAAAGGGACCCTCAGAGCTCTAGATAAGAAATATCTTAAACAACTTCTCCTGAATCACTGGTGCAAATTCAAAATAATTTCAGAGAATTGTTCCTCGTAATGCGCTTTACCAAAAATTGCCCTAATTGTTCCGCCCCGCTGAACAAAAATGGCCTCCAGAACTCTAGATAAGAACTATATTAAAACTACATCTCCTCCTGAGCCACGGGTCCAAATTCAAAATAATTTCACAGAATTATTACTCATGATGGAATCTATCAAATTGCACAAATGGTTTGGCTCGGCCAAATAAAGGGGCCGCCAGAGCTCTAGATAAGAAATGTCTTTAAATGACATCTCCTTAACCACTGGTCCAAATAAAATAATTTCACAGAATTGTTCCTAAAATGCTCTACCAAAATTGCACATATGGTTCCGCTCCGCTGAACAATGGAGTCACCAGAGCTCTAGATGAGAAATGTCTTTAAACGACACCAGGCTCATGGTAAAGCTTCTAGCCCTTAAAGCATCTTCCAAATTTCATCTTAAATGCTGCCTGATTTTAAAAGTCGTCTGCTGCATATTTTGACTAGCATCGTTTGACATATGTATTATGTATGTTGTCAAACAGCCTGGACCCAGATCAGAGCAGTCTGATCTGGGTATACACTATCAAAAAGCTACTGAAACATTTCAACAGCCGGCTTTTGTTGTGGCGCTTAAGGGGTAGTTTACTAAAGACTCTGGCATCTGTCCAGCTGTCAGCATTTTCGATTTGATTCAATTCATCACAAAAGGCCAATGACCTTGTGCTTTGGTATGTGGACTCTACTTTACATTGACCTACTTTAAGGCAAGGTCAAATCAACCAAGTCTAACACTGACCCACTTTAAAGCAAGATCAACTTAACTTATGAACTTATATGGAACAAAGCATATTGAAAAAAAGTTTATTTTGATAATTGTTGAAGCCAAGTTGATTTTACTGCACAGTTTCGCCAAAGCCTCGGCTAATGAGTAACCCAATCGATACCAAAGGTCAAGGTCATTTTTCAGCCAACTTCACTTTTATTGAAATACAATAGATACATTTAAGCATATTTTTATGTACATGTAGACAATTCACAAAGTTTACTCAAATGATCAGATCCTAAGTTTATTGTTTGTTTGTTTCTTTTGTTGCTTTACGTCCCAAGTCAACCGCTATGGTCATTTCACCTAACCACGCTTTTTCCTGGACAAGCTTGAACAAGCAGTTAACCAGTACTTCGTGCACATACTTTCGCTTGTACTTGAATGATTCAGCGGAAGGGAGGAGAATGACCGTAAAATTATTTCATGACCAATCTCCACGAAAGATCCTAAGTTTACCTTGGCCAAGTTAAACCATATATTAGGGTATATTGTGACTCATTGTCAGGTGAATACTACAGAACCTTATTCATGAGACAGTTCACAACATTCAGGAATAGGACAGTATAATTTGGAAATTCTAATTTTTACTTAAAACAACATACATTTATAGTTGGGGTCATCGCGCAATAAGGTCATTTTTGGGGTGTTTTTCTAACAACACTGTTTGTATGGGTGTAGTGCCATATATTACCTGGTGTACAATGTGGAGGCTGTATTTGACTATGTTTTGCTGCTCACGTCATCTTCAAATATGGTCTGTAATTACACAGGAATGCACGGAAAACAGTGATATACAGCTTACCGGGCATTACTAATATTTCGATAATTATTTCCAAAGAGGAGCGCAGTGGTAGAGTGCTCGACATGAGATCGGGAGTGGTTGGTTTGAGCCTTACTGGAGGCACTGTGCTGTGTCTTAAAGCATGGCACTTTATTCTCTGATTATTACTGGTTCAGACACAGGAAACGTCCCGACATGACAGTAAAATGTAGACTGAGACGTTAGGCGTCATCACAAACAAGCAACAGTATGCAAAGGTTATAGATCATATATAACAATTATAAAGGAATTAAGTGGGAACGAGCATAGCGAGTAAACCACTTAATTCCTTTATAATTGTAACATATGATGCTTGACCTACTTATAGTTTTCTACTTTTCAACTTAGTGATTTACTAATAATAGATATTACAAATATTGACAAAATATGTGATTGAGTTGACCAAAAATTTAAATTTCTGTGTAATCTGATTGGTTTTGAAGCTTAGGAAGGGGCGGAGTAAACTATAAAGTATCCATATCTTGACTTCAAAATCAAACTACGATGCGCCCCTTGCATATACACTGTAAATAATATCTAAATTACTATGGATTCGCATGATCACAGATTTGAATGTTTAATTTATATTATTGATTTTATAATATTCCATTTTTTCTATCCTATGCTAGGATTCATTTTCGATTGATTTCGGATAATAGAAACTAGTCACAAAGGCATAAATATTTATTACCTTCAAGTAAATTTACTAGCCCGTATAATACACATAAAGCAATAGCTAGCTTAATTGTGCTTTAATATTTGTATAGTTGGCTTTTCCCCAGGATTAGATTTATCGGTTTATTTTTCGTAGAATATGTGCCTTATTATTTGTACTATTCGTAACCACTTGAAATGTTAAGCAAAAGCATTTTTCTTCTTTATGAAATGAGGGAATAGTTGGTGTGTATGAGGGGGGTGGGGTAACATAATGAACAGTACATACCCGAAACATACTTAATTTATATGTGGTCCTATTTGGCATTGGTAGAAAACCTTTAACACAGTGAAAATAACATAAATGTACACTAAAATAATAGCAGCCTGGACGCCATCTCTTTTTGTACATGTATAAACATGAGAAACGAGCTTTACTTGATATAGTTTTCCAATGACAAATACTATTATTTATTTTTTTCAAATTAAATGTTGCTGCAGTTTTCTCCTAATCTATACAATCGAACAAAACAGCTCCACTGCACTATATATTTGAAAATAAACATTAGGTCTGGCCTTGGTATACATGTATATTGTACTGTCACATACGTAAGAAGCAGAGGGGCGCTAACGTTGGTCAACAGAACTGTATATAGATGCACGCCGAATAGATTCCAGATCGAACGTCTACTTAACCCTAAAGCGCCAGTTACAACTGCAGCAGACGACAAAAGTTGCGACATTGTTTCTAATTTAGGAAAAAATGTTACATGAGAATCGTCTGCCAGCAGACGATTCTCATGAAATATCATGCCTTATTTTAAATTGTCATCTGCTGCAAAATATAGGTGGCGCTTTAAGGGTTAAATTACGTCTGCTGCATGTAATCAAGTGCACTTCAGACTTGATTTTATCATGGAAGCAAACACTATGAACCCTGATCAGAACCGGATCTACAGCGTTTGCTAGATAGGTTACCTAAGTACAATATAAGCAGACAAGTTGGCAGACGACACAAGAAAATAGTGAGTCTCGGCTTGGTGCCTAAATTCCATTCATCGCGGTGCGGTTCAATTTTAAAGATCTATTATTTAAACTTCTTAAAAAGGTAGACATTCAAACAAAGCAGTATTACTCCAGCAAAAATGATTACCTATTGATATATACATTTTGTTTTAATCAACTTCAAATCATATATTATTGGTGTACATTTGAATCGCCTCGTGGAGGCGATTTAAACGGATACCCTTATTTTATACTTGGGTTTCAGAATAACGGAAACGCAGAGTTTAAGGTCAACCCATGTGCTTATCTGGACTGTTGCGCGAACAAGGAAGTATTGAAGATCAAAACAATTCAATAGTCATTGTATAATAGGGTATGTTTAAATAGATTTATAGGAATTGTTGACAGACCATTGGAACATGTGTACGGGGAAAGAGTCGGTTTTGGCAGAACTCTGAGCGGATACCAAAATGATTCTGATATATCTCTGCACATTATCTCTTGTGTTTGGAATCGTTTCATCTGCAAGTAAGTATTTTCTATTTTGTTTACACTATATTTTTTTAAAAGGTCTAATTTTAATGGGCATAGAATCGTCACAGATATGCATAACGGCCGTGCCTAAAGCCGCGTCCATTGCTACTATTATATTGCTGAGAAAAATATAATTAAAAAATGTCAGCCTCTACAATATTTTGTACATTTTATGCGACTTAAATCTGCATTGAATTTAATATTTGTTTCATTATTTTACCTTTTCTGCGAGAAAAAAAAATCACAAAAAAATCGATAAAAGAGCTACGGATGTCATAATGACGTCGCCTGTTTGTCCGTCTGGAGTTTTAGGAACCTTTTGGTCTTTTGTGCATTCTCGGTTTAAATTCTGTAAACCAAAATCGACTCGGTTTTTATGAAGCATCAGCCTGAACTTCATATCACAGATTGGATCGATCCTCCGCCGGGACTCGGAAACTTTCTTTGGTGGTAATTATTTTTTCTCTCCCAACATGAGCGCGACATTCAGTTTTGCATGTACTTCTTTGGCATAAACATGACCTGGTCTTAAGGTTATAAAGCATGTTTCGTGCTTAACTCTACTATGCATGAAATTTTTTGTCCACAAATATTTAGATGCCAACGATTGTTGACGCTTTAACATTTGTTAGTAGGATATACAATAGACATATGCGATTTTAAGCAGGAATAACACATTTAATTTTGAGTATTTTAGATTGATGAGCAGTTGAATTTCCATGCTCAATCGAGTTGAGCACGAAAGAAATATATAACCTCGGGGCCTGTGGGTAGCTTCAAAATGCAAACAAACAAAATTGTATCGGCAAGTGAGCTACAGTTTGGTGCCAAGACAAGCTGATATAAAATACTTTTGCCACAGGCTATATCATTTTCAACGTACCTCCGTAGTCATCGATGTCAACTTGATATCTTTTGTTCTGAACCATTATTTTCAACTTCTAAACTGTGTTTTGCGTTTGCAAAAATTGAAGAAAAAACAAGTATGACCGCAAGAAAATGCATCGTACCACAATCACAGATCCACGGCACCACAAGGGAGATGTACAGATTCTCTCTTCCTCAACAAGACGATTGCAAACTATAAACTTTAAGGGGAAATATTTCTTTCAAAAGCTCTTACTTGCATGAAATTATTCCTGTATAAACACAAATTGCTTTCTATCAAGGAGACGGCTACCTTTGGCCACATTGGTGTATGTACAATATACTGGGGCGTAAAGTGATCTATGTGAGATGTATAAAATGTTCATGCAACAATTTGGTCAAGGGTATCCGTCTCCTTGATAAAAAGCATTTTTTGTTTATAAATGAATAATGTCATGCAAATAAGAGCTTTTGAAAGATATATCCCCTTTACTAAGGTGACTACAAACCACATCACAATACAAGGACTCAACACCAAACCTCCTAGGGTAGGTATCGCCGCTCGATTTTGCTGAGCGCCGAGGCGATAAGTGCCATTCATATATTGCCTGGACCCGAGGTTGTAAAACTTTTATCATGCTCAACTTATTTGAGCATGACATTTACATTCATATATCAAGTGACAGATGTTCTTAGAGCAGCAGTCCTTGTCGTAAATCTTAAAATCCCGACAACTGTTGGCATTTTGAAATTAACCCTTTGTAAACTGGAAACCCCTAAACGGGTACTTTGGCAAACAGTGTAGACCCAGATGAAATGCAACATAATGCTAAGATTAAAATAACCTCCAAGGAGAAAAATGTATCATAAATTTAGAAATCTCTATCTGTGACCCCTAAAATTAGACAATGGACAACTCCATACTTATTGAATCGATATGTATGGGGAAATTCATTAGAATACAAAGGGTTATGATCAATACAAAGCTTGTGCTCATGTCAGTTGAGTATACAAAATTGTATGACCACTGAGCATGGCTCATTTTGCAAAATATATTACTATTTTCAGAAATCCTGTTTCCAAGCAATGTGCGATTTACAACAGTCAACGAGTCAAGTTTAGATAACCCTGATGAATATCTGGACCCACTGAACACAGGTAAACTGATCAGATAATCTTTAGCCGTGGCTTGCAAACTACGAACATTGCTGATTTTGTCCCAACACGTCGAATGTTTATGGGGTGTGCATGCGGTTTGGGGTTAACTTTCTTAAATTGTAATTAAAGATGGTAGTTTCTTTAAACAATACCACGTCCCAACTTCGGCAAAATTCCCCGAAACACTTGAAAATTGGGTCCTAACATTACCCTAAGTCCAAAAAAGTGCAACCGATATATACAGGTAGGTACTAATTTGCAGTGATGTACTTATTAGTTCAGCGACAGAGAAAAATAACAAGGATATTTGAGTAAAAAGTATCTGAAGTTTTTAATTTTAATGAGAACGTCAATAATCACGTCGACATATGATTTTGTTTGATCATGACTGGTATATGGGCTATGGTACTGTCTACTTATTGTTCGATTTGCCAAGATATATGAACCGCGACATAAGATTTCAACAATGTGGTATGTGTGACCAGCAAAGGCTCAGACCAGCCTGCGCATACGCGCAGTCTGATCAGAGCCTTTGCTAGTCGCTTGAATATTCTATGACCATTAAGCTACTGACCGAACATCATTTGGAGCTTCTAAGCTTAAAAGGAGGCTGCACAGGCTCGTCGGAGTCTACACTTGTCAAAATGCCACATTGTTGGTATTCACATGTTGCTGCTCATATATTTTTGGGCCAGCACACGAAATTTTGGTACTTATCGCATATGATCAAAAGACTAAAAACCGCCATGTTGACGTGTTCAGTCATGTTTGACATCTAATATTTGTTCTGACATCTAAAGGGGCTCTTACAAGGTATGGGAAATTAACATGGGAGTCTGCCCATTCTTGGAATTTGATAATATTATGTTAATTAATTGCCTGGGGTCTGACTTTTGTATTTATGGTGCATTTGAGATTTTATGCAATTCCATTGCTAATTTATGACGCCATGTATGATATCACTACTATACCTTAGGGTACCCAGTTACAATCATTTCTAAAGTAACTGACATATCATGTAACATGCGCAGAAATGCTTTACGAAATAACTATATCATTGATAAGTTCGTTGAAACTATAAATGGCTTTGTATGTATTGGGATAGTGGGTTGGCATTCATTTTATGACATGGTATCCCATTTTCAAATGTATCAAATTTGAAATTAAAATTTTAACATGTTGCGGTCTTTGTCAAGATACCATTTCAACATAAAAACTATCCATATATGTTAAGAATGTGTTGACCAAATTTCATGAAATTCAAGGACCCGCAACATATTTTATCAACTTGATGTAAGCACATGGCCCTAATTCACCGCAATGTAAAACAATATTATAATTATGTTTCAGTATAAAACATCCTTGAATACTTGCTTAGTTTGAATCACCATGCTAGTATGTTTATCGGTTAAAGTTGATATGTTCAGTGTTTTTCCCTATTATGAATTGGCAAAGAAAAAAACACTGATCTTTAATACTAAGTTCCATGATTCTTATTTAACGAAGTGCTTGCACAATACATATACTATTACCCAGAATGATACAATATGGTGACACATAAACTTACCACATCTAGTTTCTAACGTTAAAACTACATCTAACCAAAGTTACACATAATATGTAACATTATCAAGAATGTTGATTCATGCAGAAGAGAACCTTATGGCAAGCCAATTCATACAGGAAAAGAACCTTATATCTAAGATTTTATAATTGTAAGCCTCATTAGAAACCCACTTCGTAAACATCCCCCCTGTCAAACCTATTTGTTAAAATTAACTATTTTGGTCGCAGAGAACTATTGGCCCAAAAGGTATTGCTAATTTAATGCTTAAATCTTCTATGTTCATTCTGGAGTGTAAAACTGATGCTGATTTCCATCAAATAGCAACATTTATACTTTAGCTGGCTGTGTACTCTAGGCATACAGCTTCGTTTCTGGACCTCACTTATTCATGTAGAACACTGTTCTATGATACCTTTGATAAGATTCTGTTACACTTAATCCTGGTCACGGCACCAAAATGTAGTCACTCTAGTTCAGTTGGGATGTAAAGAATATGCTTGGTCTTCTTTTTTTCACACATTAATTGTTATGATATTATGTTTCTTAAACAATATCATGCAGGACTTGAGGAAGTGATGCACATTGTCTAGGCCCCATAGTGCCATGACATGGGACCACGACCTATGGCATTTCCGGCCATCAAATCATTTGAAATTGGCTAAACAAGTCTTTCTATAAGAAGAGTAGAAGTAGATTTAAAAACAACCTCCTTCTGTTGAGTAATTGATTCATTTCAACTAAGTAATTAATTTTGCTAAAACTGACCTATACATATAAAAGGAAGGAAATAACTAAGCTTTTCATGAAATTTGGCTCAGATCAGCAGGATATATATGGCTAGTTTTTGTGATAATATGATTTATTATATAACTAAGAAAAGAGACTGAATTTCATTGGCTTAGAGCGCTCACGTGGCCAGTCAATATATTGTCATATTCACTGGCTTGCGCGCGCTTGCCAGTGTATATTAGTTACTAAAATTAGACTCCTTGCTGTTTTTTTCCGTTCTGGTTCTGCTGTTCTAAAGCGTGGCTAATAATCATATCGTAGATGCTGAGAACGCAACAAATCACGCACTGGAGCTGATATATATCGATTTTAATGCAAAATAAACGGCGAAAACAAATTTGAAGTCTTCGGCTTCTTCCAACTAGCCGCCTTTGCACTGAAGAACTCCCGCCAATACTTAGACCACGTCGCTTATGTTTACATGTATTTGTAACGTCTTTCAAGCGTAAAAACGACGTTACACCGTCTAACGCCATGAATGACGTCATTTACCAGTAACAAATGACGTCAGCTATCGCACATTTTCCCTGCGCTTTCAAAGCTGTGAATTATTGTTTGGCATATCACTCTTATTTTATCATTGGCTCTACAAGCGAAATGTGTTAGAATTCTTGTTTGTAAAAGTTGAATGATGACACTCATGCACAACATATATGCAATAGTAAAAGGGTGGTCTTATTTAGGGTTGCACTGTTTCTGCTAAATGCTTGTCTGTCCCAAAACTTGTATATAAGTTCAGTATTTTTTTTTCCAGGTGCAATAATACCTGTACATCTTTCTCTAAATGTTATATAATAAAACAGTTATTGACTAATGAGGCATTGGATATGATGTGATATCGACCAGAGAATACCAATATTGACCTCGGCTTCGCCTCGGTCAATATTAGTATTATCTGGTCGATATCACATCATATCCAATGCCTCATTAGTCAATAATTGTATAATATTGACAAAGACTAGAACATATATATTTTTTGAATAGAATGTTGAATGTTTTGTACATTTTTGAGAACAAATATTGAAATTTTATAATCACTTATTCAGAAAACGTAAACCATAATTTATCGAAATGGTCTCGTGGTATAAATATAATATAATGCCTATTGCATTTTGGAGTCAATCTAGATGACAAATCATATAAATAACAAAACTGTAGATTTAGAACATAGAAAGTTAGAGACAGGTACCACCTTAAAGATGGAGTAAGTCAGGGCTGCTTCCTAAGCCATATTATTAACTATCTAATTCGATAAATACATTTTCATAGTTTGTATATAATGAGTTGTTTATATGCAAAGTTTAAAGAAAATCCATGCGTGGACACAGATGTAAGTACCCATTTTATGTTCGGGAGCCGCGTGCCTTAGTCTTCGTTACTCGTCGATGCGATGTGTACCGAAATCTCGTGCACTGGCCCATTTATGTAATGGTCTTAATCTCCCAAAATTATATGTACTCCATGAATTCATGTGTTTTAAGAGGCGGACACATCTTCTTGTCAAACACTATTTGCCGGATTCAAAAATAATGTGGTACGAACGGTTTGGGCGACCCTCTGCCAAGACTGATCCGACAAAACATTGTCGACAGTGGTCGGAGTTAGTTTTTCCTATATACACATGGAGAAAACTTTTTTAAAAAAAACATCGTGTCAGAAATCTTTGTGCCAGAAACTACTGGGCAGAATTAAATGTAATTTGACTTAAATGGCCCTCTCCTAAGATTGTCTCTGATTGATCAAAACATGGCCATTAGTGTAGCCTTTCATTTACCTTAATACAACTATCTAACTAATAACCACTGGTCTGATTTGAAAACAGTTTAGCACACGTGGTCCTAGGTTGACATTCTACCAGGGCTGTTAAGATTATTATGATCTGTCTAAAATATGACAGCCAGAGAGCTGTCATGTGATACACTTGATTTACATATGTTTTTATTATATCGGGTAAACAATAAACATATTATATTCTAAATGAATGCTTCAGTATCTGGTATCATCTAGTGGTACACTTTTAAGATTGTTCAAACTATTCCTCTGGGATGGCCCCGTCCTTTAGAGTGATATGATTTACATATAGGCTCATAAAGGAACCATTCAAATAATTGCACCTAGAGCTGTAACTTCATGTTACAAGGTGTTCTTATTAGCGAAACTCAGGTTAAAGGCTTTAGAGTCACCTGTGCCATCTTGTTGAAAAAGATCCTGATCAGTTGGCTTCTAATGAAGCCACTTTAAATACATTTATTTGCCAAAGAGCGTGAGAGTGTTGGTAATTTGATTATAATTGGGTAAGCTCAAGAGATTATGGCATCGGCGAGCAGCGAAGCTCTGATGATCCTCTACATCTCGCATACACAAAGTATGGAAATAAAGAGAGACTCAGATCAAGAATAAGACATCTATCCCCTCCTGATACGTCAGAATACGTAATTATAACGCGCAAATCTATTTACATATATCAGCAAGAGTTCTGTCCCTGTTAATTATTTTACCATTGTTTGGGAACACTGCAGAAAAGTGAGTAGAAGCATAATACCTTGAAAACCTATTTTCTAAATTGGATGAAAGCTGTTCTGAACCATTTCTATGTCAAGCTGTAGATTAAAAGTTGCTTCTGCTACATTTTTATTTTTTCAAAGATGAGTTATTGCCCTTGATTTTTATATTTACAAAGAAAATGGGTCGATTTTTTATCCACTTTTCTCAAACAAAAACATGCTTACTAAGGTTAAGATTGCATTAAACGCATATACAACATATTTAGCTTGATGCATCTTTACATCTGTTAACTTAATTGATCTATTTTTTCAGCATCAAACATGAGTTAATGTGCTTGATTTTGCATTTTGAGGTAAAAAAATCAATCAAATAGGTCTTATGAATGCATTGATGACCCAAAAATATGGAACAAATATTAAATTACTCTACAATTTTGATACATGTCGATGGCTTCTGCAATTGTCTTTTATATATCAACAACAGAAATGTGTGTTTGCTACTGCTTGAGTCATTTTACCTCTTTCCTTGCGCCAGAGTTGATAATCATTGAAATAGTGGATGGGGTATCGATTTGTCAAGGAAACCTTTCTTTTATTAGTTACTCTCCTCAAAAAATAGATTTTACACACACAGGTAGCATTAAACATAATTACATACGAATTTTTGTCTTTTGAAAGTAAATCTATTCCTTGTTATGGAGTTAAAAGTTACAGCATATGAACTTGTGCATTACAGGGGGTAGGGATAGTAATCAAGAAACATCTCTTTTTCTATGCGGTAAAAAAAATTTCAAATTTCACACTGATTCAGCATACGCGTATTGATGCTTATGATATACAAGTTTCACAAAAAGCTATATTTAAATTGCCTAAAATATTTGAATATTTAGTTATCAAACGTACAAATGGCAGTAACTTTGACTACTCTTTTTAATGTAAAAGTTGGTCAGTAAATATATAATGGCTAGATTCACAACAGTTAAGTTGATTAAGCAGCAAATCACTGTCAGCACGAATTCACACAAAATACTGAAAATATGAACCATTCCTACAGAGTCTTTAAAGAACAGAACATTAAAGTTTCTCGTAAATATGTTTTGAACGCCCATAAGTTGGGGAAAACGACGTTACACCGTCTAACTATTTGTCAGTATTACAAAGCTGTTCCTGATAGATGACTTCATACTGTAAATCAAACTGGCGGCTGGATGACGTCACGCGAGTCCACCTAGTGATTTGTCAACCAATAAATCACTTTTGGCTTTATTGGCGATCAGTGTTAGAATTGATAATAATAATTTGCATATGACAAAAATATCTTGGTGCATATGATTGTTGATTTCGCAGCCTATCACGGAACAAATCGATATATCTTGAAATTACTGTCACATTGTCATTAACGTGCTCATTAGGTATAATTTATTTCAATTTTCTTAAATTTGCGTTTGGTCATACATTTTACTTCTTCAGAAACTTTTTCTTATTATTACAACTGTACATATATATTCATTAGTTTTATAACCAAATATAAAATGCTTTCTTAATCACAATTTATACCACCCTTACCAACTTTAGCACAAACAATCTCGTAACGTGCACGGTCTACACTGATATATGTGGTGTGCTGGTTGTCCACTTGTAGGAGAAATAATCCACTCGCTTGAGTTCGAAGTTAATCATCATTTTTCTGATTGATTATGGGACACCCTTAAATTTTAGGGTCGTGCAATTGAGTCATTTTATATCAGAGAGAGAGAGAGGTATATTTCTCAGTCAAGCAGTAACTGATGAGGCTAGCATATGAGCCTACAAAATATTGGAAATACTTTCTCTTTAGTCTAAACTTTTTCCATGTCTGCTGATACAAATGTACATGTAGTAAGCGTTACTATAAGCAAAAAAACTGTCCTGACAATTTCGCTTGCCGTACTCGGTCAGGTTTGAAGCAGAACACCTGGTTTTCCAAACTCATGAGATTTGGTACTTGTCGTAAATGCATAAATTGATGCTCAGCTATTGTAGAGTGGTGTCGGCCTAAACATTATCGATGACCCTACTTTGTGTACTGTGTATGAGCAGTGAAGACTCTGTCGAGACTGCCTCTATAAAATAACCACTGGTTTCATCTGTGGGGGTTCATAATAATTGTGAATTGCCTGTGGGTATTTACAATATTTGTGAATGCTTGGTTTGGGTAGGACGCAGGTGTTCAGCCAGGTGCGGTGTTGACATCTGTGATTGACATGCTTATGTTTTATAGGGAATTCTCACACCAATTTGTTATTGTTTCTCAAATGTCATACTTATTAGCTTGTCAATTCTGATGGGATGTTTTAACACTTTCAAAAGGTCATGATGACAGATGTTACTTAGTTTAGTAAAATTACATAAGCCCAATAAATAGATGTGTCAATTCTGACATTGATTGGCAGGATTGCGCAATACATTTAATCATATGACCTTTGGGGAATTGCGCAACTGGTGTGACTATGAGCCACTTTTGTATCTTCTGATTGGTTGATATAAATGGAAGCATACCTATGCAGAGGGCGCTAAATAGTAAACTTGAAATATGATCGGTTAGTGATGATGCCATTAGGTGGCGTTGTGGTCAGCTTCTATCACGTGACTTCATGGTATATAAGATGAAACCCAGTGGCAGAGCTTCAGATTTTGGAACTATGGGCTATAGATAGTTTCTAGAATTATTTTAGTTGGACTTAAGAAGATTTAATAAAATTATAAAATTGTGAAAGTTGTTACTGAAATTTACAAGACTTAGAAATTCTAAAGAGACTTTGAAAACACACCGCGAACTTGAAGATTAGAATCAACTACTACCTTACACCTGGTATAGCCTTTGCTGCTCGCATATGCGATAAGTTTTCAAATCTCACGAACTGGCTTAAAAGGACCCATAAGTATACGAAGAGTCAAGTAATAACTAAATGTACTCTGATGTGTGTCGTCTGCTGACCCTTTAAAACGTCTCTGTAGCAATCAGTGTGGACCAGATCAGACTGCTCCTCTAGGAGCAGTCAGATCAGGGTCCACACTGTTTGCCTGTATGCTAAAATTAGTCAGTGATGTTAGCAACTAGATGCAGCGGACGACCTTTGCAGAATACACTCTTATATGCATGACAAATGACTAATTTATTGCGTGGTTTGTAGGAAGTTTCCTCTATGACTCAAAAGAAAAGGCTTCAACACCAAAGAGCTCTCTTGGCCTCAACATCCAGGTCCGCAACTTCGTTCCGGATGAGATTAGGTACTTCAGAGCCCATCCAAGATTTATGAAATGCGCACAACAGGCTATAATGTTTTTGAGGAAGAGGGATATTTCGGTAAGTATGACTGCTATAAATGATTGCTTTTAATCAGTGGAACCCGGTGGGTGGGATGGTTGAGAACAGCGCGAGTGGGAGGGGAAGAGAGGGGACTGGGCTTAGTACAGAAGTTCTGA
Organism: Loripinus fragilis; assembly: GCA_964019695.1. Taxonomy (NCBI): domain Eukaryota; kingdom Metazoa; phylum Mollusca; class Bivalvia; order Lucinida; family Lucinidae; genus Loripinus; species Loripinus fragilis. The sequence goes on from OZ026516.1 coordinate 126,640,501, forward strand.
AAGTATTTGAAAGTTCAAAATCTACCCATTTGAAAATATGACCAAATCATTTTACATTTGAAGTCAGTAGAAGCAATTAGAAGCGAGTTAAACATTTGAAATATTTTGTGTAACTGGGATATATATGTATCATATCTAAATATTATTTCTAATTTTGGATCTATCAAAAGCGACTAAGTAATACATTTTAGCATTACAGTAAAACCGGTGTAAAAACGGTCACTTAAAATAGACGAAACAAAGATCTTAATGACAAATGGTAGCTTCATGCAGGTCGAAAGTATTACAGAATGCCCCCCCCCCCCCCTTGGAGCATTCTGCAATACTTTTGTCCTGCATCAAGCGATAATTGGTATTGAAAACCTATTTTCGGTATGTCTGAGAGTGGCCGTTTTACACAGGTTTTACTGTATTTAGGAATTGGCTTTTCTACTTGACGGTAAACAGACTCCTAATTGTTTTATAGCATGAATACCCTAATTAATGATTTAATGGGCCTATACAAATATTTAAGCCTCCGCCTCCTCCGCACGATAGCCTCAGCTGCTGTCCGTCTAAGGCAGTGATTCTGTTGTTATTTATTCATTGTTTGTTGTTGCCCCATCGTGTGATGGGGTTTTGTCCTGGGTCTTTGTCTTCGGGTAGGGTTCATAGTATCTTTTCTAGTTCTGCAATCAATATAACTGAGGAAGAGGGAGCTGGCCCCGAGGTTATAAAACCTTTTCCGTGCTCAACTCAGCTGAGCACGAAATGTATCCTGCTCATAAATGTTAAAATGCCAACAATAGATAATACAACATCTGAGAGACGTAAACTAAGAAACATCTTCATTTGTAGGTATTTTAACGTGCGTTAAGAGGCTATTTTGACCCCCAAGGAGGCTAAAAATAAAAATTGATTTTCAGTATTTTCTCCTCATTAGTTTATTAGAACAATAGCCCAAGTGTAAATATCTGGCATCAATTTGACTTTTACCGTTGTTTAGGAAGCAAAAGTTGCCGCCAAAAATAGGCTGAAAACAGGAAATTGGCTATTTTGGAGCAAATAAGAGACATTTGACAGAAAAATTTACATACAGCACAAGCAAATACCACAAGTATATTTTAACAGATGACGAGAATTATCACGGCACACAGCATATTAAAATATTGTTTTGATATTTAGCTGTGCTGATATCTAATTCTCAAAGACTCGGTCTCCAAAAGCCTTAAATTTGGTTCAAAAATTGCGATTTCTCTGTTTTAGGCATATTTTGTCAGCCATTTTTGTTACCTTAGCAACTGTTAAAATTTAAATAAATGCCAGAATTTAACACTTGAGTTATCCATCTAATAAACCAAACTGAAGAATTTTGAAAAAAAAAAACTTTCAGATTTTGGCTACAGAGGGAGCCAAATTAGCACCTTAATGCACGTACCCCAGATTTCGTGCTCAGTTGAGTTGAGCATGAAAAAAGTTTTATAACCTCGCAGCCTGGTTACTTTGCTTCAATAGTGTTTTTGCTGTCGTGTCGTACTATCGGTGTTCTTTGTCTCTTCCTCGCGGTGGTCTGTGGTATTCCCAGTCATACACACTTGCTTTACACTGCATAGTGTATAGGTAGGCAAAATTCAAGGGGTACATTTTTGTACTAATTATAATATATTAAGCGATTATATTCATTATAGCTATAGCGTTACCAAAGAGAAAATGTATCCATATCGGCACCAACTCTTAATATATTTCTACTCTTCTCTTATTAGTCCTGTTCATGTATGCGTCATTTCATAAGGGTTTGCACTGTTTTAAAAGGATAAAAAAAACAATGCTTAATCATGCAAATGACCAAGATGACCGAATACATCATAATTTAGAAAGTTCTACCTGTGACCCTTTCAAATACAAAATGGGCACTTCCATACTCATTCTATCAGCATCCCTTGGAAAATCCATCAGAATGAAAAAGGTTAACGTATTTTGTTTCTATTCTGTGATATTTTCTCATTGAACAAAAATAACTTTATTTTCTACTTTTAGGTTGAGATTGTTGCTGGCTATAAGTCTGCTAGTAGTGAAGAGTATACAGACATATTACTAAACGAGTACCTTAGAACCGGATGTGCCATGCATCTAGCCATTAAGGACGGAAGTACAGGTACCGTCCAAGACATTGCTTCTGCTATCCTACGTACCTGTCCTGTCGTTGTAGAGGTATGGAAATTATTAACGCTTTATTAGTCCAGTCAATCTAGCGATGTTTTAGCCAAACCTAAAAAAAATTCTACACAAATATTTTTTTCTTCATTTTTGTAAAGGACAACTATTCCATTGTATGGCAGATTCGGAAAGTATGAAATTGTTACTTTTGATGGTTTTAAGGTACCTACCTGATGTTCAAATATACTGGATTTATGAATAATGTTAAGAAAGTTTACTTACTTGTCAAGAATAAAGTTGTAAACCTTTTAATATTAGTTGGGTGATTTGATAATAGTTAGTTAGTATAAACATATTGAAATGCCGCATCCACTAGGTTCTGATTATTAGAAATCGATTGGACTATGTCTGGATTACTGTTGGCGAGTCAGATCACGGCTACGCTTCAGGGCCCACCCTGTTTGCTATGATAAGAGCAATCTATAGGGATATTTATTTCATATGCCCGGATAAGCAAAACCTTGAGCGTACAATTAAAATTATTTACTTACCAATCAGTTTAAATGCGTGTTTTGGGTGCTAAATAGAACCGTCTTATTGAGACCCACAATATATGTTTAGGTTGAGAAATGAGAAGAAGATTTTTCAGGCATCCACTCTTATCTGGGGGACTGGGTATAAATACCGTTTGAGTTGAAACTAACTTGTATTCCCTGCAATAAGTTTATGGACATGTACATGTGAATTGGATACATTGTCAAGCAACGAAGGCTAAAGCGGGTCTGCACAAATGTGTAGACTCACCACAGACTTCGCTGCTATCACACACAAATTATGGATGTAGATGAAGGTTCGGGCATATGAAGGTTCCCAGCCCACTTGACAGCTAGCAATGCATGTTTAAAGAATGACGTTACAAGTATGCTATGAGTGGCAAAATCTCTTTAAGCGAAACATGTGTCAATCGGAACTGCCTCGGCCAATTCCGCGAAATTCAGATGTACGGATGTACATCGAGGATCTACTTTAATAACGCGGATGATAAAGTGACGATGACGTTATATTTCGTGACGCGGACGACACAGAAACCATGTTAACGCAATAACAAGTGTGAAAGGTCATAAATGACGTTTATGTATTTTCAATAAAATATCGCTATAGCAATATTTTATTGAAAAAAAAAACAAAAACAACATAAACTTCATTTATTCTGATGATTAAACTTTCTGATAATCATAATAATCGATTTAATAGAGATGAACCCACATGCTACAGAACATATTTTCCGTACGCCAGTTCCGGCTAACAAAATCATAGTACTACGCGTTATATGCTCTTTACAGCTGCTTTCCAAATTTTTTATAGATAGCGATTTTTGTCATAATTATTTACATACCCTATACCTGTTTGTGTGCTAGTAATAAACTTGTGCTTTGTTTGACATATTATTTATTTCTGCTCCTATATGCACGACATATCTAGTTATAGTGAGTAAAAAATATGGCTTGTTTTGCAGATGTTTTGTATCAAGTTTTAACTTATAAAAAAGTTGATCATATTTTTAGCAAATCAAAGTTGCTTATCAAAACTCTATTTCGAATTATGAGATAATAAGGAGAGCATCAAAGAAAACTGTGGTGGGAATCAATAAAGTCATGTATACGGTGCATTGTGCAAAAACTTTAAGAATTGAAGCTATCGAGTGTATCAACAATGAATCACTTGATTGACTTTGGTGTATGTGCACTAGTAGGTTGCACAGATTATATAATTTTTACATAATTACTTTTAAAAGATATTTTAATTGCATTTTGTTTGTTCAAATTTGATGCTACATAGTAAAAGCCCAATTATTAGGAGAAAGGCCAAAGGGAAAGTACAGTACTGCCAAACAGTAAAATGGGCCAAGAGGGTTTGGAATTGTATTAAAATTGGGAAAATGTCATCTTTCCACATAAATGCACACTCTAAACCTATTTCTTTTGCAAACCTATTCCCATCTGGCATCTGAAACACGAACGAATTTAACCCACATTACATTGATAAATGGGTAAAAATCCACTGGAGTCGTATTGACGGGACTATCTTGTAACTTTTAATGGGGTCTCTCAACTTAGGCTTGTTAATGAAACAATCACCAGTAAGGCATATCAAGATAATATCAAAAGCGATATTAAACTCCAATATGAACCACGTGTGATTGTTTTAAAGAGCTATTGCAAGGTGCGTTATCTTGTTGAATGCTTGGGTAAAGTGCATTCCTATTGGAGTTTTATATCGCTTTTGATATTATCTTGATATGCCTTACTGGTGATTGTTTCATTAACAAGCTTAAGTTGAGAGACCCCATTAAAAGTTACAAGATAGTCCCGTCAATACGACTCCAGTGGAATTTTACCCATCCATCAATGTAATGTGGGTAAATTCGTTCGTGTTTCAGACGCCAGACGGGAATAGGTTTGCAATAGAAATAGGTTTAGAGTGTGGATTCATCTGAAAAGATGTCATTTTCCCAATTGTTATACAATTTCAAACCTTCTTGGTCCATTTACACTGTTTGGCAGTACTGTACTTTCCTTTTAGCCTTTCTCCTAATAATTGGGCTCTTACTATGTAGCATCACAAAATGCAATTAAAATATCTTTTAAAAGTAATTATGTAAAATTATATAATCTGTGCAACCTACTAGTGCATATACACCAAAGTCAGTCAAGTGATTCATTGTTGATACACTGGATAGCTTCAATTCTTAAATTATGTTCCCAATGCACCGTATACATGACTTTATAGATTCCCACCACAGTTTTCTTTGATGCTCTCCTTATTATCTCAAAATTTGAAATAGAGTTTTGATAAGCAACTTTGATTTGCTAAAAATATGATCAACTTTTTTAGAAGTTAAAACTTGATACAAAACATCTGCAAAAACAAGCCATATTTTTACTCACTATAACTAGATATGTCGTGCATACAAAAGCAGAAATAAATTATACTTCAAACAAAGCACAAGTTTATTACAAACACTCAAACAGGTATAGGGTATGTAAATAATTATGACAAAAATCGCTATCTATAAAAATTTTGGAAAGCAGCTGTATATAGACCTAGCTCCTTAGAAACACCCGAGTCATGATTCGATTCTTTAATTGTGCCTTTCTCGAATGGAACATTTGTATGTTATTTGTGTATTTTAGAGAGAACATCGGGACCTAGGCCTATATATTATGTCAGATCGAGTACATTTCCACATGAGTGCGCCAGATTCTGAGGGGCCAGTATACAAACTATTGGATCCATCTTCAGCGTTAAGTTCGACCTTTGATGCTTGGGTACAAGAGGAAATTAACATAGGTCTAGGTATGTTTTGTCTCGGGTTCGGCATACTACTTTTGCCCAGAAATTCCATCGGTCCACCTAGTGAAACCCTTTTATAAGTTGGACGAATTATCTATCAGCATTTCAATTGTCAGAGCTTTTTATTTAAATATACCAAATGTTTGTCTTGTCCAACAAAGTGGTTGCTCTTCAATCCTTTTACAACCTGTGCAAAAGTAACTGCACAAATCTATTTCTTTTCTTACTATGTACATAATAACATAAACGCTACATTTGGTTTCCTACCCTTTAGGCCACATCGCAACACATTCTTGAGAGATAACTTAGCGTGATTACATTTTTAAATGCTTCGGCGTGAAAGTAAACACTCATGAAAGCCCCAAAATACCCTCTTACTATTGCAAAAAGTAAGTGAGTATGATCAGGAAATACCACAATCACACACTGCAGACCAACCCACAGCATCGCGAGGAAGAGCCACAAAACATGAATAGTAACAATACATCTGTTAGACAATTATAGCAAAGCAACCAGCTTTCTCTTCCTCTTCAAGATGATTGCTAAACTAGAATGGACACAAAGTAATGCATACCAAAACAAATACAAACACAAAACTCCCACAAACAATGGGAAGTACATTAAACAATAGATTAACAACAACAGAACCACAGCCTAAGCCACCGGGGGCATAAATGCATTTTACTAGCCCTAAATCTTCACCATAGATTCTGTTGTACAGTTGTTAAAACACTAAATTATTTGGCTCGCATGGAGGCTTCATTACTAATGCAATGCATCATCACAGAGAAACAATCAAATCAAAACAAATATGATGATACAAAGAAAAGGCTCATGACTCACAGAAAGTCACAGCTAAAGAAAACTTCAAGCTGAGCTACGGTGGGCCCAGCCAACGACAAGCATCAGGCACCAACCAACTGATTAAAGCTTTATGCCAAGGCAGTCATTAAGTCTGAGTCCTGACCCACTGTCGTGCAGTTAAAGAGGAAACCATAGCTACCAACCGTGATTGGGTTTACAACCAGGTAGCAGACTGTCGCATGATATCCATGCTGTGTCCCACTCTTTTATTACGTTTAATAATCTTTTTAAATTGATCACTAAAATAAGACTTTCCAACAATTCTTTTAAATTTTAAAACTAAATCGCCATATTACACAGGTTCTGATATGCCTTGTTGCAGAAGAGTCTTTAAGTAAATATTGTATTTAACAATCAACTCTGAGTGTCGGTAATACAATTTAGAAAAAGCTTTACGGACTTTATAGAGCGAGGAACGTCTCCATCAAGAAATAGAAAATTTACCATTTCACAATTGATGTCGTCCCATTTATCCTAAATTTTGGCTGAAACTATGCCATTTGTAATGGACAAGTCTAAGTAAAAAAGGGGCTTCAGTATCTGAAGGAATCGCCTTATTTTACTGTAGTTCAGAGGGATATATCTAATTTACCATTTGAGCAAAAGGATTATCAATATTAAGCAAGTCATCTAGATATCTTGAGGTAGAGTTAAATGCTTCAACAACATCTGCTCGATAATTGTCAGAAAGAGACAACATGAAGTCTCTACTGATTGGCCTGAATTATGATCGCGACATCATCGCATGTTTACTCCATAAAATAATTGAAGAACCTAGACTTTCGAACGTTGAAATAATTAACTGAAATATTAAGACTCTGTAAAACATGTGCCAAACTGTTCTGCTGTTTATGTCCATAAAGTAACCTTTCCCACGTCAAAGTATGCTTTAACTGTGTCTCAAATGCACCTATCCCATAAAACCCACTTTCATAAGGCAGTGGGGGGGTTAAATTTTTTATTTGGTCATTCGAGCTAAATAAATGTAACATCAAATTAAATTTTGTATTTTATAGGTCAGTTTTCAATGCAAAAGATTTCTTCAAACAATTTATTATTCCCGAAAACAAACATTTTAACCTTTGACAATGGATGCTTTGGTATTGCTTTGCTGCTGTTTAGTTGTTTGCTCAAACCACACACATGTAGTTGTTTCTGTTATGTGGCCTTCAAATACGCTTTGAAAAAATTGAAATCTTCGTTCTAAATTCTTTTACAAATAAACATAACTTGAACACTCGCTTTCAGAACCAAATGTAAACGCAACCTGTGACTCCTTTTCACCATTGGCTAATGGCGCCCACCACCCTGAGAATAAAGACCAGGAACAAGCAGTTGGTGCACTGGATGTTGCAATCACAAGAGCTATGACAACAGAATTCGGAAGGTTTGTACTTTTAAAATCCATGCTTTAATATCATTCTCACATTTTATGCTGGAGGCTTCGGTATATATAGAGAATACTAGGTGAGTGTTTTTGATATCAAGTTTACCAGGCAAGGCTTTGAGAACGCATGTTGACATCGCTCGCAAACCGAGCGATTCAACATGCGTTCTCAAAGCCGAGCCTGATAAACTTGATATAAAAAACGCGAACCTGGTATTCTATTTGAGCGCGGATCTGAGAAAAGGGTCCTTCGGGCATTTTAGCAGTTTTTGTGTAATCAAATTTCAAAATCGTCTAAATTTTCAAGATTTTGCATGTTCTTACAATAGACTCAAATTGCTTCTACTATGTAGTACAATCAAAGGCGCAAACAGTTCTGATAAAATTAAGAGATACGTATAATGTATGTTGCCATGGCAACAGCTGTGCATATGGACTACACACTTCCTTGAAAACAGGATACCTCATTTTAAATGCTTTTGTAAACACGGGATGTGCGTATGTGGGCTATTTGTGCAGTTTATGCAATTGCATACACATCAAATTTACAGAAAAATGAAGCATTTTATAAAAATATTGCTACTAGCGTCTTTGTATTAGCGCCATATGTTTACACAGTGGCGTTGACGCCAGAACGTAATTAACAACGTTAAGTGACGTGATGTTTAAAACGCATCATATAACGAGTTAAAACGCTCATATCTTTGTTATTTGTATAGATAATCTCTTCAAATTTCCTGTAATTGTTCACAACAGCAAGGTCTTTCTTTCTATGTAAATATCTCACTTTACACTTTTATTGCCAGAAGGTCCCTTTTATCAAATCTTGGCTCATTTACCAGTGTACCCATTTGTTTACTCTTCAAACTAGCAATTATGAGTAATTTTCGATTTTTGTATTGATTCAGCGCAATTAGCGACGTCATTCAAAAAGTGCAACATCATTCTGACCTGATAAAGGCTCACGCCATGAGATCCACAACGTTTATCAGGCAACGTGCAACAATGCAGTTAATATGAGAGGTAATGATAAAATGTAGTATAGTGTTTGATGGCTCTGAAGTGTATTATAAACGAAAATACTGTATGTACATCTAAAGCCAAGATCGGCTGGAACCTGTACATTAGAGCTATATGTTACTGTCTGCCAAAAGATATAAAAATGGATTATCTGATGGTGACTGTCAATACACTCAGAAGGCTCCTCTATAGGCAGTACATAAAACACAGTATATGGAATTGAGATGAGTCCACTGTTTACTTATTGCGGTTTAGCCAAATAACTGCCACTATATTTTTAAAAGTGCATCTGACCGATAGTCTATAGGACTATTGATATCCCATGTATCCGGCACACATTGTGTTTGGTGGGTGTCGTACACTTCTATGAGTCAGCTAAAATAACAAGACTTTATGTTTTAACTCAAACTGTAAATACACCATGCAAAGACTCTGACCATTATGTATAACAGTGTAGTATTGCCGAAGTCTTCACAGAGAGGTAAAGTAGACAAAGGTCAGAATGGGTCATTGCTAGAGATTTCGTTACTTATCGCATCAGCGAGTAGCGAAGATTCAGACAAATTTGCGCATATGCACAGACTCCAGTGTACTCATTGCATCAGCGAGCAGCAAAGGCTTAAGCGAGTCTGCGCATATGCGCAGACTTGCCAGAGCCTTTGCTGCCCACCCACATAAAACATGGGCGTGACTGAAAGCTCAGACTAAAATGTAGACCTCTAGTGTTGCTGAATACGGCATTTATCTGAGGCATTTGCACACATTGTAGAAGTATTCAAAACTCGTCTTCTGGCCCCTATGAGGAATGACTTTATTTGTATTTGTGACAAGTACCATTATCATAATGCCTTGACGCGAGAAAACCTGTCTTCGGTGTTTACGAACAACTGAGACGCAGACCAGCCTGCGCATCCGCACAGTCTTATCAGCGCCTTTTTTATTCGCTTTTCAAAAAGTAGCATATCTAGACTTGCTACAAGCGAACTTTCAATTGTCTAGCTAGTCTCTGTAGCTGAGGAGACTGGTTTGAGTCTCCCTTTGTCGGAAACCATGAAGACAGGTTTTGTCGCGATGAGGCCCATATTAGCTAGAATATTCTGTGTTTTATACATATAGACTTGTACAGTATCAAGGCAGTAGTATAGTGTTTGACGACTCTGAATCATCATCTAGCTGGTGTGGTGAGGAGGGTAATCCATGCCCACAATGCAGCACTCAGATAAAAGGAAACAGCTTAGCTAACAGGTAAATAGAATATTCTTTCTCAGTGAGACATGCCATGAGACTTCTATAATAACGGACATTTACTTCAAAAGCACTGACTCAAAAGAATATCTTAATTTCAATTCTTATGTTGTTAGCCCAGATACTTCTGTAAGTGCAATGTTTACTGTCGTCACCCTGGGCCCTGTCACCTCTTAAACTAACGGTACCGGGGGCCAACTCACGGCAGTAAACATTAAAGTCATTATAGTAGTATGGCTTTATTAACAACTTTAACATTTTCATCTTACTAGTGTCTGTAGATGAACTGTTAGATAGAGGTATACATGTAATAGATCAGGGATAATCCTGGAATGGGTCCAATCCATTTTGAGACAAAACTATTATTGATATGCTAAAATTTACATTTTTTTGGCTGGGCCCTATATGTAAGCTATTCAAATATCATGCAAATAACACTCTAAAGTGCATATTAAGGACTGTTTGGCCATCAAAATTTTACAAAAGGCCCATGAGAATTCCAAAAGGCTCATTAAACTTTGAAATGTGCATGTTTTTGAATGGGATAAGGGCCATCGACCCATTTTAAGGGAACATCATCATTTTGGGCCAGGATTATCCCTGCTAGCTAGGTGACATATTGATATGTAATTCGTGATATCACTTTTTGACTCTTCCCATGCTGGGTAATTTACATGTCTTTTTCGCGTTAATTTCGATAATTTTTCTTTTTCTATTTAAATCATTCTGGAGTGCCATCAGAGTGTAACATAGCTAGGATCTAAATCAGGACCGGTTTTGCGAGTCTGATCTTGGTCCAAACTGATTGCAAATATTATCAGCGGACAACAAAGAGTTAATTGCAGATTTGCATGACATTATGCTTTGAAGATTGAAATTATTTATGAGTGTATTATGTAATTATGGTATGAATTGTCTGACTTTTGTATATTAGTTACTGTTTTCAGTGTACAATGTAACACTAATCTATCATTTTGTGTTGATATGTGAAATTACATATAGAAACATAAAAGAAAATTTTGAACAACATATAATTTGTCATTTCACAGGTCATATGGTCATATACAAAACATAGATTTTAGATAGAGTGACTCCAATATATACCAAGCATGTATATCTGTTATCAGCCCTTAAAGCGCCAATCACAACTGCAGCAGACGACAATTTTTCGACATCTTTCCCAATTTTCCAAAAAAAAAAAATAGGTATGATATTTCATGAGAATCGTCTGCCAGCAGACGATTCTCATGAATGTCATGCCTTATTTGCTATTTTTGAAAAAGCAGCAAAATTTGAAAGTGTCGTCTGCTGCAAATTATAGGTGGCGCTTTAAGGGTTATAACTTTTTGAAAGAGACTTTGATTTGAAGGGTTTTATACTGCTTGTTTAATCGACACCATATCTTTGATTAATGATATATAAACAAAGAATAAATGTTTATGCAGTCATCTGCTAGGTATATCATTTTAGGCGAAATATATTGGTACATTATTGTACAATAAGGGTCATTACAATATATTTTTTTTAATTCATAGCTGCATCACTAAAGTAGAGAACATTACATATATATTATCATGACTTTGCCATGGTGTACTTTAACCCATTTAAGCATAGCGTCCTTTTTGTGGGACATATGCAATCAGTGCAGACCAAGATCAGACACCACAGAACGTGGTGTCTGATCATGGCCTCAATTGCTGTCTTACAGAATGATCTATTAAACTTTAAATAAAAATGAAAAATACCACAAAGCGACCCTTTAAACTGAAATGGACGTGTCCAATTGACGAGAGTGGAAATTCCATACAGCTTTAAGGGGTTAAATAGTAGCCAACTCTTGAGACTTTGGCACAACACATTGGACACAACAATGCTATAACGGAATATATAGGTATGAAGAAATTGGAATCGATGTGTATAAAATGGTAGTTAAACCCTAATCATGAAAAACCCTGAAATATCCTGCATTGAGAAGGTAGCATACATAGGACCAGTTAAGCAAATAAAAATAAGCCTAAAATTGCGATTATTTTCTTACCCATCAATTCAAACATGTGTTTTGGGTGCTAAAAAAAACCGTCTCAATGAGACGGTTTTTTGAGTACCCACAACATATGTTTTCGATGAGAAATAAAGTAAATAATTTTCCAATACGAACTCTTATCTGGGGGGTCTGGCATACCAGGGTCCACATTGTCTTCTTCTTTGTCTGTAAATACAGGTCAATATCTTGAATACAACAATATAGTTTGATAATCAGTTTTGGAGGAGTGTAGTACAAACAAAGACACGATGAGGGTTAACAAGTTAAGGTGCGACGCAATTGGTATCCAAACAGCAAATATCACCAGTGTTGTGATTGTTCTATTGATTAGATCGTTTTATTTAATACATACATGTTTGGCGAGGGTCACATAGAGTCACAATGTAAAACGACAGCGTCATCTACGTAATTAAATGCTGACTTCGGCGTCAAACTTAGCATCTGTTTGCTTTTTCAGATGTGCCGACAGAGTAATGACACAGCGCCTGCTAACATTTTTGAATAAACTTCAAAGAACAGTCCGCCTTGCCATGGATGGTATGTGTTTTCAACCAGACAGAAATAAGAGTTTGTCACTTTCCCATCGGTATCCTGGGTCAAGTGTGGTACTTGATTGTATCGATTCCTGATCTTTGCACCCTTACTTACTTTACTTAGATAACACTTTTACTCAAGCAATTAATCGTTTGAGAAGATCATCAAATATCTAAATACATATACAGCATATGCCCAAACATGCATGACAGATAACTTAATTTTGGTCTTATGTTTGGTCATCGTTTTGCAATACAATACTTAGTACCCTTTCTAATTTTGTTATCATCTCACTGAGGAAGTGAGAGCTGGTTGCTTAACGTCAATCATGTTCTTACTGTCGTGTGCTATTTGTGTTCAGTATCCCCTCCTCATGGCGCCATGGGTTGGTCTGTGGTCCGTGACTGTGTCATTTCCTGGTCATATCCACGTATATTTTAAATAACACTCTGTGACTCCCAAATGCGCTCCGTAGCTGGCGGTTCTGTATATATGGTACTAGGTGAGAGTCTTTTGATATCAAGTTCACCAGGCAAGACTTTGAGAATGCTTGTTGACATTGCGAGGCTTGACAAGCGATTCAACATGCGTTCTCAAAGCAGAGCCTGGTAAACTTGATATCAAAAGACGCCAACCTGGTATTCTATTTATCAGTTCACTGTTCAAACTAGCGATTATGACGTAATTATCTATTCTCGTGTCGATTCAATGTCATTGACAACGCCATTCATAAAGTGCAACGTCATGATGACCTGATAAAAGCACATAAGGTGAGATAGAGACGGTTTATCAGGTCAACGTGTAACAATATAATTACTATGAGCGGTAACTGATAATTCTTATGCACTTGAGTTTGTAACACGACATCTGATTGGATTACGTCAAAAATTTGCCACAGTATATCCTGCGATATACTGTCGGAAATAGTTTACGTCATTAATACATGCGGCTTTATGCTGCTTGCAACGCTGCAATTTGAGATGAAACGGCAGAATTGCACTAAAATCAGTATAACCATATTCAAAATGTTCATTCTGGGCGGTATTGTCAGATATACATTTTACGTTCGGAAATCACGTTTTACGGCCCCGCTTGCGCTTCACCGTAAAACTAAATTTCTGGCCGTATCCTCCCCAAATGATAATTTTTAAACAGTTATCCCTAAATGTAGTTCCCTACACATGCATATGCTAGGATAAGCTCGAATAGACAGGATTATGAAATGTATAGAATGTGTGTTGAGGAACAGCTAAGATATTCTATTCTGTTCGTTGAAACGAATGTTACAGTGGATTAAACTGTATGCAAATCTATTATTTATAGTAATGGTTTGAGGCCAGAAAAAACGACACTATGAATTTTGCTGCAATTTGTACCATTCATAGTCCTCAACGTGATCTAGGCCTAGACAATGAGCTATATCTGGAAAAAGTCTCGTTACCGAGCTAGTTTATGTTACAAAAAGTAAGTGAGTATGTTCAAGAAATATCACAATCACACACTGCAGACCAACAAAGAGTCAACAGGTTTCTTGGTTGAACCAGGCCTCTAGGTTATAAAACTAGAGTACAATCTCAGACTCAAAATAAAGCGCAATGATTGGCTGCTTGCGGACACGTGTCTGCAAGCAGCCAATCATTGTGCTTTATTTTGAGACTGAGCCAGACCTAAGCAGTGAGGATAAAGTGTCAGGATCGAACACACAACACAGTGATCCAGCGAGGCTCGAATAAGTGACCTCTCTATCTCAAGACTAGCACTATACCATTAGCCATCGCAGCTAATATTCACTAATTGCATGAATTAAATTAATTGCAGATAAACTTGTAGTACTGGAGGCTTGGGATGAATCGCATTCTGCAGCACCGGATGGCGAATCAAATCAAGGCGATGTTCATTATGAAGGAAGGGCAGTGAAGCTACAGCTTTATGGTGATAATTCACAAGAACGTATTGCAGAAGTATCTAAGTATGCCATCTGCCTGAGTGTTGATTTTGTCGAGAACAGAGGTAAGTGTCTATCTTTCTTCTATACATTAAAACATGTGTAAAACGGCCACTCAAAAATCGACAAAACAAAGATCTTAATGACAAATGGTACCTAAATGAAGGTCGAAAGTATTACAGAATGTTCCCCCTGGAGCATTCTGCAATACTTTTGACCTGCATTAAGGGATAATTGGTCGTGAAAACCACTTTTTGGTCTTTTTTTAGAGTGGCCATTTTACACAGGTTTTTCTGTACTAGTAGTAAGCGACAGGCTCAAAGAAGAATCCGGCTGATTCGATTAATAGCTGTTCATTTGCAATTGTGTATCAAGGTTGTGAATATGTAAGACTTGCTTTAATGTCATTCAAATGAACATCGCCTGATCACGAGAAAAAAAAACTTGTTTTGCTACTTGTGAACAACAAAGGCATACGAATATCTTCTTCAATAAATTATTTATAGCCTGTAACTAGGCCAATACGAAATAACTTGACAGCATTTTACTAATTAACACCTCAGTCATAGCGCTTTTACTCAGCTAAATAAGCTGATCACAGTTTAATACCACTAACATCAAGTCAATACTAATTAACCTGGTATCAATAAAGTGTCATCAATTAATAGGAGTTGCTATATATGTTAAATATCATATTTTCTTCAATTTCAAGACAAAAAGCCTTTTTAGCCAACTAACCTCGACAAATAATGTGAAATTGGACTAACATCTCTAACAAATCATAATAATTGGCTACTTCTTAGTAATAATATTCAATATGCATGCAAACTAACATGTTCATCAATATTTTCACATGGTGCATAACTTCTGGTCATTTTCAGATTTCAGCAAAATTTGACTTCAATAAGCCTCAGGCAGTGTCTAGTAGAATTTGACTAACATATTCTTTTATATATATTAGTATCAATGTGTATGTGACTATTAAAAGAAATAACATTGGCGTTTGAGCGATATGGACGGCTGTCCTAAATGACTAAGGACACACAGGCTAACTACTATGAGCAGACATGTGGCAAGTTAGGCAAAATGACCTGTGGAAAGCAGTGTTATCCAAAGGAAACTCGAGGTTGAACATTTTGAGGACTTTCGATCTACTTACATGACTTCAATATGACTGATGCTCGACATGAGATTTCCAACAATGTGGTATGAGCGACCAGCAAAGCCTCAAATCAGCCTGCGCATGCGCGCAGTCTGATCAGAGCATTTGCTAGTCGCTTGAATACTCTAAAACTGTTAAACTACTAACCGAACATCACTTGAAGTTTCTAAGCTTAAAAGTAGGCTGCACCGGCTAGCCTGAGTCTATACTTGTCAAAAGACCAAATTGTTGGAAGTTACATATCATGGCTCATGTGATCCTTGCAGGTGACCACCTCTACTTGGCAGTTAAAAAGGCTCAATATGATGCTGTAAAGGTTTCCTTTTCAAGTATTGATTTGCTCCCTGTGGACCCACCACCAGACACGGAACACTTGTATGGTCTATCTGCAGAGTTGACAGAAAATGAGGCTAAAACTTTCCCATTATTTGACTCCAGTGGACGTGTGCGTATAACTTTTCAATCATAATCTATTTTGATATCACCTCGTTAACTTCATTGTGCAAATATGACCCCACGTTTACATCGTAACTTTAGTGTACAAAATTAAAAACTTGCGATGGGCGTTAATTAAACATTACAGTTTGTTTCCCAAATGTGTCTATTAATTGTGAATTCTTAAAATGCTTCAAATAAGTATAATGTAATGAATCCTTATTTTATTTTTCAATAACAATATATCGACTAGTATTTAAAAGTTTGTTTATATCATATGAGATTAAGCTAAAAGATTGTCATTATCTGGTCATTCTCACTTTTGACATATGTGATCAGTGAATGTTTAGGCTAGAGTGCGCATCTCACAAGAGTCTTCACAGCTCTCACACACAGAATGGACACATCAATTACAGGATAGAATAAGGTATCTCGTGGTTGTAACAGAGTGCACGATTAAAAAATGAAAAAACGAGAATGACACTTTTTATTGTCAAAATTTTTACTCTCTGGCCACCATTTTAGTATTATTTTCTAGCCCATTTATTATTTGGGTCGTAATTGTTCCTTAATATAATCAGAAAAGAAACAAGTCCTGCTTTCAACAAGAATTCTGTCACAAAAAGCAAGTGAGTATAATCAGGAAATACCACAATCACAGACTGCGGACAAACCCACTGCACCATTAGGAAAAGGCACATAACACTAACAGTTACTATACAACAGAAATGCAAGCAATTAACACCATTTTCATCATCAAGATGTTTGCAGAACTAGAAAAAACACTAAGTAATGCATAACAAAACAAAGATCATACACAGAAAGTAAGTAAGGGTGCAAAGATCAGGAATCGATACAATCAAGTACCACACCTGACCCAGGATACAAATGGGAAAGTGACAAACTCACAGTAGACACCACAAACGAGAGCCAAGAGGTCAGCCCTTTCCCAGCAGGTGACCACAAAGCACATATAAACAGACGTGCACAAAGACATAGCAAACACAAGACAGAACAAAAACATAAAATATCCACAAAAGAAGTACCGCCTTGGAACGGTCAGTAAAATATTTTACTGGAGGGCTTAAACCGATTTAACGGCGCCAACCTCACCCTTAATTCAGATGTGGATCAAGACACATAGATATTTGGTTTGCATGAAAGACCCCTAACTTATCAATGCATCATCTCCTAAAACATATAAATCAAGATATAACAAAGAGATAAAGAACCCCAGAAACAATGGGAGGTACAAAAACAATGAATCAACATAACCACCACCTTAGAATGGACAGCAGCCTCTATTGTTTTGCTCGCATAGAGGCTCCCTAGCTAATGCATCATCACATAGAAACTCTCTAATCAAATTAACACACTATGATTAAACAAACAAAAAGGGCTCATGACTCACAAATAGGCAGAGCTTAAGAAAACAAACATCAAGTTTAGCCACAGTGGGCCCAGCCAAAGACAAGCCTTGACAGATTAAAGAGTAACGTCAGGGCCATCATTGAGTCTGAGGCCTGACCCTCCATCATGCAATTTAATATGAAACCATAGCTATACAACATGATTGGGGTTTCAACTAGGCATGCAGACTGTCGAATGGTGTCCATAAATAATAAGTGAGTGTGATCAGGAAATACTACAATCACAAACTGCAGACTAACCCGTGGCCACTTTTTAATAACGTTTTATTATTGTTTTAATTTGACCACTAACTTGATGGGGAAGAGAGAGCTGATTGCTTTGCTTAATTTTCTTCCTGGTGTCTCTAGATGGTTGAGTGGCTTTTCCTTGCGGTGCCATGGGGTTGTCTGCGGTTTGTGATTGTGGTATTTCCTGATCATACTCACTTCTTTTTTTAGGTTTTCTAAAAAATATTTTAAATTCATAATAAAACTTTTTGTGAGGAACATTTTGTCTAAAATGCTAAGTAATCTACATTGTCAGTTGGGTGTTCTACATAGGCGGTCGCTGGAAACTTTGTGCCTGATAGTTTGCTAAAGTATATTTTGATCAACATGATGTCAATAGATCTCAGGGAAATAGTGCGTGCATGTTGATGCACATTGAGCCGCGACGTGTGATTTTCAACAATGTGGCATTTTGACAAGTGTAGACTCAAACGAGCCTGTGCAGCCTCCTTTTAACCTTAGACACTCCAAATGATGTTCAGTCGGTAGGTTAACACTCGTAGAATTATCAAGCGACTAGCAAAGGCTTTGATTAGACTGCGCGTATGAGCAGGCTAATCTGAGGCTTTGCTGGTCGCACATACCACATTGTTGGAAATCCCATGTCGTGGCTCATATAAGCTTAACACCCGTTTTATGATTTATTTGCTAAGAATGCAGACTAATCAGACGCCATGGAATGCAACGTCTAATGTTTGCTTATAGAATACTCCTTGAGAAATGACCAAAATGGCTTAACTGGGTTAAGAAGTCAGGAACATATGAGCCCCAACATAAGATTTCCAACAATGTGGTGTGTGTGACCAGCAAAGCCCCAGATCAGCCTGCGCATATGCGCAGTCTGATCAGAGCCATTGCTTGTCGCTTGAATATTCTATGAGTGTTAAGCTACTGACCGAGCATCATTTGGAGTTTCTAACCTTAAAAGGAGGCTGTACAGGCTGGCCTGAGTCTACACTTGTCAAGACGCCACATTGTTGGAAATCACATGTCGCGCCTCAATTATCTTTTAATAGAAAATCAACTCCAATCTTTTATATCACCAAAAGAAAACTCTGAGCCCATGGCCTTTGAATTTACATAAAATTGGTTAACAAATGAATTTTAACTATCCATACCCATCTCTTCGTTTTTCACCATTCATTTAAAGAAGTCAGTGGAAGATTTCAAGTCAAATCTCTTCATGATGGAAAATGTTTTCTACACTTCTCTCAAATGTTTATCCAAATAACGTGAGTATTCTAGTAAGAAACACATATTTAAATGCTAATAAGCCAGTTTATCTAGATCGTCAGTTTTTGAAAATTATTTTGCATCCAGCATAGGAGGGATATAATGATTTTAGGTAAAAGTAAAAAAATGAAATTTAATAGCCTTTAAACGCTTTAACTACCCACTAATTGGTTGTATGTTTATTTGCTTTAATATAGTTGGACAAGTTTATTGCAACTGATATAACCATTAGCCAGTTTGTATCACCCGAGTTCCGCTACTTTAGAATACATCGAAAGGTGGTTGACTGCTATGCAGCTATCGTCTATGATGAAAAAAGTCGTCTTAAAGAGGGAGGTAAGGCCAGACTGTTTAGTCAGGAAGTACAGTAAAACCTGTCTTAAGGGGCCACTCAAAACAACACCAAACTTGGGTTTTAATACCGATTATGGCCTAATGGAGGTCAAATGTATTGCAAAATGCTCCAAGGGGAGCATTCTGCAATACATTTGACCTCCATTAAGCTATCATTTTAGATTAAGACCATGCTTTTGTCAAGGTCTAAGTGGCCGCTTAAGACAGATTTACTGTATTTGATAACACGATGTGTTTGTTTTTTGTTTGATTTAATTCTTTAATTCATCAACAATCTTTCAGTTAAACAAGGACATGTCGCCCTGGGTTGAACCAGTACTGAGCTAGGATAAATGTGTCTTGCTCAAGGACCACAACGCAGTAACGCTGGTGAGGCTTGAACCCGCGACCCCTCGGTCTCGAGTCAAGTACTCTACAACTGAGCCACTGTGCTCCCACCATGTGTTTGTGAAACATAAATACCCAGGAACATATTCAATTACAGGAGAGCTATACTGAACTATTATTTATTTGATTACAAAAGTAAGTTATATGTAGGAATACATATAAGGTCTTTTCACTTGATAATCAGATGGGAAACCCCAAGATAACAGCAGGTAGATATTTTTGTCCAATCCAAAAGCCTATCCCTATTTTTCCTCTTTTTTCAAAAATAGACCCAAGTTCAGCGTCAATGTCATTTTTGGTAGGACTGAAAAGCTCTTTCCAAAATTTTAAAACATACATATTTGAAAGCTTTAGGTCCTGCAGTTTACGCTCTGATCATTTATAAAGTGTGTTACGTTTATAACTTTAAATTGAAAAAAATAAATAAAAGGTCAAGGTCACTGTTACATATTTAGCTTATATTATAAGCAAATAATTTTTATATGTTGTTCACATATACATATTCAAAAAGTGAGTGTGACCAGACAATGCCACAACTACACACTGCAGACCAATTAACGACACTGTTAAGAAGAGACAAAGAGACAAAAAAAAACCTAAAGGCACCTGACACAAACTCACAATTGACAAAAGCCTTTGAACTACTATAACAAACTTTAACATTGGTCATTATTTTTGAACTACTGAACATACAAGGTTAATGCGATGGTGATGTGTGGATTTTGGTATACAGTACTTTGTATCTTATCTGGTTTTACAATTATCTCACTAAGAAAGAGGGAGCTGCTTGCTTCACTTTAATTGTCTTCTTGAAGCCATGTGGCTGTAAGTGTTCTGCGTCTCTTCCTCTCAATGGGGTGGGTTTGTCTGTCATGCGTAATTGTTGTAGTTCCTAGTCATACTCACTTACTTTTTCCTGAATGCAGCGTGTAAACGTTTTCGTTGAAGTGAAGCTGGCCAGGCCTATTCCTAAATTATGAAAAAATATAAATATTGTTGATATTTATAATAAAACGTAAATATAAGCAATAAATTTCAATTTTTGGCCTGTTCATGGAATCATGAATATTTCGATTCTCTTGCAAGAGTCCCTAAGTATTCATGATTCCATGAACATTCCAAAAATCGAAAGTATTTCTTAAATTCAATTAAAGGGCACGAAGTATAGACCAACATAGAAGAAAAAATTGACCTTAGATACACTCTGACTCTTGGTCAGGTTGAAAGGTCAGATATTGAAATTGTACTGATAAGTATATTCTTTTATTGAATTAAGCCCTAAAATAGTTGACAGGCTAGATATGATAGTTAAATATGATCTGTATGATACCCAAGTTGAACTTAGAGGTTAGAGAAATGAGATTTATGTTTTGTGATTTACATGTTTCTAAAATGTTCTCTAAAATAACACTCCGCTTGGGATATAAATTCAATGAATTTGCCTTGTTTTACTTTGGTTTTGCTCTTGATCTTGAGCATTTTTTATTCAGATCATGAAGTAGAAATTGAGATCATTAGAGGCTACCTAACAAATGAACAGAACAGAAGAAGCTTTGATATTATCAAAGACAAACGTATAGACAAACACAACTATGGACTAGCACTTCAGCTGCGGTATAAACCAGACCCTTCACTTCCTGCCAAATATACTCCTTACAGGTAAATAATTTTATGAGGTTTTTTTTCACAAAAATGTTCTTTTTATGTTGGCGCAGAAAAGCAAATTACAGGAAAGACCCTGTTTGACCTTTTTGGCCAGTGTGTGCAATGCATAATTTAAAAAGCATCAATGTGAGCTAAACAATTTTCTGTTTTAACCACAACAGAATATAGGGTAATAATTTGGTACCAGTAAAATAAATTTAAGCCACAACCCCTATGCATAACGCTGCTGCTCTCCGTTCTCAGGCGGTGGTTATTTTGAGTAATTGGTAGTTCTTTTTTGTATTTCATTTGTTTCATTTATAGATTGTTGTACAAAGTACTAGACAAATGTACTCTGAAGTTCAACGCTGTCAAACAGGCAATAGGAGTTGGCCTCTATAAAGATAGCGTCTATGTTGATATGAGAACAAATTTTCACATGATGGAAGAAAGTGTAGACTATGTTCCAGAAGGGGTTGATAAAGAAACATTGGCGAATCAACTGGAAGATCGATACAAGTTGGTTAAAGGTAAGTCACAGTTCTTTGTTGTGGGGCAAGAAAATGCCACATTCACAATCAATTGACTACCAAAGATATCACGCATACCTAGTCTTTACTTTTATACCACCCTTACTAACTTTGGCATGAACTATCTCGTAATGTGCAAGGTCTACACTGATGTAGGTGGTATAAAATAGTAATACCATGTTTGTCCACCTGTACGTAAGATAATCCACTCGCTAAAGCTCGTGGATTATCTCCAGGTACAGGCGGACAAGCCATGGTATAACTATTACTTATGTTGGCCTGGTGGTGTTTGGAATAAGGCAAACCTCAATTCATTTTGCTCCACTATAGAAAAAAGGTATTTATATTTCCGAGAGGGTGCATGATAAAAACACTTGTCAGACTGAGTAGATGCATAGGCTAATCTGTGTCTTCTTTGTTCTCATGCAGGGCATCTTTGGAAGAAGTCAATTTAACAATAGTTTGAATAGACAGATATTATGAGGGTATGGTATATAAAAGTAAGAAAGAGGGCAAATGTCAGGAATCGATATAATCAAGTACCACACGTTTTAAGGGTAATTTGTTTTGTGTCTTTACTGAGGTGTTATGACGCAAAATGATACAGTTACTTTCGAATAAAACCACGCCTCATTTTCAGCTTTTCCCTATGTTTAAGGTAGATCAGTCCTAATTATGCATTCATGAGGTGCCGCCTTTACAGTGACCCAATAGCTTTATAATACTAGGCGTTATAGTATACTCCCTCCCAGACGTGACGTCATGTTATAAATTTGTTTCTTTTGATTGGACATTTTACATGGTCTTTTCATATCATAGTAGCTAAGCATATTAAGCCAGTCAAACCTGCTTCTAAGAGAGGTTAAATCTGGACGTCACCAAATGAGGACGCCAAATTACTTTATTTCAGAACTCCGTATTGTAGATCCATTGAACTATGAGAGTGCTTGTTTGTTTGCAAACAAACCAGAACCACAGTCATGTGACTTTCAACATGTTCATCCAGAAAGTGTCCAAAGAAGGAGGTAAGATCATTATTTCTGTACACCAGGGCCAGGAATTACAATTCTTCCTTAAAGTTAAGGAAGACTTAAGTTAAGTATTGGTATTTCAACATGCTATATAAGATGCTAAATAAATTGCCTGGATCGATGCAGTACTTGTGGTCAAAGATATCATTGTGATTTACTAAAAAAATGAAACTATTTTAATTTTAATCAGTTTGAAACGTTATTTTTCGCATCCTGAAAAAAAAACAATATTTAACTTAAGTCTTCTTTAACTTTAAGGCGGCATTGTAATTACGGACCCAGATAGGGATATCCTTTGTTTTTACTCATGTGAGATAATTCTTTCTTACATACCAACGCATACAAGATCGAGCGATCCCTATGTTAGCTGGCTGTCCGAAAAATCTGTCCCACATCGTTACCCATGTGAGGTAAGCGTAACCAATACGAGATAAGCCACACACGGCCAGTTTCTAATGCGAGATAACCCACACGCGTTATTTTTGGCACATGACAGCATTTCTTCGAAAACGAATGTTTAATGATTGACAATCAGGAAAAATGTCAATGTGGAAATTTCAGCAAATTAAGTTGGCTCTCAACGTGGCTTATAAAGTTAAACGTAAAACATTTATTCAATGCTTTGAACATACTGAGTGAATTACGAGTGACATATTTAACGTGTTGGGTAATGAGTGACTGAATGCACCTGGATGGGGAGCCTTGACGATTTAAAAAAACAACACATTTTCCTCAACAAAATTACTTACTCGAGTTACTGTGACTGATGAGCTAGTTCTTGTAAATTCAATTTGATAAAATAGCCATTTGTTTATTGTTTAATGCGCTGTTTATTCGCTGTTTCAAGTTGATTTGTACAGCGCGCATCATTGACTGTAAACAAATTGATGTCACCAATTCAACTTTCATTTTCGAAGGAATACAGTCATGGGCCAAAATATGTCACGTGTGGTTTATGTCATATTAGTTACCGGCCGCGTGTGGCTTATCTCATATTAGTTACGCTTATCTCATATGGGTAGCGATGTGGGACAGATTTTTCCGACAGCGAGCTAACATAGGGATCACTCGATCTTGTATGCGTTAGTATGTGAGAAAGTATGATCTCACATGGGTAAAAACTACGGAAATCCAGATCTGGTGTGCGAGAAAAAATATAGTGGTGTGTTTAGACTTTTATCACTTTTTCGAAACGATTTTTATAAATTCAATAGAACAGGAGCACTAATTTATCATATACCACTTACATTGTTATCACAATGTTATTCCTTATTTTGTATTACACCTAATCATTTCAGATTTCCTGATGAGGTTTTTTTTTGCAATTGAAAGAAACGCATATGTGTTTGAATTATTGTATAATTATTTTTGATATAATGGTCTCTGTGCGTATCTAGTAGCTTAATATATGTACTTACAACGTCTTTGAACAGTTTTCACTAATCTTTTAAGGAAGAGATAACTATGTTTTTTTTCAGGCGGCGCCGTTCAACAAGTCAAAGCGAATGTGTACCCACTAGGTACACTAAGTTCTGTTCTTCTACTGAGGTTCACAGAAATAAGGTTATTGATGAAATCACCAGTATGTTGGATCGTAAACATTATAGATGTAGAAACAGAACTGATGTAATTAATGCTCTCAAGGGTTGCTTTGGAGACTGTGGAACGTGCATGGAAGGTAAACACAAAATATTATTTACTTATCTTATCGTCGAGCAACGAAACCCCAGACAAGTCTGTGCAAAATGAATATGTCTCGCCAGATACTGTACTGCTCGTATGCACAAAGAATATAGCTCAGACCTAAATTTAGGCCTATAGCCCTGTTGTTGAATATGTTCACATTAACGTCTATTGGAGGCTTTTGCCCATATGCAAACGTACCAATAGAGCGCCTAGCAAAGGCTCTGATCAGACTGCGTGTATACTCAGGTTGCTCTGAGTCTTTGCTGGGCGCACATACAAAGTTGTACTGTTTCCCATGGCTTGGCACAAATACAGTGCTCCATATGGGGCAGTTTATCTGATAAGGATATTTTTGCATATATACTTAAACACAAAATAAATGCAACTCTTTCTAAAATGGTAGTTCCTTCTTTTTCATCATAAATTTCAGTCAGCCATAATTAAATCGCTAAGACACGTTATTTACCTTGCATACAGCACCAAAATCAGACCGTTGTGACCTATGATTGGCGAGCTGCAACGAGAAAGGTAAGGCAACCCCCATTTTTAAAGTCACAAAGTTCAAAAATTGTGCCTATATTGCGAAAAAAAAAAGTTTTAAACAATATCGTTTTTTGAAAGCAAGAGGTTAGACAAAATCAAATTAGGTACTTTTATGTGTCTGTCAACGTTCATTTTGTCAAAAAGATGATCTTATTTTTTTGCGTAATTGGCCATTTTTATCCAAACGAATATTGTGCATTACATAGAAGACATAAGAATCGCGACATGATCGAACAAAATGCGTCTGTAATAATTATTACTGTTTAAAAAAAAGTAGGGTAACGTCAATAAAGAAACGCAGCAACACAGCGACTGGTAGCGTTGATAATCAATAACTTCCAAACCGTTTTAGTGTTTCCTTTAGTTAAGACAACTGGCTATCAGATCAAGTTGTTTGTTTTCAAATCGAATGTGACATCATTTTTTTAGACTCCATTTGTTGAAATTTACTGAAGTCATTATAACGTCAGAATGGAAATCGTGATCAAAACCATTTTTCCACAAATCATTACTCAATGCGCAGGAACACAGGATATGATTAAGAAAGTATCCTCATTTGATCCATGTTGAAGAAAAGTTTGATTGAAAACGGTTGTGTTTCTTTTGCGTTTAAGTATTAATATGCATTTGTTCAAACATGCATTGCATCTATTCACTTGGGTTGGCGGTTAAATTTTGGAATAACTCACATCTCTTTTTCAGTTATGATGTGTTCATCAGTTATGATGTGCAGATGCTTATATTCTTGGGAGTGCAGTGGCTCAGTGGTAGAGTGCTTGACTCGAGACCAAGGGGCCGTGGGTTCGAGCCTCACCTGCGTCACTGCGATGTGTCCTTGAGCAAGAGCATTAATCCTAGCTTAGTACTGGTTCAACCCAGGAAGACCCGTCCCTGTTTAAATAAAAGATTGTTGATTGGACGTAAAGAATCAAATCAAACAAAAATATTCTTAAGCTGCTGATAAGTAAACAATATCTATATGCTGGATCATATAGATGTAATTAACCATTTGAATGCTTGTTATTTTCATACTTTTGTTATCTTCTGCTGAATATCCCCTAAAATTAACAATTATCTTGTTATGAAAAACATTTTCCAGAAAACTATCAAAGTGTCAAAAGGTTTGGATCCAGATCTGAGTCCAAATGGTCTGCTAAGGTTATCAACAGACGACAGAGGGCGCCTTTTGCTCTGGTATTCAGTTTTATTTACTGTTGAGTCCTTATCTTTGCTTCATCTCCTTGTTATATCTTGATTTATATGTGCTGGGAGATGATGCATTGATAAGTTAGGGGTCTTTTATGCAAACCAAATATCTATGTGTCTTGATACACATCTGAATTAAGGGTGAGGTTGACACCGTTAAACCGGTTTAAGCCCTCCAGTAAAATATTTTACTGACCGTTCCAAGGCGGTACTTCTTTTGTGGATCTTTTATGTTTTTTTTCTGTCTTGTGTTTGCTATGCCTTTGTGGGCGTCTGTTTATTGTTCCTTGTGGTCACCTGCTGGGAAAGGGCTGACCTCTTGGCTCTCGTTTGTGGCGTCCAATTGTGAGTTTGTCACTTTCCCATTGGTATCCTGGGTCAAGTGTGGTACTTGATTGTATCGATTCCTGATCTTTACACCCTTACTTACTTAGATAAGTTTTTTGTACCTTGATTAGTTTTTTGTACCATATCTTATAAACCTTTTTCTTTAATAAATAGCTATCATACAATACCTTTATGATTATATATATTGATCTACATATAACATTTTAACTTATAAGTAACATTTCCTTATTTTTCTCGCAGAACACTTTTATTATTTTTGTCTTTAATATCTTGTTAAATGTTTGGAAATATAAAAAAAAAAGATTTTCTAAGTCTTACCAAATCTTAACACATCTGTCACTGTCATCCATGTTATTGAGCAAGTCACTGAAAGGACACAGAACTTGTTAGTAAGCAATTTACGAGTCCTCACAGCATTATCTTTCATGTTTCAATCCATATGAAGAAAAGGTACAATCAGCATGATCAATATTTGTATAAGTCATTTCTTGAGTGGATTCGAAAGTAGGTCCTAAATCTAAGTTTACACCTGGATTGCATCAAGTCAAACGCAGATAGTTTAGCAAGCGAAGCGAACAAAACGTGTCCAATAAGATCATTGGACATAATTCTAAACCATTTGATACAACTCCAATACGGTAGAATATTGAACACTTGCATGAATGTATTTTAAAAGGGACAATATTCAAGTATATAATAATAATTATACTTAACGCCAGTAAAAACGCAACTTTTACAGTATAACCTCACTCGAGATTTAATGCTATTTTATCATTCTAATGAAATAAAAGGATACACCTATAGTCGCGATATCAAGCCAATACTCTTTTGCTGCAGATAAATCAGTCCAGATAAGCCAGGCTGTATTTTTTTTTAAAAAATGGACACAACACGAACTTCGACACAAACCTGCAAAATCACCTTATCAATCTTTATATCAGATCTTCATTATGAATGGCCTTTTTGGATTTAAACTTTCCTAAAAATTCAACATTGCTCTACTTTCTATGTACACGCAATAGATTTGTTTTGTTTTGAAATTTATACCTTCAATTTTAGCATGAAAACCGGAAGTTAACGAAAATGTGACACGTTCGACGGTAAATATTGCATAAATGATAGCCATAGGTTATGACCTTACAACTTACGTATGTCAATTTTTAAATGATTCTGTTTAATTGTAGCTTTAGTGATTTTTCAATGTTTGGGGAAATTTCACAAAAAAATGAAATTTAGAGCATAAATTTTAGGTCCTTTCTAGCAAAGTGAATTTGTGTTGTATTCCGTATTTTTGTTTGTTTTAGTGAAATGCAGTACTTGCACACTGAAATTGTTTAAAATTTCTAGATTTAAGATGGTTACCAAAATAATTGATGAATTGGTCATTTTTCACCAAAACATTTGGCAGAAGTATGCAATTGAGTTCAAGCTCTGGTAAAACATTCTCGTACATTTAGGGACGCTTGTTAGTACAAAGACAAAGTGTATCATGCTGATATTTATAGGAAAAAATAACACTTGTTCCAACTGCGTTTTTATAAACAATATTTTTTTTTTCTTTTTTAAATCTTAGGAGAAATATATGAGTCAAAGCAAGAGCATTGTAACAATTTGCTGCACTGGGTTGACTGGACGTTGATGAACAGGGAACCAGATGTGACAAATTTCTTTGTTCGAAAGAACAAGAAGGCACAGATTCATGCTTGTGAACATGGGGCAGACTGTATAGAAAACTCCCCATTATTCAGTTTGATAGGTAAGTCCAAAATATTATGCCAACACAATGTATCCTGATTATTATAAATTAAATTTCGAGCAGAGAGGGATGGAAATAGAGGATCTAATATGAGTGTTCCTGTTTTATTGAATTAATTAAATAAATTGGGAAAAAGTGATAAAATGCGAGGCTAGCTGATGATGCAGAAGCACGATTGTTAGATTCTATTTATCATATAACGTTACAATTATTTTGTAATCACATTTTGGCGTGAAAACGTCAAGACTTTGCCATTTTTTATGGCCGTCATTACTCTACATTACTAAATCTATAAACTACTAGTAGTTTATCGATTTTATTGCATGGCGTTATGTCACTCCCAGACGCGATGTCATTTGCTAAATTAAATATATTTTACAGGAGTGAGTCATCTAGTTTTGATATTAGTCTTTACTGCACTTGTGAATAGCAAATCAGCACATTTATGCAGGATCATATGAACATTGGATGTTCATATGATCCTGCATAAATGCGCTGTCTCACCAGAGTATAATCTGCTTGCATACCCAGAGGATGGATTTAGATGTAGGTACAGATAAAATATTATACATCAAGACCGACTGGATAGTTACCCAGGTTTGTTCCAGAATCATAGTTTCGCATATGTGATACTTACAATTATTAAACAGCAGTTTTTCTTGGAATGATTCAGCATTTCCTGCTGTTGAAACATGCCAATTTGTTAAAAATTAGACAAGGGAATTGTATAGAGGATCTTGCATGAGTGCCTATGCATAGAACTTATCAAATTAGTTGAGGAAAAGTTTTATCAATTCAATAAAATAGCAGCGCGACTAAGATTCTACAATGTTCGCAAAGGCTTGAAAAGTACTTGAATATACAGGACTGTCTTGTAAAGTCCTTGAAAATTAAATTTGCCTTAAAAAGTACTTGAAAAACACCCAAAGGCTTTTGAAAGTCCTTGAATTTTACCATTTACAGGAGGACTAGACACTGTTTTTGGAGACCTAAATCAGTATAAAATTTCAGTGCCTTTATTTGGTGCAGCATATAAAATTCATATCTTTAGTAATGCAGTATAAAATTTTAACGGATAAATCAGTCTTTATCATAAATTTTCAGTACTTGAAAACAGTAGGAAAGTCGTGAGAAGTCCTTGCAAAGTCTATGAATTTTACACAAACTTGCCTGTATGAACCTTGTTTTTTTATCAGATGAAAACTAAAAGTACTTAAACTGCTTACGATTATTACCATAGATATGTGGCGTGGTTATGACCGTCAAAACTAAATATGTAAACCACTAGTGATTTATTTATTTATAACGAGGGATGATCAAAAAGTTATCGACCCCTTGTACTTAGGGCTACTAGGGAATAAAAATTTGATCATTACTTTTCAATATGATCTCCCTTTTATGCAATGCACTTTGCCCATCATTGTTCGAACTTTCTCATCCCTTCAAAATAGAAGGCAATTTCCTGGCCCCATGTACTAATTTACTCTCTCTTTGACGCCTTCATTGCTTCCATACTGTGTACCATGAAGGTGGGATTTCAGTTTTGAAAACAGATAGAAGTCAGAGAGAGCCATTTTAGGAAAATATAGGGGATGAGGAAGGTTTTCAAATCCCCATTCAGTCGCAGCAGTCATTGCAACTTGTGATATGTGGGCAGGGTCGTTGTCCTGCAAGAGCAGAACACAGCGAGTCAGTTTACCTTGCCTCTTACTTGTCATTTTCTGGCGTAGCTGCCTCAATTTGCCTGCATAATGTGCACCGTTTACTGTGCGACCTTGATCAGGATAATCAATCATGATCACCCGTTGACTACTCCAAAATATTGAGGCCATCACCTTCCCTGCTGAATGAACCATTTTAAATTTCTTTAGAGGTGGTGAGCCAGGGTGCTATCGTTGTTTGCTCTGCATTTTTGACTCTGTGTCAAAGTGGTAAACCCATGTCTCATATTGAGTTACAACTCGCTTGATAAAACTGCCCGGATCATCTTCATAACTAGAGGGGAGATATCTAGAAATATTCAGCCGAGTCCTTCTCTAAACATTCGCGGCACTCATCTTGTGGAAACCTTTGACATACATAAGATTGATTGTAATGCCCCAAAACTTATGCCCACTTCGCTAGCTATGCTTCGCAGGTCTCGCCTCCTATCACACATAGTCAGGGTGTGCAGGACCTTGATTTTTTCATCAGCGGTGGCATCTTTGGGCGGCCAAACCGTCAATCATCCTCAACGCTCTCTCCCCCCCTCTTAAACGCTGCTGCCCATTTTTTTTACTGTCCAATAAGAAGACGTCTCCTTCTTAAAGTTGCATACTCTGTAACTATGAACATTTTTCGAAAATTTTCTTTTCTTTTTAAATCATTTGTAAAAGTAGAATTAAGCTATGTTTTCACAATAAAAATGTTCAGTACAGCTGAAAACTGCATGGAAAATTGAATTATCTCATCAAATAGGTGTGTCTTTCTCTTGTTGGTAATTATTTGCGTCCCTCCAATACTTCTAGACCGTTGAATTTTAACATAAATGCAGTTTTTTTGGTAGTGATACCTTGTTAAGATTTACGAAAATGGTAAAATGTTTACCTGAATTTGAGTATGTTTACTGTGTTCTTGAAAAATAAAAACATTATTTTCAAAATAAGAAGATCAAAAGTTACAGACTATGCAGCTTTAAGTGTTTCAATGAAGTCTTGATGAATTTCCTTGGGAGGCATTCCTTTCGTACAGAAGTACTTGATAACCGCTCTGATTTTATGTTTTTCCATTTTGCAAATGTATCACAACCTCGTCTCTTAAAAGTGCTATAAATAATCAAGCAAGCATGACCACATGCTTTTCACACTCCAAATGTCCTTCAATTAGATCAAATGACCAACTGACAAAGATTTTAATTCAATAAATCTCACCGAAGCATATCGGGCAGAGAACTTTTCCATCACACCTCGCACATGGCATTGCATTAAGCAAAGGCACTATGACTTTATGAGACTACCCATCCTACTCCATATTTTTTATCACAGGTGGTCACTGAAGGCAAAAATCAAGACTACATAAAACAGTTGTTGTCAGCCACTATGTGTCACTTCTCAATAGCACCGTTAACGTACACATTGAAGATTTTATACAAACTGTTGAATACAGAAATTCCTAAAGGCATAAATTTATATTATATGTCCATATATTTAACTCATCTTATAGTTTATTCCACCCTTCCTGTGCTTCACAACCAATCAGTTTGCACAGAAATTTAAATTTTTGGCAAGATTAATCACATATTTTGTCAATATTTGTAATATCTATTAAGTAATTATAAAGTAAATCCATGAAGTGGTCAATGCGACAAAGGTGCAGTTATGAAAAAAGGGGAGAAAACTATTAGTAGGTCATAGATTGTTCCCACTTAATTCCTTTAAAATTGTAATATAATTATAATCTATAACCTGTACTTCTATAACCATTTCGCGAATGAAAGCAAATATAAAAAAAATAATAATACTTTTGCAATATATAGGAAAAGGTACATAACAGACACAATGTATTTTGTAAATTGCTATCTTATCCATAAATACCAGTATTACAAACTGCTGCGTGACCTCATAGCAATTCATTTTGTCTTAAAACTATTTAATTTAAAATTAAATGAGGTTCAATGACAAGCAACGGTAAATCAGACATCACAG
The DNA here is from genome assembly GCA_964019695.1 of Loripinus fragilis. NCBI lineage: Eukaryota > Metazoa > Mollusca > Bivalvia > Lucinida > Lucinidae > Loripinus > Loripinus fragilis. The sequence goes on from OZ026516.1 coordinate 126,672,725, forward strand.
AAAGCCTAACTCGGAGGTTGTTGGGTCTTTTTTCATGCTCGACTCACATGAGCATGGACTTTATTTAGCTCAAGCCTGAATAAGTAAGTAAATACTTTATTTTATGAAGGTGACTCAGTAAGTAAAACCAATCTTACCTGAGGCCCTCTTAAAAACATATGCGGCTATTTCCAATGCGCACCTTTCCCGCGTCTGGAAACGGATACAGTTGTCTGGGTCCTGTCTTTTGACCATTAACGGATTCGGATCAACACAGCTTTCCCACATTCTTATGTCATATCGGTGTTCCAACATTTTCTTGACAAAATAAAGTAATTAAAGTGTGTCAGATATATCTATTGACATCTAACAGAACTAATCGTCTCAGCACTGAAGACAGATAAATGTAGCTCAAACGAAATCAAACGACGTACACAATTACCCTGGTTACGAATACGATAGTGGCCGAGTCTCTACTATTTGTACGGTTATTTAGAGCGGCGCGCGACCTGACCTCGTAGCCTAGTGATTAGCGTGTCTGGCTATAAAACCAGAGGACCAGGATCGATTCCTGTATGCGCACATATTTTCAGTGTTGTTTTTTTCTTTTCAAACAATTTAATGCTAAATTGCTTCATTAATTAGTAAAATGGCATCATCAAAACGACCGAAATGGTCATTCCTGAACTTTTATATTGAATAACGCATGAAACCTATGGGGATGGGGTTAAATTTGCCCTCTTGAAAGATAATTATTTTGGTGACCCCAGATTTTTACTCTTTTTTTTCTGAAAGGTATTACAATAGTCCATGGATTAAAAATGATTTTTTAAGATTTTAAACATCAGATTTTTTAATACATGATTAAGTCTAAAAACGAATTCCAATTTTCGACGAATTGCCCAAATATATCATGCAGTATCTTGTCACAGCATGGGATAACAAATAAACTTGCACATTTTCTAAAAGGTTTGGGATCATGGGCAATAATTTGAGTTAAAAGAAAGAAGCTGGCTAAAGATTACAACTCGATATTTAAGACTAGTGTTATTTTTAGAAAATTGGTCAAATGCTGAAAACTTCAATATGAGATTCTGAAAAAATAAGCACGGTGACATATCCTTTTTATTTCATAAATGGATAGTTCATACACAAAAAAAACTGTATGCAAAGTATTGAAAATATTTCAACATGTGAAGTATTTAGTAGCATATGTCCTTAACAAAGCATATATGAAATAACAAACATGATAATACAATATTTACAAAAACAAGTGAATATGAGTAAAACGAAAGTGATGCAAAATGAAAGGGGGGGGGGATGGAAAATCATATGTGGAGCCACCGAAGATATCATGCTGATTACAGTTTGAGATCTGGGTAGAATTAAGACAAAGCTAATCTACCTCAAAATACCGAGAAACTGCAAAGGTTGGACATTGCAGAATGGATTAATAGTAGCTGTTTATGTGAGCTAAATAAAAAGCTTGCCTATGGTTCGTTTAATAAATTGCATATGAAATTACCCCTTCGCGAAAGATCCTGCATGTATGTTGCTTTAGTACATAGGTTTGAGTTTTACCTGGTGACAAATTCTGAAGACAGAATAAATTGCGACTAGGTCTGACTCACAGAGACCTGTTAGTGTGATAGAGACATAGATAGAGACAGTAGATGCAACCAAGCTTTTGATAATAAGAAAAGGAATTATTAAAAATCATTTTGTCTTATTGCGCAATTGAAACATATTCTGTGGGTACTCAAAAGAACCTTCTCGCTGAGACGGTTCTTTTGATCACCCAAAACACATGTTTAAGCTGATGGATAAGAAAATGATCGCAATTTTACGCTGACAATTTTTGCTTAACTGGCCCTATGGTGTAGGAGAAGACATCTAGGTCTGCTGAAAATGTCATTATGGGCGTTTAACAAATAATTTTTCACATGGTATGATAGGTACCAACTGTTATGAACTAACAAAATTGACTACACATAGGGCCAGTTAAGCAATTTTCAAGCGTAAAATTGCTATTTTACCTTACCTATCAATCCAAATATGTGTTTTGGGTGCTCAAAAGAACCGTCTCATTGAGATGGTTCTTTTGAGTACCCACAACATATTTTTTGGACGAGAAATAAAGAAAATAGTTTTCCAAAACACACTACTATCTGGAGGCCTGACTAGAGTTATCCAGAGCAATCTTCACTATGTATTGTAGCGCCATCTGTCGAGAAAATCTACAGACCTGACCCTACTAAGAGCGTGGAAGAGGAACTATATTCTTCTGTAAACAACCCACTTCCGGCATATGATTTGCTGGATGCTATCTACGGCATCCAAGCAAAAGGCATTGTTAAATTTTGGGTAAAAGATGACTCAGAGATGACTGCTCTTGTTGATCCTCTATTAAAGGTAAATAACATTACGTGGATAATCCTGTATTACACATTTACTTATTTCACAAATTCAAGTTTTTATCATTGTGGTATGGTCCAAGTGGTAAAATTCATTACAATAACTTCTCTGATAAGTTTTGGATTAAGCAAAAAGGAACATTGAAACTTTGAGGCATTTAGGTTTTAAGCATACTTCAAGATTAAAGGTTTGATTTTTTAAGTTCAGGATTTTTGAAATTTTAGCCGTCACCCATGTCTATGTAACCATTCGTTGAAGCTCCTAAATGAGAAGGAGTTCTAAATGGGCTAGTGCTCGGGATTTTCGTATTTAGCAACTCGGTAAGTAGCAAAACATCAGGCGAGTCTACACGTTATAGTTATATCATTTGGTTGTGCCACTGTACGAGTAGATAATCTATTAGCTTTAGCAAGTGGATTATATTACCTCCAAGCGGACAAACATGGTATAACTATTTTATACCACCTACATCAGTGTAGACACTGCACATCACGAATTATTTCGTGCTTCAGTTGGTAAGGGTCTTATACACGTATCTACATATTCTTCTAAGTTCTACGTATCTCCAGTCATCGTTGAATTTTACGATACTGGTGGCGGTAGAAAAAAGGAAATAGTAGGGGAGTTAGAAATCAAGTGATTGGGAAGAAAATCACCAGCGCCTTTGGTGTTCGCATACACAAAATATGGATGCAGATGAAGGTGCATGCTAGATTTTAGACCTCTGTATTTGCTGGATACGTCAGCATGGGCAGTGATTTTGAAGCATATAACAATCTATAACGAGTGTGAGGGTAGGATATAAAGATCTGTCCCGAGGATCAGCGTTTTTGCATCGCAAGGCTTGCTGAGTGATGACAACGATGATCCCGAGGGACGATTTTTTCTATCCTACTCTCACCCGAATAATGGATTCTTTTTCTTACTCAAAATTTGATACCACATTTTACTTTTTAAAAAGGCTCACAGAAGTTCCTGAATACGGCGAGATGCAACATGTTATGATGACGTCACTTTGACATAGCAATGATAGACTTCGAGCTAAAAAAGGTCCTGCTCCCCCCCCCCCCCCTAGGGAATTTTGCAGACATAGCCTATCTTAAAGAAAATTTCAAGCCGCATCTTTTAAGAGATGTTTGCACTCTGTGCTCCGGGGCGTTAGTCTCTGACAGCCTGTTACATATGTTACTGTAACAAACTAAGGAAAAAATCAAAATGAAAGTTTGAGCTACAGAAAGAAGACATTGAACCATCTAATTATTCAAATTTCTTATGAAGTTTGCAAGCTGGATGCCTAAGCTACATAAAAGCAGCATTTTAAACAAAATTACAGCCTTCAATGGTGTTATATGCGTTACATAGATTAAATTTCCCTTTGAAAGTTGAAATCGTGACTAACATCATTCATTTTACAGACGATTTGTGCATTTTTACAAGTGTTTTTAATCTTAGTTTACTAAAATACTCATTTGACTAATAGAAAAAATAAAGTTTGCTTTTCTATCTCAAAACATTGTTTTATATGAGCTATTAAACAACCCTACCCCCAATTTTAAGTATCCAATTTTGGTGTCTATTATTGAAGAAAAATATATCAAAATATTTGACGCTCGTGGATATCTCACATTTTGGCACTGTCTTGCTAATGCAATAAAGAATCATACATTTGCAAGTTTGACATCAGGATCAGAGCACTTATTTAAGTATGTAACGTATGTTACATGGCATAATGTATGAGCTAGGAAATTTTCTTGGAAGTAAGAGATGATATTTCAGAAAAATACCATTTTTCACATGTTTTCCTATTAATCTCTAGCCTCTGGTGCCTTAGTCTTAGTAATTACAGTCATTGCTGATAACAAGCCCATAGAATTGTGTTACCTATGTTATATATAACCTTTTTAATCACATATTTCCTTATGCCTATACTATTAAAATATATAGACATATAGATAGAAAATAATAGTTCTCATTTAAATGACACAATTTAATAAATATTCCTATTAAATAAAATTATTCAAAAACAATCTTTATTCAAGTCGACCTCACAATGTCTATCATTGTGTCTGCTTCTATTGCAAAATAATCACCCATTTCATCACAACCAGAAGAATCGTGGCATTGTATTAGGACTGCAAACTTAGTACAATCCTGTGCCTCTCCACCCCTTTGGGAATTGTGCAGACATATCCTACCTTAAAGAACAATTCAAGCTGCATCAAATAAGAGATGTTTGCACTCTATTTACTAGGGGATTAGCCTGTAATGGTATGATATGTATGTTACCATATCAATTTAAGAATAAATGAATTGAAAGTCTGAGAAACAGAAAGAAGACGTAAAACTATCTATTTATTTGAATTATTCATGTAGTTTGCATGCTGAATACCTTTGATACATAAGAAAAGATTTTTTAACAAATATACAGCTTCCTATGGTGTTATATGTGTTACATTAATTAAGATTACTTTTTAAAATTGGTAATTGTGACAAACATCATTTATAAGCATTTCGTGTGATCCTCCTCTTTAGCCATCAAAAGACTTAATTTTCTTTGTATGTGTGGCCAGTGCCAGCATCAAACAACTTGACTCAGCCAAACTTGAATCCTTAGCATTCTTCAAAAGCAGAAACAGCATGTCAGTGTCATGGGATCAAACACCTGATTAAATATGCATACAATGGAGTATGACTCTGGTATATATCTCTTCCTGTGAAGTGGCAAGAGCAATCTAACTGCAGCTGCCTCTGCATCCGTGCTAGTCAAATGATAACTTTGCTCTGATTTTGCAAAATCTATGTCTCTACCGTGTACCTCTAAGAATACTTTAAGATTTCTGACATTGGTCAAACAGAAATTTGATAGGCTGCTTTTTTGCTTCATTTGCAATGGAACCTATCCGATCTTTTGGTGCTTACGTCCTCAGGTCTTAGATCAATAGTATTTTGCTGCGCCCAAAGAACTTTATAAGTTTTCTTTAGTAACAATGTTGACTCTTGATGGTTTTGGCAGACCGTCTGAAACAATTTCTGTTACACCTTGAAAGTTATCTGGTATAAGAGAAAGAATATGAAGTTGGACATTGCCATCAATTATGTTTGCAGTTGGTTGTTTTTTGATGTCAGTACATTGAAGCATGTCTTAAAATAATGTAAAACCTATGATTTCTCAGTTTTTACAGCCATATCATTAGCTGTTGCATTCAAAAGAAGGAAAGTGGACTATAGGTAGAATGGGATAACCAGTAGTTCTATATTATGCTCTATGGAAGATTTATACAGAGTAAACAAGTTGATAAGGTGCCTCATTTCATGATCCATTGAAAATACTGAAATTGAAAACACTTGCCTATGACTGTGTTATCAAAAAGGATGTCACGACAATGCCCTTGCTCATTTATTATGACGAGTTATATATGTTACATCCCTTAATAAGCGCTCTTATCTTAGAAACTTAGTGAATCATTGAATTGAAAGGGTCTAATTTGCGCTATGTTCATCCTGTCATTCATTGCTTTACCTGCTGTGATACATCTAGTTCGTTTATCTGAAGGGAAAGAGTTACCTCGGTTTCAGCACTCCAGAAGTACTAAGACTTCGAATAAGTTTTTGAATGCTTGGGGAATGATAATAAGTGCAGAGACATTATTAGATGAAAATGTGTGGGTTGCATGTATGGAAAGGCTACATTTATAAAAGTTAACCAGCTAAGATATGATTCTTTATCACAGAAATATCAAGGTACATCAGTCCAGGTACTCATTGCTCTTAATTGCATAGTTTTCCTCCTTGTAAAGCTTTAGTCTTTCTCCTACTTGCAGAGTATCACTTGAAACACATACTCAAAGAGCCAACTATTAGGAATTCATATCAGTTTCCGAATGTTCCAAGCCATAAATGGCAAAATTGGAAAGTTGATAATGGCTCATCAATTTTGAGTGGACTGGTGGTAAAATTGAATAACAGTAAATGGTTGAAATATGGTGTGATGATTCTACTGGTTGCAAGGAGGCGTGTGTTAATAATGATTACCACAGAAGCAGACAACGACAAACGTTTAACATGAATGTTAAATCGATGAGAAATAGTTTGGACCATTTCATTTATTGTATTTTCTTGTGAAAATGTAAAACTATCTTTTCTATTTGTGGCTCTATATTTAGCATTATATGCACAGTATTAGGAAATGTGTCCAAAAGGTCATTGATAACATCTGTTACAACAGTCCATGGGCTTGATAATCAGAATTTCTAATGTTTTGGCACCAAAGACTTAAGTACACATTTAGTGCCCTGATCTTTAACTTAATGACATCTTGTGGATATATGAGCAAGACAGACTAAGAAAATGAAAAATATCCACACACTGTTATCGCTTTCATGCATTTTACTTAAACGGTAATAACAAAATTCCCTTCTCTGTAAAACTGGGAGTAGGGCTGTGTATTAGCTTCTATAAGACAATATGTTTAAGACAGAAAAGCAAACTTGGTTTTTCCTATTCATCAATTGAGTATATGTTTGTAAAATCTAATAAAACAGTTTGAAACCAAGTCATAGTAGTTGTTTAACTACATGATGATAGCCACAATTATAGCTTTTAAATTATAATCAGGTTCATGTAAAGCACATAACACCACAGTTAGCCGTATTAATGTTAAACAGCTTCCATATGTAGTAAAGACATCCAGTATAAAGACTATAAGAATGTCAATGTATTAGATAATTTTAATGTCTTCTTTTGGTAGCTCAAACATTCAAATATCTTATTCTCAAATTGATTTAGTAACATATGTAACAAGCTGTTACAGGCTAACACCCCGATTTACAGAGTGCAAACATTTCTTATTAAATTCACCTTGAATGGTTACATAAGATATAATTTGTCTGCAGAATTCCAATGGGGATTAGGATGGAGCAGGCCCTTACTCAGCTTGATGTCAAAATACTGTTTGATGATTTTACTTATCATGCTAACATATGTAACGCTCTCTGATCTTTAAAACTTGATGACAACTAGCAGATCTATAAGTCTTTATCATAGGAGCCAGTTTAAAATCCCTAAACAATGTAAGATATCCAACAGCTGCGAGTTTTTTCACAATTTTAGCTCAAACTTTCAAACTACATTTCCTTTATTTGATTTAGTAACGCATGTAACACGCAGTTTCAGACTAACGCCCCAACATAGAGAGTGCAAACATCCCTTATTTGATGCAGCTTGAGTTGTACTATAAGAAGGAATATGTCTGCAAAATTCCCTTGAGGAGATTAAAACATTTTTAGGCATATCTTACGTAAAGACGATGAGCTTGCCCATTTATTACATCAGGTAACATATGCTACAGCCTCTGATATTAAAAATTTTGCAACAAACTTGCAGATTTATGAGTCTTTTAATATAAGCAAATAAATCCCAAACAATGAAACACATTCATCAACTGCAAATATTTTTTAACTATTTTTACTTTAGTTTTAATACAAAACATTTCACCTTAAAACTGGGTAGGGGTAGGGTTGTTTAATTGCTTATTTCAGAAAAAAAATTAAGCTAGGGAAACAAACTTTAATTTTTCTGTTAGCCAATTGCATAAGCTAGTCAGACATGGTTAAAAACATTTTGCAAAACACACAGAGAGATTGTGAATGTAAATGATGTTAGCCACACTTGCAAATTTTAATGGGTTATCCGATTTATGTAACGCATATGACACCTTAGAAAGTCGCAATTTTGTTCAAATGGCTGTCATATGTAGTTAAGATATCCAGTATGCAGACTATATGAATGATTTTTAAAAATAAATATAGTAATGTCTTTCATTTGTAGCCCAAACTTTCAATTTACTTTTTCTTAGTTTGATAAAGTAACGTATGTTACAGGCTCTTACAGACTAACGCCCCGGAGCACAGAGTGCAAAAATCTCTTAAAAGACTCGGCTTTTAATTCTCTACAAGATAGGATATGTCTGCAAAATTCCCTAGGGGGGGGGGGAGCAAACCCATTCTCAGCCATCCGTCTATGACATCACATGTGCGTGAGTTCCAATACAACCAATGTATAAAGCATTCACGTGACAGCCTGGGTAAGATAGCATGGGTAAGATAAGATTTTCTAACCCAGGGTAAAATCTCAGATGTCTCTATCCGGTGTGCAAGAATTAATTCATCTGTCATAGGTAGCCAACTTTCGTGTGCTTACTTACATCTAGAGAGATCAGACAAGACAAACTTCTACCATTTCTATTCAAGTCATGTTGTGACTGGATTTTGTATAGTACGACGGATATCTGACATGTTACCCTGGAATAGAGATTCTTCATATATCCAGGATGTTACACTGTATCTGTACATTGGTAGTATAAGAAAGTAAGGAAGAAGGCAAAGATCAGGAATCGATACAATCAAGTAACACACCTGACCCAGGACAGCCGTATGGTAAAGTGACAAAAACAAAAGATCTATAAAAGAAGTACTGCCTTGGAACGGTCAGTAAGAACATTATTGGAGGGCTTAAACTAGTTTCATGTTACTACTACTTGGTGGCTATAAGTAATGGCATTGTTGTGTCAAACTTACGTCATCATGTCATGCCACATATTTGCATTGACAGGAACTTCTGCAAGCTTATTTTGACATAAAAATGCAGTATTTAATTATGAGCAACAACAATCTATTATTGTATGAGGGTAGGAAAGAAAAATTTCTATCCCTAAGAATCACCATTTGAGCCGTGACATGCGATTTCCAACAATGTGGTATGTGCGACCAGCAAAGGCTCAGACCAGCCTGTGCATACGCGCATGTAGGCTTAACAGGAGGCTGCACAGTGTCGTCTGAGTCTACACTTGTCAAATTGTGACATTGTTGGAAATCACTTGTCACGGCTCAAAATTTTGACATCACTGGACAAGCCTCGTGATCCCTAACGGTGATCTTCATGTTTATCTATCCCACCCTCATACTCACGATATATTATAAGAATTTATCATGAGTGTCAGGGTAGGAAAGAAAAAATCGTCCTGAGGATCACCGTTTGGCATCACGAGGCTTGCCGATTGATGACAAATGGTGATCCCGAGGGAAAGATTTTTCTATCCTACGCTCACACGAATAATGAACTCTTTTTCTTGCTCTCCACTGTTTTTGTATTTTAAAACAAGCTTCGATAAGTCTCTGAGTACGCTAAGATATTATTTCACACGAAGGCGTCATTTAAATACAATAATGACATCACTTGACGACCATGTGCGTGAGTAACAAAACAACCAATGTATGTAGCCGTCACGTGACAGCCTGGGTAAGATTGCCTGGGTAAGATAAGATTTTCTATCTCAGGGTAAAATATCAGATATCCTTATCCGGTGTGCAAGAATATTATATTCTACTCAGGTGGTGATGTTGTATAACAAAGCAGTGACGTCTATAGAAGTGTATGTTGAGAAGAAGAATAGTCTTGAATCGGTGGATGGAGTCATTCAGCAAGCTGCAAATGATATGAGAATCACAGGATGTCCGGATGTAGCTCGAGATACTCTTACACCATTTACAGTACAACTGGTACCAACAGGTTTGTATAAAAGTTAAGGAAACCAACAGTAAAACCTGTCTTAAGCGGCCACTCTCAAAAAGACCAAAAATGGGTTTTCAAGACCAATTACTGCTTAATGCAGGTCAAAAGTATTGCAGAATGCTCCAAGGGGAGCATTCTGTAATACTTTCGACCTGCATTAAGCTACCACATAACTTTAAGACCTTTGTTTTGGCTATTTTTGAGTGACCGCTTAACACAGGTTTCACTGTATTTGTTTCAGTGGGTTGTAATATTGAGAAAAATAGCCAGCTCATACGGTTTTGGATTGTTTCTCTGTGATGGTGCATTTTATATTAATTTGGTTTGATTGTTTCTCTGTGGTAATGCATTGCATAAGTTGGAAAGCTTTTATGTGAGCTAAACAATTTTTATGTTTAACAACCGCAGAATATAGGGCGAAGCTTTGGCCAGTAAAATGCATTTAAGCCTCCAGTGGCTTTGGCTGTTGTCTGTTCAAAAATAGTGAGTATGATCAGAAAATGCCACAATCATAAACTACAGACCAACCCATGGCATCATGAGGAAGAGTCACACAACAATCACGAGACACCAGGAAGACAAACAAAGCAAAGCACCCAAAGGCGGAGGTTCTGTTGTTGTAGATTAATTGCTGATAGCTGCTACCATCGTTTGCAGGGTCATTTTGTTTGGTACTTGTTTTGTTATACAGTACTAAATGTCCTTTCTAGTTAGTTTTGCAATCACCTTGCTGAGGAGGAGAAAACTGGTTGATTTACTTACATGTCTTCCTGTCGCCATGTGACTGTAATGATATATGCTTCTTTCTCATGGTACTGTGGGTTGGTCGGTGGTGTGTGATTGTGCTATTTCATTCTCACTTACTTTTGGCACTTACCAGACAGGAAACTGCAAAGGCCTAAAAAAGTTGCACAATGCATACTCTTATCAGAGCCTTCAGGGCTTGCAGGGCGATGTATCAGAGAAAAATACACTTCTAGCCTCTTTGGATATAAATTTACTTTGAAAATGCGATTTTTCTTATCCCTTTTCGGAAGAATGAAATTCTCCATTAAGGTTTTTTTAAGTAAGGCCAGAATGATCTATCAAATAAATGGATGGTTTACATGCTATAGTTTACAAAACAACTATTATATTTCTTTCTCTGAAGATGGATTTTGTCATAGCAAACATTGCAGATACTGATGAAATGCCACTTTATGCTGCATTTCACTTGGATCTCCACTGTTTGCCATAGTACCCGTTCAGGGTTTCTGGTCTACAAAAGGTTGTATATGATAAGTACCATTCTTGTACACCAGATCAGGATTTCCATTGTTTTACCCATGTGAGATAACTCTTTCTCACATACCTACGCATACAAGATTGAGTGATCCCTATGTTAGCTCGCTGTTGAAAGAATTTATAGCGATAAGGCGGGCTATTTCCCTAAATGAGAAGTTCGTTTTATTTTGTTGAAAAAATTACTGGGGACACTAGGCACATTCAACGAATACATATAGACCAGCCGTTTATGCACCCTTGCCCCCTAGTTTGTGTATTCAAAACGGGACTTCCTTAATGCATGTAATAACTCCACTTCGTTTTGAATGAGCATTTATTTTGATCATCAACTGTGCTTGTTATTCAGTAACATATCATGTGAAATAGACCGTCAAACTAGGGTAAACAATCGTCATATCACGATAGAGTATATAAATATACAGTTGATGTACAATAAAAACGACAATCTTGCAAAATGGTCTATTTTTAACAGATGTTTGATGTCTTTTTTCGCTTATTCAACCCCTTTCCCCCTAGACCCAAGACGCCCTTTACATATGTTGTATATTTATATAGCAACAATATATTTTCCAAAGGGCATCTTGGGTCTAGGGGGGAAAGCATCTAAAAACAAACTGAAAGACGCCATTTTTATCTTTTCAATGGCAAACGTCACAATTTTAAGTATATTTCGTACGCATGCGCAGAAGGAATACTGCAAAGTTTTGGAAATTAAAGGCACTTATATCCTTAATATTGTAGCGCATTTACATTTTGAAAATCTGCAAAGGATTTACTACAAGGCTCGTCTAAACGGCACCCAGTAAAGAGACGTAAAATGAGGGATGGGAGTAAAAGGCGCAAGTTTTCACGGCGTTGTAAATGATGAATCGCTTTGAAACGTATTTCTATGCTTACTATGCATATTTTAGTACCGAAACAGATCAATTTAAAAACATCAGGGCAATTTGAAAATTTAGGTTTTGTAATCATGTCAACTAGGGAAAATACACGCCTTATCGCTAGAGCTTCTTATCTGTCTCACATCGCTACCCATGTGAGATAAACGTAACTAATGGGAGATAAGCCAAGCAAGGCCGGTTGCTAATGCGAGATCACCCACACGCGACATTTTTGGCGTATGACTGTATTCCTCGGAAAATGAAAGTTGAACTGTTTACAGCCAGGAAAAAATTTAATGTTGAAATTTCAACGGTTAAAGTTGGCCTTGAACGTGGTATTTTGAGTAAAACTGCGCATTTTTACTTAAACATTTTAATATTCAATGCTTTTAACATGCTGAGTGCATTATGATTGGTATATTTGACGTATTGGGCAATGACTGACTGAATGCAACAGGACCGGAGAGCCTTGACGATGTGAAAAAAGAAACACATTTTCCTCACTCAGGTTACTGTGGCTGATAAGCTAGTTCTTGTTAATCTACAAGGGTCAGTCAAAAATAACTGAGCCCTACCTCATAACATTTGAATTAAGTAAAATGGACATATATTTGGATGATATTTCATTGAAGTTATATGTCATCTATTTAATCACCTAATTTATTTTTGTTGGTAGGCTTTTTGTAACGGTTGCTAGGCAACATAAAATGCCCTGTCAGAGGGGTGCGTTCACGCTGTGATACATCTAAATCTAAGCGTTGCTATGGAAACAGATATGTTAAACCAAGGCTTTATTCACTGTCGTCTGATACCTTGAACATTTACCTATTCCGTGTCACAGAACAGAAACCAACTGAACCCAAATTATATATACTGTAGTAGGTTGATTTCAGAATTTATCAAATTTTAATATGCCTGAAGTCCTACAATTTACCCCACTCACAATCATATTTACACAATTTTAATAGAAACCATAAAACATTAGCATAACAATGCTTTAACAGTACTGCATACACATACCAACCCTCAGACATATTAAGTTCCATGATTTAAATGCACAATTTTGTTTCCATGGCAACACAATCCTCGTGACTTTGAAAAATTGTGGAATTTTGGAGTTTTTAGTTGCTAGGCAACGCATACGCTCAATGTTCACCTAAACATTAACAAACTTAGTGTAATGAAAAGACAATATGATATATGTTATTCAATGAAGTCGCAAATATGCCTTTCACAAAAACTCGTATTTTGATGAAATAACCATTTGTTTATTGTTTAATGTGCTGTTTATTCCCATGTTTCAAGTTATTTTGTACAGCGCGCGTCATTGACTGTAAACATCAACCTCAGTGACGTGACCAACAACTATTATACAGTACGTCGCTATATGAGAAAAATAATCGATCATTACTGTTCAATGGTTCCGTTAAAATCCCATCCCTCGGGTCCACGTGGTGAGGGATAAAGTAACCGTTATTCGTGTGCGGTTGGGTAGAAAAATCCTTCCCTTATGATCGCCGATTGTCATCACTCAGCAAGCCTCGTGATGCCAATCGGTGATCCTCGGAATGGATTTTTCTATCCCACCCTCACACTCTTGATGGATTCTTATACTATCTCACAGACAGGCCAATATCAGTTTGAATAAATCTGTAAACTTCTGCTAAGTACCTCCAAAAGACATTGATCCAGCTAAACAAACTGTTTGAGTGTATTACTGCAATTTTTTCTTATCTATAAATTGAAATATTTTGAGTACCCACAACATATGCCAGCACAAAATAATTTTAAATGACACACTCTTAACTGGAGCCCTGTAGGTATAGAATAGTAAATGAGATAAGTAAATGCCATAGCCTACCTTAGTCAGCTATGCTCAAGCATTACCAAACCATGACAAAAGATGCCAATAACAGTGGACTAGAAGTACAATTATAAAAAATTATAAAAGTCCTGGTAATTTTGGTTGTAGCCTTTATATCAGGATATAGTGGGAATATGTGTAATAGACATTTTTCAGTTACCGCGGACCTTAGGATTTGTAAGTTGTAGCACACCTTAGACTTAGGTTATTTAAGAGGGGCGATCTCAGCAGTGTTATTCAGAAACGTTTAACAACTTCATTAGTTGTAACTTAAGACTCGGTTAATTTCTTGTTAGGAAATCATACGAAGTGCTTTAATATAGTCATCTTCAGCAAACTAATATTTTCTTTTAAAGTGCTGATGTATTGTAGTTGTGAAAATGTTTCATGCTTTTTATGGACTCTGGACTACTTTTATGATGGAAGTAAACATAATGAATCCAGAACAGACTGCAACTCATGCAACAGTTGACTCTGTTAGAGAAAAAGATTTCATCCTCCACTTCTGCACTAGAAACCGAAATTATATTCAATCTATTGAGTCTGACTGCAGATCTATAATCCAGGGGTCATGAGCTCGAACCTGACCTGGCCCCATACTTTTGGAGAATTTGATCATGAAATAGTTTCGCAATAACTAAGTCAGATTGTAATTATTTTTTACCGTTTTTTTAGTATGCAGGCAGAGGTGCAATAGATATTGAAACATATGAAGTGAAATTTTAGTTTGTAGGCCTGGGTCCAACCCTTTGGGTGGACTTAAGGGTGGGGCGTTGGCCAAAAATCAACTTTTCACAATATGGTATATGCAGCAACATGGTAGCAAATAGTTTGTCAGAAGGCGCAACCTCTACCCCTGCATTGAGCTACATTAAATCAAGGCCTTGTTGCAGCTCTACTCCTAGGGAATTTTAATTGATCGGAACTGAGTTCTGCTGGTACAAGAAGTGTTGTTGTCAGTTTCTAGCGAAGGTATGTGCACGAAGTACTGTTAAACCGCTTAGTCAAGCTTGTCATAAAATCTGTGGTGCCATCCCAACCCACTTCACCAAATTAATAACATGAGATAAAAAGCTATACTTATAGTCTTTTCGTATTTTACTCCTTCTGAATTTCTAAGGGTGGTCAACTAAGCGTGTATTGAATTTAACAGTTTAAGCATTTTCGAAGGTGGGAAATAATGATTAATAATAATTATAATAGATTGGTGAACTCCTTCAGTGTGTTGAAGATAAGGAGCTTAATATGATTGGATGCAGCTTAACCACGTATCACAAACGTGATTTAGCCCATCTGCCTGTCCCTCCTGTATTCATTTATGATATTTGATGCATTTTAATTTTTATGATCACTACCATGAACAGTCAATATCATATAAGGTTCACCCAAATCGACTCAACAATTGTCTATATGCATGCTGGGTAATTTTGCATGCTTTTTCATTGTCTGCAGTTTCATTTATCTTTCCATTTATTCAAATTAACTCATTGAAAAAAGATACTTGGGGAATACCATGAAAGTGCCAAAAAGTTTGAATTTGGATCAAGCCCACATTTTTGTTGGGCTTAAACTTGTTCTAAAATGTGGCTGATCAATAAATGACAACAGTCGCCACTAGCGGAAAAATAGTTACGAGTATTATGACACTTGAATAACTAGAATCGACTGAGTTAGACCATATTGACTTTTAATGTATTTACAGGGGGCTGATCCAGGATTTCTGGAAAGGGGGTTCATATGTATAAAGGTGCTGGGTTCGCTTTTCTGATTTTATCTCATTTATCTTAAATATCCAATGAAAATGAAATAATTTGGCCTCACTGAGAGCAAATTATTTCATTTTCATAGGATATTTAAAAACTAGGGGGGGGGGGGGGGGGGTTCGAGCAAACCCCTTGGACCCCATCTGGATCTGCCACTGATTCAACTTAACATTAGCAATTTCCCAGTATGCGTCATGGTTTTTATGTCTCCCACCTTTAGGGTCGGGAGACATATTGTTTTTCCCCGTGCGTTTGTCTGTCTGTCGGTCTGTCTGTCCGTCTGTCTGTCACAAATCGTGTCCGCTCTATAACTTGAAAACTGCTTAAGCTATATTTATGAAACTTTATACAATTATCAATCAGCATGAGATGACGTGCAGAGTGCAAGAATGGTAACTCTTCCTTTTATATTTTTTGAGTTATTTCCCTTTGAACTTTGTGCATCACAAAAATCGTGTCCGCTCTATAACTTGAAAACCACTTAAGCTTTATTCACGAAACTTTATACAAATATCAATCAGCATGAAATGACGTGCAGAGTGCAAGAATGGTAACTCTGCCTTTTATACTTTTTGAGTTATTTCCCTTGGAACTTTGTGCATCAAGAAAATCGTGTCTGCTCTATAACTTGAAAACCGCTTAAGCTATATTCACGAAACTTTATACAATTATCAATCAGCATTAGATGTTGTACAGAATGCAAGAATGGTAACTCTGCCTTTTATTCTTTTTGAGTTATTTTCCTTGGAACTTTGTGCATCACAAAAACTGTGTCCGCTCTATAACTTGAAAATGGCTTAAGCTATATTCACGAAACTTTATACATGTATCAACCAACATGCGTCGACGTGCAGAGTGCAAGAACAGTAACTCTGTCATTTATACTCTTTGAGTTATTTCCCTTGGAACTTTGTCAATCGCAAAAAACAATAATCTATGATTATTTTATACAAGGTTATGCTTGTGCAATAGTTAACTACATTGACAGATATCTTTACTAGATAAGAGCTGATTGTCTGCATGAAATGAATAGAATTTCCGTTAGAAATTATGTATTTAATGTTTCTGTTTGAAATGATATTTGATGACTCATGCTTTTGACATCAAAAGGGGGGGAGACATCTGTTTTTTTGTAGAAAAACAATTCTAGTTTAGATTCTAAAACATAGGAAACTAGATTTTTGTCTGAATATCTGGTGAAAGCTTTTTGCATACCCAGGGGCGTACTTAAGTGTACGAAAATACGCATGAGCGTACAACTTGACGATGCAAGTATAGGGCTTTAGCCATTCAGTTTGATTTTTGGAAGAAATATCCAGTTTATTGTGTTTATGCTGCGTGTCTTCATAGCTCATTTTAGCCCTGTGAAATTCTCTTTAATCATTTTCTGCAAAAGGGCCAAACCCCTGGCTTCAAAAAGGGGGACTATCCAGAGTGTGAACTCTATAAAATGCCCTTGGAACGCGCCTGATCCTTATATCTCAAGCATCAGCTTTCTACTGCAAGTGAGCTCTCTCCCAATTTGTATAATGTACCAGTCAGGTACTATATTAACGCCCTAAAGCAAGAACTTAGCACTGCAAAAACATATGAGCATAACGGGCTTGATCAGATGTCGATCGTTGATAGACATCGATTCCATATGGCAGCTAAGTTTGGATTGTTTGTTGATGAGGACCATAGCAAGCTCGCTAAGTTATACTGGTTAACGGCCCTATAAGTCGCATTTTATTGCTAATTCTAGTGCATGTACAACTACTTTGTCTATTCTTTTAACTTCTTGTCTCACTGTGATTAAAAACCATATCATTAAATATTGCACAACAGTTTATGAAAGAAATGGTAAAAATTTATTTTGGTCTATTAAAAATTCAGGTGAAATTCTTAATAAATTGAAATCTAGAGGTTTTCTAGCATCTGGTTTGTCTACATATGATTTCTCTACTCTCTATACTACATTGCCTCATAATCTAATAAAAAACCTAACAGAATCAATTGAACAAACATTTACTAGAGAGGGCTCAATTTATTTGGCTTTTAATGATGAAAATGCCCTTTTTACTTCTGAACAACCTAAACAGTATAAATTGTGGTCATGTCCAAAAATGTGTGATGCGCTCCATTATCTTTTTGGACAATATATTTATAAGATTTGGCTCAAAATTATATAGATAAATTGTAGGTATTCCAATGGGTACTAATTGTGCTCCTCTTGTTGCAGATTTGTTTTGTTTTGTTATGAGAGAGACTTTATGTTGTCTCTGTCAGACAATAATCAAACTGATATTATTGAAGCTTTTAACTCAACCTCCAGATATTTAGATGACTTACTTAATATTGATAATCCTTATTTTGAACAAATGGTAGGTCAGATATATCCCACTGAACTTCAGTTAAATAAGGCGAATTCTTCTGATACTGAAGCTAAGTTTTTGGACTTGAACTTGTCAATATCAAATGGCATAGTTTCTTCTAAAATTTATGATAAACAGGGTGATTTTAATTTTGAAATAGTAAATGTACCATTTCTTGATGGAGATGTTCCTCGCTCTCCTTCCTATGGTGAATATATTTCTCAGCTTATTCGTTTTGCTAGAGTATGTTCTAATGTAAATGACTTCAACAACAGAAACTTATTTTTAACTGCTAAGTTATTAAAACAAGGTTATAGATATCATAAAATTCAAAAAGCATTTTCTAAATTCTACCACAGACACTCAGAGTTAATTGCTAAATACAACATTGGGTTAAAACTCTTCTGCAACAAGGCATATCAGAACCTATATTTTATGGTTATTTAGTTTATAAATTCAAACGAATTGTTGGAAAACCTAATTTTAGTGATCAATTCAAAAAGATAGTAAAACGTTATATAAGGGTTGGATATAACTTGGATATCATGCGACAGTGTGCATGCCTAGTTTTAAACTCAACCACGATTTATAGCTATGGTTTCCTCTTTAATTGCACGACGGTGGGTCAGGCTTCAGACTCTATGATGGCTCTGACGTAAAGCTTGGTGCCTGATACTTATTTGTAGCTGGATCCACCGTGGCTCAACTTGAGGTTTTCTTTAGCTCTGACTATCTGTGAGTCATGAGCCCTTTTCTTTGTTTTATCATGGTGTGTTAATTTTATTAGAGTGTTTCTCCATGATGATACATTGCATTAGTTAGATGGCCTCCATGTGAGCTGAACATTTCTTGTACTTCAACAACAGCAGAATCTAGGGCGAAGATTTGGTTCCAGTAAAATGCATTTAAGCCCCCCGGTGGCTTAGGCTGCTGTCCATTCTAAGGCGGTGGTTCTGTTGTTGTTGACTCTTTGTTTATTGTTACTCCCATTTTGGGAGTCTATAATTTTTCTATGTTTTGTTGTATGTTACTTTATGTCCATTTTAGTATTGCAATCATCTTGATGGGGAAGAGAGAGCTGGTTGCTTTGCTTAATTTGTCTTCCTGGTGTCTCGTGATGGTTGAGCGGCTCTTCCTCTGGGTGCCATGGGGTTGTCTGCGGTTTGTGATTGTGGTACAGTCAAAACTCTTAACAACGTCACTCTTCATAACAGAATATTCAATATCTGACATAAATTTGCTGGGAACGGATCTGTTTACATTAAAATTCCATCTTTATAACAGAATATTCACTTAACGACACTGACAGTGATATACATTTTTTTATTGAAAATAAATTCTTTATAACAGAATTTTTACCAGTGTCAGACGATTTTGTGATCAGGGCAAGGTCTTTTGCATGAACAGGTTTCTGCCTCATTTGATAAGAGGAAGCTTTGTGCATTTTGATGCTATATGAACTTAAACTGTTGTATACATTTGGAACAATAGCATTTTAATACAAATTTTAATACCACTTGTATGATATTAATTTTTGTCAAATGATTAAAATGTGGAAATCTGGTATTGGTCAGAATTTTATTATAACAGCAAATTCACTTTAACGTCAAAGATAGCTCGGAACAAACATTGTCGTTATAAAGAGGGTTGACTGTATTTCCTGATCATACTCACTTACTTTTTTTAACCACGCACCCTATCCTCTGACATGGCAGGGATATAGCAGGGCAAATGAACCATGTTTTAACTTTTTGCATTGCCCCTTAGTGTTGGTAAATGTGGGGCAATTGATATACAAAGGCAAATATGGCAGTATAAAGTAAAACATAATAAACGGTGGAGAAAACTGCCATGGTTTTAATAAAAGTCAAAGTCCCCACTGTTCTCTTGTTAGAAATGACTAGTGCATATATTCAAGCCCTCTTAAGGGTCAAGGGGAAACCCAAATTCCCTAGTAGTTCGGTACATGAATCATCATAACAAGATATGGACGTTTATGCTTGAATTTCATGTCCGCTCCATATCTCCTTTACATTCGAAGGATTTTCAATTACTGTGGTCCAGATTTATTGGCTTGCACAAGTTGCGAACAACTTAGGCATTTCCACTGTCCATTAACCTGAGCTTGGTGTAATATTGACGCCAAAACATAATCATATTGGACGCAGAAACGTCGAATTTACCTACTCGCAAGTTACAATCAGTGAATGTATACATGTATGGAACAAGAAATAACTTTAAAAAAGATATTCGGCTGCATTTCAATTGTGGAATGTATTTTTGGTACATGTTTTTTACACTTGTAAACTGGTGAAATGCCATCATGCGGCATTTCATCATGGTATGCACTGTTTGTTAAGGTAAAAAAAGATCTCGGGACAAAAAATATAATATTTAGTAGCAGACAAAAAAGATAGATTCCAGTTACTACTGACATCGCCCCTCTTAAATAAAGTCCAAAGTAAGTCTCCGTTGACGGACAAATCGTAATGTAAGGTGTAACTGAAAAATGTCTAATATGGCTTCATTGCTGACTCCACACTATTTGTATTTTATAAATGGCCATGTATTATAATTACTGAATACCTCATTTAATGTATTTCTTATACTATCTTATAAGTACGCCTTGTTTATGGACGACCCTGTTTGTTGAATGTTTAGAAACATTTCAAATCTATACTGTTTTTTATTTTATTTCGGCGATGAATTCATATAAATGATTAAACTACATCACTATATTGATTCCTGCGAGGATCCTGAGTAGAACAGGAGGTCCAGAACCCCCCCCCCCCCCCCCCCGCCCCCTGGAAAATCACAAACATATTGAGTTTGTTAGTAATACTGGCCTGGTTTCCCTGAAAATCACATAGCTACCAAGCAAGCATTCAATGTTGGGTCATCATAGGAGCGCCAGCGAAACGCCATTTTAATGGCGTTTTGCTGGCGGGCAAAATGGCGTTTCGCTGGCGGGCCGATGATGGCCCGGTTATAGTACCGGTGGTATTTGGATACTTCCTCTCCTCTTCAACTACTTCGACTAAAAAACAACAAAAAAAAACGTTGTCAAAATCGGACCCTCGCTGACAAAAATATCTGGAACCGCGAATCAAGAAGTCAGAAGTTCATGATAGGGTAAAACGCTCAGTATAATCTTACAGGAGGATGCGCACTTATATGCTCTAATACGATATTTCTATTTTCTAGAATACACGAAAAGAGCAGCTGAACCTCCTTCGTACAGACAGCAAATTCGGGACTACTGGAAAAACTATGAACAGCGCTGGGCTGAAAGAAGCGTGCTCCTATAGTGTTAATTTTCAACTGACGATTTTTTCCAACTTAAGACTTTTAAGACATATGAGATTTCGCATAAAGACTGGTACAGTTATGTCAGGATGATCTATTGTATATACGGAGGGATACCAGGTTATAATTTTCAAAATATATTGTCTTTTATTCTCTGAAAATTTACTTTTGTCTCGGCAAACAGTACTGACCCTGATGAAATGCCATCTTATGTGGCATTTCATATGGGTCTTCACCGTTTGCCTTAGTGCCTGTTTAGTGGTTCAAGTCATAAGAGAGTTAACTGAGCATGAAATGTAGAAAGTTTATAATATTTTTAATGCATCATTTGTTGGACTTTAAACATTTATTAGCAGGAACTACATCATCCATATGTTTCCGTGCTGGAAATCTTTCACTAGTTAAGTTTTTATGAGCAGTTAAAATTTAATGTCCACTTGAATTGAGCATAAAATAGGGTTTTCTCCCTCAAGGCCTCTTCTCATAGTGTCTTCTTACAACTAATATTTCATTCATATGAAGAAAAAATGTTTCGGGAATAACAAACAGGTTAAGCTAGAGTCTGTCTTCTAAGCTAGAGAGACAAGTCACAAATGTACAAAAAACTAGGATGTCATATAAAATGATATGATAATTTCCAGAGAGTAGATATCAAATATGCCAGCGGCGCAGCCAGAACACCAAATAGTTACGCACATCAAGATCAAGCAGTGATTCTCTTCAATTGCGTCCCTTTTCGAAATGGGAACTCCTCTTAATGGAAAGAATTTGCTCCCAGAGGGAGCGAATTCTTTCCATTAAGAGCAGTTCATTATGGTATGGAAAATCACTTTTACCACATTAGCTGACCTCCCTTGAATGTTACTATATTTATTACGCACGTGCGCAACTGCGTAATGGGAGCTGCGTTAATGTATGCTTATCAGTCTGCCTGGAGAAGCATGCTCTCTTTGGCTACATTAAAGGGTTTCTAATAATGTCGCTTGTTTATTATGTTTTGTACATTAACGCTTATTTTATCAATATTCTTGTAAATTCTTTTAGCTCTTAACATTCTTGTTAATGTAGTAACACATTTTAGAAAGATTTTTGTTTGTTACAAAACATTGCTAGGAATGTCCTCAGAGTGTCATTAACTGTTCAAATCACATATGTTCCATGTTGATATACATTCCGATTATACAATGGGAATTTTAAGGAGGTTTCAGTCACAAGTTTACGGGATGTTGGCAAACAGTGCATTCCCAGATCAGACTCCGCATAATGCACGGTTTTCTTCCAAATTGTTCTATTAAAATTTGGATAAAATGAAAAATACAACACAACGAATTTCAAAAATTGAAAAAGGGCTGATTTAAAAATGAAATAAACAATGGTATAAGTAATCAAATGCTTTGCAAAGAAATCAAATGATCAGCAAAAATGTATAATAAGCCCATTGAAAGTGTTGCGCTGGAGGAGCAAAATGGGGGCATACAACACATGCAATTACCTCAGTGATCAGGACCTTTCCTAATTGGTTGTAACACTCTCCATGGACTTGTGTTTATCTTATATAAATTTTTGTCACATTTTTTAAGCTGCATGACTTAAAACAACCGTCCAAAATTATAAATGTCACAAATTTTGGAAATATCAGATTAATCCAGAACGTTTGGACGATAGTACCCATAGAAAATATAGTTGTGATGTCATTGTTAATCAGACACGTTGTCGACAGGAAACACCAGGGTCATTTAGGGTCATTTGCTTTTCATCAATTTAAGATTCTTTGGTACAATATGGAATTAACTTTCTTAGCACCCTTTGAAATATAATAAGGTATAAGTAAATCCCATAGATACCACTTAACATCATAGTTTTTGAACAAAAAAATTGTATGTGATATTTCTTTTTATAATTTCTGTGATATTGAAATATTCAGCTTACTGTGATATACTCTTATCATTCATTTTTGTCTTCTTTTTTCTGTCTTTGTCAATAAAATATAACTATACTCTTCTTGTGTTTGTTTTGTAAAATTGTGAATTACATATCACATATTCCATGAAACATTATAAATAACAACAGTTGGCTATGAATAGCCAACTGCTTTTCAACTATTTTGTAGTTTATCAGCTCTTAATCATTAGCTATTCTATTAAAGAGAAATAGTCATTAAAAAATAAATAACCCCAAAACTGATCGTTCACGTCATGGTGCGACATTGTTTCAAATACAATATATGTTTTAATAGGAAATTAGTAAACTAGCTTATAAATACACCACGTAGTACCGGACCAAACGCATTGAGGCGACGTGACTGTAAAGGTTAATGCATTGAATGAATCGAGGGCCATTACTTAGAGGACGTGGTAGAAGTATAGTTGGGCTTCTGCGTGAGAAAACCTGTCTTCGTTGTTTGCAAACAACAAAGGCACTGACCAGCCTGTGGATCTGCGCAGTCTGATCAGCGCATTTGTTGTTCGCTCATTTGAAAGTATCATATATCTAAACTTGCTACAAGCAAATGTTCAATTTTCTAGCTAGTCTCTATAGCTAAAGAGACTGGCTTGAAGTCAGGTTTTGTGGTGTAGAGGCCCAGTCTATTCAAATTACTTCGAACTATCAGTCATTTCAAGGCGTGCACCATTTCCAAAAAGTAAGTGAATATGACCAGGAAATGCCACAATCACACACTGTAGACCAACTCGGGGCCGCATTTGTAATGTCAGAAGGCTACATAATCTTAATCGAATTTCAATTGGAATGATGTTTAAATAGATCAACTTCCCAAGAAGAATGCGAGTTGACGTTTATGTAAAGTAGAAGGTTAATTAATTAAAAGTTTTTAGTTGTTTTCGCTTATAAACAGGATCTAAATAGGGATTAAGGAAAATATGGAGAATGTTAATTTCCACTGCTTGTTAGAAACCCTCCTCGCACAGTACTGGTCAATAGTGAGAAGAACTTTCAAGCATTCACCAATTCTGTATATGTGACCTTTGATCTCTCTTTATGAATGTGACCGCCATGTTGTCACGCAGTGGGGTGACTAAAATATTACTCTGTATGTCGCCCCATTGGAGTAGACATAATTTGTAACGATGGTTTTGGACACAGAGCAATGGTCCGCTCTACGGTGATGAGTATGTTGTTTATTCATTGTTTGTTGCTGCTCCCACTTGTGATTTCCTGGCGACATCTCATGTAAGGTTGGTGGGATTGTATTAACTTATAAAACACAGGTCAAGAATCATTGCTGCTTCAACCAACCAACTATTATGGAAGTCATTTCTTTTCAATTTAATTTTAATAGAGCAATGTTACCAGGACGCCATTTTGTCTTAAGTTACCCATATACTGTATCTCTGCTATTGTTTCATAAGTTGAGCTTATATTTGCAATGAAACTTCTTTAGATGGCTTCCATGTAAGTGAGCATAGTATTTTTTCTTCATTATATTCATTATGCACACAAAGAGATTATGAATGCTTAGCTTTCAATGGAGCTCCGAGTAAATAAACTGATAACCAACGTATGCTGGTCGCACAGCTCATTGGTCGGCTGTAGCCTGCATTGGCTTATATGTTCAAGTTACCAAAGGTATTGTTTGTTATCAGTTCCGAGGGAGTGTTGATGTTGTGTCCTCAAGTTTCCTGTAACCATTTCCCCATTTTTATCCATTATCGATTTGTTGTGTGGTGTATTTTTTAATGCATGCTTATATTTGTAGAACATTTTTTTAAGTAAATAATTAAATACTTCTTCTATGGTGTCCGATCTCAATCTTAAATGCTTGCATTGTGTCCTATTAAAACGGCATTATACTCAAATAAGTTAAATTCGCTTCGTGTATATTCGTCTTTGTTCATGCATGGTATTGATTTTGCATCATGATGTTTTGTATTTATATTTGCAACCATTCTACTAAGGGAGAGGCTGATTGCTCTGCGTAGTCTTCTCTGACATTGTTAACTCCGGCATAGAACAGAGACAGTCAGGTTTAACCCCCTCTCCCTCCCTCTGTCTGTCTGTCTGTCTGTCTGTCTGTCTGTCTCTCTCTCTCTCTCTCTCTCTCTCCGAATATGTACAGGTATACATGGCACAATATCATGTCAAGGATCAGAAATGACTAACCAAAGGTTATAAGATTATATTTCGAGTGTGAGGGGCTGATACAAAATTATTTCTTGATGATAACCGTTAGCCATCATAGAACTTGCTGAATGATGAGAAAATGATTCCGAGCAACTGCTTTTTCTCTTGGCCCTCACACAAATGAAGAATTCTTTTTATTTTCCACCTTTCAGTTCCAAATTTCGATCCTAATAACATCTCTCAGAAATGTTCTCAATAGCCTAGTACGTGACGAAGCATGCCATTACAATCACTTGACGTCCTTTGGTGTTATCTCAATTACAACCAGTGTGCAGACAACACGTGATGCCCGCGGTGAGAAAACAAGTGTGAGATAAGAATTTCTATACCTAGGTAAAACCACAGATATCCTTATTCGATTTTCAAGAAAAGTTCATCTTTCCAGCTTTACACCCACGCTTATCCCTGTCTCATTTTCACTAAGTATATACAGTCAAACATCAGAACTTGACAGGTACGCTACCTATTAGTTATACACATGTTACGTTTGTTCATCACATATTTAAAACACGTTGAGTGCAGGCAAATGTTGTTGGAATCCATGTAGAAAAAAGTCTCATATTGGTTACAGAAAGATAGAAAATTGTTAGAAAGTTATTTAATAATCGATGTATATGTTATCGCCAATATACTTTTCAATGTCAACAATACGTCAATTGTCGTGACGATAATCGACGTATGTCGATACACGGGAAGCTTACATGTTACGTGGACTAACTTGTTTATAACTCACGTGTCCAGGGCCCGGAATTACAATGCCTCCTTAAAGTTAAGGAAGACTTAAGTTAAGTATTGATATTTCAACATGCTATATTTAATGCTAAATAAATTACCTGGATTGATGCAGTACTTGTGGTCAAAGATATCATTGTGATCTACAGAAAAAATTAAACTATTTTGATTTAATCAGTTTGAAACGTTATTTTTCGCATCCTGAAAAATCAATACTTAACTTAAGTCTTCCTTAACTCTAAGGAGGCATTGTAATTCCGGGCCCAGAACATCAATACTTAGTCATACTCACCGTTGTGGAACATATTTTACTTATGATAACTACACTGAAGGACTTTAAAAACGCAAAAAATGAAAATTATTATTTTTTGAACCCAGAACATTTTTAGTCTTCTTTAGCAAGTTAAATCGCTGGAAACGACACTCTGCCCCTATTTATACCTAAAACCGGTGTTTTTATAGACAATGGCCACCACCAGCTACGCATCCGTGATTTACTATTTTTTGCACGTGGCGTCCCCACGAATCAATGAAGCCAAGTATTTTATCATTTCACATATAGCTTGTAGGTATACATGTATAAAAACACAGTAGCTTTAGTTTTATAGCTTTATTATTCGTGCCACGTTTGTCTTAACATGAACGACCTGGCGCAATTGGAATGTTAAAAGCTGGGTTGCGTGTTTCTGGGGTCGCCAGATATTCAAATTGCCTTCCGCCAGCTTTACAGCACCTCAGAGATTGTTACCAGGCTACAAGGACAGTTAAAGGTTGACACAGGTCTGGCCAACTAAGAATGGCGACCGACATTAAGACAGCAACTAACAGCAAAAAAAAAAAAAAAAAAAAAAAAAGACAGCAACTAACGTCGATTGTATCGATGATAGTTACATCGACGGTATCCGTTCCGTCTGGCTACCAACACTGCCAGACGAATAGCAGGGCTCCAAAGGTAATTTGTTTCCGAATTTTAAAAAATATTTTATTACAATAACTTTAATTCATGCTCAATTTCAAGACAAATTTCAAATTGCAGCTTTAGAATCTTAGGGTATTGTCTTTTGACAGACTGATGCTCTAAAATTATGCATCATTTTGATATGAAATTTAAATCATGTTTTCTTGACATATTAATATTTATTTTTTCCAAATCTCAATAAAATTGATACATTAAAAAGTTGTTAATTTTATGAATTTCGATATTTGCGTTTTTAAAGTCCTTCAGTGTATTTTCACGGGTTTAGCTGGATCATAGCTTTTTAAAACATTACACATAAAGTAGTCAACGTACATAAGCGTGTTTGTAATTATACTCATTTTACAGATTTTTACAGCACTGTGCGAAAGCTATCATTTATGCGTTCCGCGAACAGAATGCCAAAAATTCTTACACA
Organism: Loripinus fragilis; assembly: GCA_964019695.1. Lineage (NCBI taxonomy): Eukaryota > Metazoa > Mollusca > Bivalvia > Lucinida > Lucinidae > Loripinus > Loripinus fragilis. The sequence continues at coordinate 126,700,406 of OZ026516.1, forward strand.
CTAATACACCTAACAAATATTTGGGGTCTGTTCTGGGAATTGATGAAGATGTGCAAATGTGTATTTGTATCTGGGATAACAAAAGAAATAGCAATTTTGGTTCCAGAGATCTTATTTATTATCGTTTCAAAAACTATATCCGCGTACATCTAACACATCAACAAGGTATCTTTCATAATATTGGCAAATAAATATAAAAATTCAGTTGGCACATCTGCGATTTTCACTTAAATTATAAAGCAAATGACTTTGACAACAGTCCTAAAAGCAATAAATATACTATAATTTACAGGGATTTTGTATGTACAAATATAGAAACAAACACTCACATCTTAAACATTTTAACAATTAAAACAAGTGCGCACGTTTATGAAGCTTACCCACAGCGGAAGCCTATATAAACAATTGCGCAAACACATCGTCATTACAAGATAACGACCGAAAACACAAAACCATACTCGCAACAAGTTACAAGGCATGTTGAGAAATTTGCATAGATTATGAAATAATAAGTGTGCCAGTACATTAGAGATGTGTACTTATTACATAGGCGAGCAGGGATGGCTCATGCGTGTCTGCGCATCCCTGAAGTCTCGTCAGAGCCTGAACGGCTGACACACATTAGGTAAGAAAGTCATGAAGGCTAAGCCTAAGTATATTGTCTACTGCTGCTCATGCACGTTCAAAGATTGACCTAGCGACATTTGCAACAAGTACCAAAATCTCTAGAGCTGACCCTATTGTCGAAATGTTCATTTTGAAAAAAAGTACATTTTAGGATTTCATTTTTGTCCAAAATTTGTGAAACTGAAACTCCTGTCATGGTACATTTTTTAAGAACTACCTTACACGTTTCTGTATTATACTTTAATTTTATCCAAGTAGATATCTCATAATTCCCTGGTCGCGGCACATCTCTATTTTACCAATAAACATGCCGTGTATTAAGCCATTTCACACACATTTCAACAATGTCTACAAGGCAACTAGGCTTTAAATAATACTTCATTTAAAGTTTCAGTTTGGACAAACCCATTAAACAACTACTCTGCCATTCAAACTATTATTGCACATGTCCGGCTCTTCTCAAAATCACAGAATGATTTTACGTTCTACTGCGAAATATTTTCCCAATCTTCGTTCAACTACTAGTCTATAAATTAAAAGTCCGAAATGCCGTACTGGTCACTGATCTGCACCTGCTGTGGGCCTGATCTTGATACTGTCTCTTTAACGGTACGTTGCGGTTCTTCTCCTGGACGTCGGGTCTCATCCATCACACGTGTCTGTGTCACAGTTTGTGATTGTCCTGGATTACCTGAAATAATGCAGGGACTTTATTTGAACCTTTTAAGCCCAATGGAATTTTCCATAAATTTTGGATACAGTTAACTCAGTATGGTCCATTGTATACGCTGAGGGGTTACAGGTTGTAATTTTCAAAACATATAGCATTACTTTCTTTGACGATCGATTTTGTCTGAGCAAAAAGTGCAGACCCTGATGAAATGCCGCCTTACAGGTACTTTGTCAAAGATACATTCACACACCAAATCTCCCGATTGCATCCAAACACCAAATTTGGGATGACTACCTCAAATAATATAGGAGATATCGCTCAGACACAAAAGCATTACTGATGGACAGACAGAGGGAATTGAGCAAACCTATAGTCCCCCAAACCGGTCTTCGGCCGGCAGGGGACTAACTATTTGTAGCCACTATGATACACTGAAATACTACTTGATATACCAGGCTCAACTGTATAGCTATTCAAGGACTTTATGGTTTAAAAATTGTTATGATCTAGTGTACCCACTATAAAGTTGCCCGTTTCACCCAGTACTTCATTGATCTTTTTAACAAGCAGGAAGAATGACTCTTTCCGTTTTCATAGGCACAAACTCACCTGGTACATCAGTGGTTGTTGATTTCTTGGATTCTTGGTGAACCATTTGATACACATACGAGTCTCCCCAATCTCTCTGTCCTAACGGTACCGGCTGTTTAGCTGGAGCACTAATAGAAATGTGGATACATTAATAAAACATGAGTAAAATCCATCTACTTAGCCATGTTAACATAATGTGCAAATGTATAATGATAGTTTTGTGAATTTACTATGTACTTTAAACAATACTAGGCAACCTCCACTTCTGTTGTAAAAACCTCCACTCCGATGTAAAAAGCAAGTGAGTTTGACCAGAAAATGCCACAAACACAGACCACAGACCAACCCCATGGCACTGCGAGGAAGAGAAACATAACACTAAGAGCCACACAAAATCGGGATATTTGATATTCATATCAAATATAAATAAGCCATGATATGTGATTTCTAACAATGTGGCATTTCGACAAGTGTACAGTCAGACAAGCCTGTGCAGCCTCCTTTTAAGCTTAGAAACTCCAAATGATGTTCAGTCAGTAGCTGAACACTCATAGAATATTCAAACGACAAGCAAAGGCTCTGATCAGACTGCGCGTATGCACAGGCGGATCTTAGGCTTTGCTGGTCGCACATACCACACTGTTGGAAATCTCATGCACTGGCTCATATATTGTTTTGTGTGTACAAATTTTTAACCTTCGAGGTTCCAAACTTACTGAGGAAAATTAGATTTTTTTTAATCAGTACTTTCAAACGGAAATCTTAATTAGATAATCAGAAAAAATAGTCAAATAAAGGGGTTGACAATCAGAAAGTATATAATTCTTCATTTACTTACGCAGTACAACAATACATGTTCAACATTTGTGGCAACTTTGTGACTGTTAGTGTTCTTTGTCTCTTCATCACGGTGTCTTGGGTTGGTCGGCAGCGTGCGATTGTGTTATTTCCTGATCTTACACACTTACTTTTTACAAATCGTAGGTGGTGCGATTCCATGGAAATCTTTGATGAATAAATTAACGGTTAAATCAGACAGAAACAAATAAAAACAAATAAAGGGAATGATAGGTAGGTAGTGGCTGGTTCTCACATATATAGTACAACTTATTCCCAATATCTGTACTAACTATTAAACTCATAATCCAATTTATGTTAAATATTTGCAGAAAAATGAAATGCTGGGTCTCAATTATATAAAACAGCAAGACATACCCAACACTTATAGTAAAATTCAAAATCTTAGGTGATGCAGCTCCTGAGAAATTTCTGATGATATTGAAGTGAAAGAAATGAAACAATAAAGTAAAATTAATTATGATATCAGAGAGCAGGCAGATTCTCATTTGCACATTATAACTTATATTATCAGAGTTAGAACCAAATATCTATGTGTCTTGATCCACATCAGAATTAAGGGTGAGGTTGGCGCCGTTAAACCGGTTTAAGCCCTCCAGTAAAATATTTTACTGACCGTTCCAAGGCGGTACTTCTTTTGTGGATCTTTTATGTTTTCGTTCTGTCTTGTGTTTGCTATGTCTTTGTGCGTGTCTGTTTATATGTGCTTTGTGATCACCTGCTAGGAAAGGGCTGACCTCTTGGCTCTCGTTTGTGGTGTCTGCTGTGAGCTTGTCACTTTCCCATTGGTATCCTTGGTCAGGTGTGATACTTGATTGTATCGATTCCTGATCTTTGCACCCTTACTTACTTTGAACTAATTTTCAACATCCTAGGCGTAGAAATTCCAGACAAATATTTGACAGAGAAAAGTACACACACTCACACATAATTAAATTCAAAAACTTCATACACCACTTTGTACTTTCTAAACCCAAAGGTAAAGAAAACAAACTATATGCATCGAGTGTGGAGAGCAAACAGCTAAACATATCCTTTTGGTATTATTGTTTGACATCACTCTGAAATCCTCGTGCTCACAAACAGTGATCCACTGGACGTAGCTCGCGGTCGACACCTCACGCCCTTTACAGCTGCATAGTATACAGAATGAGATACACACACAAACACACACAAGTTTATAAAATGGGTCCGGTCGTGAGAAAACCTGTCTGTTTATTTCACGACCAAGTAAATTTTAAACTAGCCAGATCGTCAACATATACAAGCCAGAATATTGAAATTTGCATGAAGTAAGTTGAGATATTATTATAATACCGTTCAGAGTCGATAATCAGATGGAATGGTTGCAAATGTGTATCTACGCCTTTTTTGTTAACATGAATAAAAACAGGTTTTCTCGCGAAGAGGTCCAAACAAAACATGAACTTCAAGATTACCTTTGCAATAAAATTCTTGGAAGGGAAAATTTAACGTTGCATTAGCTTCAAAACGTTTGGGGTGTAACAAATAAAATGCTAACAGCGCAAGGGGTTTGGTATATAGTATTCGTGCTTGCTAGATATCGTATGCATTGGTATCATTACCAATTGAAACAATAGTAGATATCTACAAGAGGTAAATATTAGACTACGTTCATTCATCTACGTATGTGGTATCGGGTTTTCTATGAAAGGGGCAAATGCTTAAATAACTAAAGTAAGTGTACTCCACGAGGCCGAGTTCTACCAAAAGCAGGTATACAAGCAAACAGAAAATGCATAAACAAAAAAAGAATAAGCAAAGTGCAGCTCAAGCAAAGATAGAAATGATAGTCAAATGATATGGCAGTTGTCGTTAGGCAACTAAACAGGAAGGAGTTGAAGGTTAAGATATGGTGTCATGAATTCATGTAATCGAATGATGACATGTTCAATATATATCAACGATATATCGACGGTTAAGGTATGGTGTTATTAATTGATGAAATCGAATGGTGACATGCTCAATATTTATCAATGGATATATGGAATGTTAAGGTATGGTCTTATTAATTGATGAATTTAAATGGTGAGATGTTCAAAATTTATCAACGGATATATCGATAGTTAATGTATGGTGTTACTAATTGATGAAATCTTATGGTGACATGCTCAATATTTATCAACGGATTATCAACCATTATTAATTTATGTAATCGATGGTGACGTGCTCAATCTTTATCAACAGATATATTGAAGGTTAAAGTATGGTGTTATTAATTCATGTAATCGAACGGTGACATGCTTAATATTTATCAACGGATATATCAACGGTTAGGGTATAGTGTTATGTATTAATGTAATTGAATGGTGACATGATCAATATGTCAACGAAAATACACTGAAAGACTTTATAAACGCCAAAAATATTTGTTTTTTTTTGCACCCGGAACCTTTTTAGTCTTCTTTAACAGGTGAAATCGGCTGGTAACGACTCTCTGCTTCTATCTATACGTAATATCAGCGTTTTTTACAGACACTGGCCACCACCAGCTACGCATCGCTGGTTTGCTATGTTTAGCACGTGGCGTCCCCACTAATTAATGAAGCAAAATATTTTATCATTTCAAATGTAGCTTGTAAGTATACATGCATAAAAAACACTGCAGCTTTAGTTGTATAACTTTATTAATCATCTCACGTTTGTCAGAACATGAACGATGCGGCGCAATTGGAATGTTACAAGCCAGGGTGCGTGTTTCTGACGTCGCGCGATATTATAATTGCTATCAGTCAACATTAAAGCGCATCAGAGGTCATACCAGGCTACTTGGACAGTTAAAGGTCGGTGCAGGTCTGGTCAACCAAGAATGACGACCTGACGTCAAGATGGCAACTACACCGATTGCATCGACAATATCTGTTCCAACTGGCTACCGTCAGTGCCAGACGAATAGTAAGGCTCCAAGGTAAATTTGTTTTCGATTTTTTTTATAAAAATAATTTATTAAAATTTCTTTAAATTACCTCCAATTTCTAGACAAATTTCAAATTGCAACTTAAGAACCTAAGGGTATTGCTACTTAATAGACTGATGCTCTTATACTATTTATTATTTTTTATATAAAATTTAAAACATGTTTTGCTGACATATTGATGTTCATTGTTGCCAAATCTAAAAAACTGTATACATTAGAAATGAGTAACTTTTCTAAATTTCAATTTTTGCGTTGTCCTTCAATGTATATATTGGTTAAGTTTGTTTGTTTGGTGCTTAACGACGCATCAACCCTTGTGGGTCATTAGCCTCAGACGGTATTAAACTTAACATAATGTGGATGGAAATAGTAAAAATTTGTAAGATAAAATAAAATAAAAAAAATAAACGGAATGATGATGATGAGTTTGTATAATGATAATAGGTTGCCATATGATTGTTGACAGGAGAGACCACGTACAATATCTGACAGTTTCAAAGAGCTTTTCAGATAACTGTTCATGTTCTTTAACTGAACAGAATACAACATTATAGAATCCGTATTATGGTCTGATACAAATGTAAAACAAAAACATGATTTTAAAAATAGCAATTAGATTTTGTTAAAAAGATTTATTTGTCTTAAAAATGTCATAATACTATCAATATGTATATCTTTAAAATAACTGTTTCATGCTCTCAACATGCAAGCAATTATTTCTTACTTGTGCAAAATCGCCACACTCCAAAGGGCAGTGACGTACAGTGAAGGGTGCATCACAACCAACACATTGTGGTTGCTCTTCACCTAGTAGTAAGTATGAATGTGTGGCTCTTGTATGACCTAAAGGGAGTCGAGCCAAAACAATTTCTTCTTTTCTAATGTTTCGAACAACTGATTGACGTTCACCAATAGTTGGTGTTATCTCAAGAAGTTTATTTCCAATGCTGTTATTCCATGAAGTTTGCCATTGATCCAAGATATATTTATTGATATATGGTTTAAAATTGGAAAATGGAATCTTAAAAGTTGGTTCTACTGAAAACGATGTTTTAGCTTGCTGATCTACCATCTCATTCCCTTGGATACCTATATGACTAGGAATCCAACAGAGAACAATTTCTTTATTAGCTAAAAGCTCATGGCATTTTCCTAAAAGTTTCTGATTCTGTGGATACCTTGAACTGGTATGGTTCATAGCTTTCAATACAGAAAGCGAGTCAGAAAATATAATAGATTTATTGTTAGTATCACAAGTGCTAATGAAATCTAAAGCTAGATCGACTGCTTTTGGCTTCAGCAGTGAAAATTGATGAATCATCAGGTATACATTGCGTATTACTATGGTTGCCTGATATAACAGCAAAACCAACCTTTCAGTCTTCTTTTGACCCATCAGTGTAAACTTCTTGATAATTCTTATAACGACTTCGCAGCCGTCTGAAATCATCTTTTAATATGTGTGGATTTGATTCAGATTTTTCCCAAAGAGTAAATTGAAAATTATATCAGGTTGTTTCACACTCCAAGCTGGAATATTTGGTGTAAAATGTTTTTTCAACATTTTGTGGTTTGATATAAGCAGATTCTAAGAATGGTGAAATTCTGATGCCAGATGATTTGATAGCTTTCGGTTTTCGTTCATATAAATCAACATAATTTGGTGGGAACGTAACTTCATGAGCAGGATTTGATGGGTTAGCAGCAAGTTATATATTGGTTAAGGAATGCTTGTTTGAATTTATGTAATCAAATGGTGACATGCTCAATACTCATCAACGAATATATCCTTATGATTTCAAACTATTGATAAAGGTGACTATATGGCAAAAAGAATCAGATTGGATGTGCTCAAAGCTTCAGAATGCTAATGAAAATTGATAAAGTAACAAGGTATCAAGCTCATGTCGGTATTCTTACATCAATTTAGCGTGAGAGAGTAAATATATGAAATGTGTTTCATCATTAATTTTCAAATCCTTTGCTGATTTGTAAAATACATCATTCAAGATGATATCAATGGGTTAAAACTTACCACATTGCAAACTGTACCAGGCTTCCAGGTAAGATTGACTATCTTACAAAAACATGTTTTGATGATCCAAAACAAATGTTAAAATGGATGGGTGATACCATATTGACGATTTAAGTTAGTAATTTTGACTATCTGGACCTATTTCTCCACTAAAGTATAGAAGCTGCACAAAATATGCTATACCCAGTCCAGATCAACCCTTTTTGTTCTTTATGCATGCGTGCTTATAACTGGTTTAAGCAAGTCATTTGGATACCCATTGGGAAGGAGTGAATAGCTTAAAAATCTCAAGCATGGTAAAGATCAAAAGGAAACATATATTTGATTGGTTAAGGCGTGCTGTAGTTCAATGATTACATAAGAAAGCAATACTTAGAAGCAGAAAGGTTTCTGTTGAAACATATATTTAATTGGTTAAGGCGTGCTGTAGTTCAACAATTTCATAAGAAAGTGATACTTAGAAGCAGAAAGGTTTCTTCAAATATTTGTTTGAGGCGTGCCGTAGTACAAGGTTTACTTAAGAAATCAATACGTAGAACCAAAAATGTTTCTTTAAATATTTGTTTGAGGTTTTTTGTAGTACAAGGATTACATAAAAAAGCAATACGTAGAACCAGAGAGGTTTCTTCAAATATTTGTTTGAGGCGTGCTATAGTACAAGGCTTACATAAGAATACTTAGAACCAGATAGTTTTGTCATGTAAATGCAATTTACTATGCTGCATATTAAGCCAATTTATGTCAATTTTGTGAATACAAGTGAAGTTGAAAAGTAAAAGCGCAACTAAATTTGTGAAATATTAGTATAAATTATAGTATTTAGGATGTATCGTTTGAATTAGCTTAACTTTTTTTGCAAATTTATATGCAAATGATAACAAACTAGAATAAAATTTCTTGCAGTTTATGCTGTTGTTTATATTGCTAGCGAAGTTTATACACAATTATTTTATAACCTAAAATTAGAAGCCTTCTCATTTGCCAAATCGTTTTTTGTTGAACAAGTATAAAAGTGATATATACCTAAAATTAGAAGCCTTCTCATTTGCCAAATCGTTTTTTGTTGAAAAAGTATAAAAGTGATATATACCAGTTTTTAAAAAGATATAAATTGTTTCTGCGGATATACACCGGTTTATCTAGTTGCAGCTGGTTCTGATCAGTCTTTGCATGAGTGGCATTAAATGTGCTGCTAAATACCATACTTTATGAATGCAACTGACATGTGACATAAATCTATAAAATTGTTTTATCAAAGTAAATTAGTAAAGGACAAATAAACCTATAAATAGACAACTTTTCAGAATAGAAGGTTTTTTTTATGCAGACTGGTAACATAATAAAACATTTATGAACTTTTCAGCTGGTGTAGATGATATGATATGCACCAGAAAAATAATTATTGACCTCGGCTAAAGCCTCGATGAGTATTTGTTTTTCTGGTGCATATCGCATGATATACATTGGCTGGACTGCCCATAAGTGTATAATGTAAGTCCTTGAAAGTACCCTTTTTGCGATGATAGATTAGAAATTAGAAGTACTATAACAAATATCTACTATAGTGTAGATTTTATTTTATTGTCTTCTGGAATCATGGATTCCATTTTGGAACTTTGAAACCATTGGGGGTCACTGATGAGGC